>CAUYUJ010017915.1:663791-685002 GCA_963575745.1 Prorocentrum cordatum
CATTGTGCGCGTGGTGAAGGTGCTCTGGAACGCCAAGGTTGTTCGCGCCTCCAGAAGTTCTGACCTTGCCGGTGGCAGGAAGAATCAGCAGGAGTTTGTCATCAATGGCATCCTCATGGAGTTCTGTGAGAAGGGCGAGCTGACCTCGTATCTCTGGGACGAGCAGGAGCGGAAGCCGCGGGCCTTTGACGAGAAGACCGCGCAGTTTCTCTTCGCGCAGCTCACGGAGCTCCTGGTGGAGCTGCTCGCGCCCAGGGGCGTCGCACGAGGGGACGACGAGGCCTACACCTTCCAGAGCGACCAGCGCGACGTGGCGAGCCTCAGCTTGCCCACCGACCCCCTGGTTCGAACCAGCTCCGTCGGGGGGCAGTCCTCGACGGAGGGCCCGGCGGCCGCCCTGCTCAGCTCCTTCGAGATGCCTCCGACGCTCCCCTACTTCCACAACGACATCTGATGGGCCTGTTTTCCACCACCACCACCACAAGTTGGAGGGGGAGGGGGTCCTTCTTCTCCACCTCCACCTCTTCCTCCTCCTCGTCCTCCTCTTCCTCCACCTCTAATTACCTCGTCCTCGTCCTCCTCATATGGTCCAGACCAGAGGTCCTCCTCGTCCTCCTCCTCCTCTTCGTCCTCCTCGTCCTCGTCCTCCTCCTCCTTCCCCCCTCCAACTTATAGTGGTGGTGTTGGAGAACAGGCCCACCAGCATCAAGCTGGAGAACCTGGTCATATCGGGCACCACGCTGAAGCTCATAGACTTCCAGAGCCTCGCGCCGCTGGGCCAGCCCTCGGCCGGGGCGGTGCAGCGGGGGATGGAGCACGCCAGCAGGATGTCCAAGACGAGCAATATGCACACTACTGTTATGATGTTCCAGCGTACTGTAGCCTTGACCACCAGAAAGAATTTCGAGCACCAAAAAAGTACCGAAACTTGAGGGCTTTCACGTGTCGGGCCCTGGGAGACACTCGTCCGACACTGTTTCGACACTTTCCCGGGTGCTCGAAATTATTTCTGGGATGTGGAACGAGCGGGGCCACGTAATATTACGGTAGGTTCGCGCGGCGTGGGCGCGCCAGCGACGCCGGCGAGCGCGCTCAAGGTTGAGTTCTGCGACGCGGAAGCACCGATGGGCACGTTGGCGCGCCTGGACCCGACTGAACTCAGCCTTGAACGGTCGGAACTTTGATCGATTCAAGATTGGAGGATCAACGCGGTGTCAAAAACCTTGGCGCGCGCCGACGCCGCGCGATCTTCGGAGGCCCGCGCGGATTTCTTGGGTCGGTGTTGGACCCCCTTCTCCCCGGGCGCGCGCGCCAGGGGCGGCGTTGGAGGCACCGCTAAGGGGGGACGCAGACCATGGCGATCGGCAGGGGAGCTCGCGCGTGAGGAGCGGAGCATACCTGCGCCGCCGTAGTGGGTGGGGAAGGCAAACCCGACGACGCTCGACGACACGTAAGAGAGACCCTTCGCCGGAGTGACCTTTGGTGCGCACTCATGGGGGTCCCCCGTTCGCCGCGCTCGTCGCGATGGTAGCGTCTTGCGCGCTTGTGTGTTGGCCTCCTCGCGCCCCCCCAAGAAGCCGCGCACCAAAGGTCACGCTTGCCCAGGGTCACTCTTACGTGCAGCCGAGACGCGGAAGACGGTGATCAGCTGCCTCTGGAGGCAGCAGCAAACCCACCTGGCGGGGTCGAAGAAATCCGCACGGGTCCCCGACAGTTCATGTCTATGTAGTCGTTCCGTTTCTCTAGCCCAGATCTTTGGATGCAGGCTTTGTTCGGCCGCGATCGGTCGCGACCGACCAGGACCGATCTGGTCGCTGCCTATTTTGAATCAAATCGGTCGTGACTGGTACCGGAATTTGGAGCGACATTGTCAGCGACCGATCTCGTCGGCCTCGGCCAGCAAAACCTGCCTCCAGTGGTGAAGGATGGGGGCTCCCCATGGGAGGTGCACGGGCCACAGCTCGTGGGCGAATCGCACGTTCGTATGCGCGGCCTCGCGGGCCTGGCCCCTGCGGATACGGGGCGTGTTTTTATCGCGGGTGCTCCGCGCGCAGCGTGTGCGTGATCCCAAGGCTCGCGCCCCGGAGTCCAGACCGCGAGGGTGGGGATGCGGCTTTGTTCGTCGGCCTCGGCCAGCGAGATTTTGCATCCAGTGATCGGGGAAGGATCGGCGGCGAGCCTGGGGTGGAAGTGAGGAGGGGCGGGCCCTCTCAGAAGGCTCAGACATCCCCCAGCCTTCTCAGAAGTGGTGTCCTAGGCCTTCCCCGAAGACACAAGAAGACTTCTCAGAGAAGGCGCGAGGGTTTCTCAGAAGTCCCGCCGCCTTCTGAGAAGGCCTTCTCCTTCCCAGACCCCCGACGTCCTGATTCTTCACCACGTCGACCCCCAGAGGTCGGGACCTCTCACCCGGGACCGGTTTTGTCGTCCCGAGGCTTCGGGGAGGGTTCCCAGAGGCCGAAAATAGTACAACATTTCCCGTCGAAAGGAGCGCACAACCTCCCGAACATAGCGCCAATAGCGCAAACAATTGTTCACAACGCGCCGCCGAAAGGATCTACATGCACAGGCACCCCGCCGCGCGCGGCCAGAGCCGGCATCCCTCCGCCCCGTGCGCGGGCGTGGAGGCGCAGGCGGAGGGGACCATGCTGTGGGCCTGCGGCATCGTCCTGGTGCGGCTGCTGTGCGCGGAGCTGCCCCAGGACTGGGTGTACCGGCACGGGGGCCCGGGGCTTAGTGTCGGAAGCTGGAACCTAATACGTATAGCCCCTCGCAGTTGGGGATGAGAGCGACGTGGGCGGCGAGGACGTCGGCAGTCTGCGCAGCTTTGAAGGAGCCCGCCGCAGGCGCCCATTTTTTGTTGCAAATAGTGCAGTGGGCCCGCCGCAGGCGCCAGTTCTTGTTTTTGTTCGTGAAAGCAGTGCGAGTGGGTCGCGGGGTGGCTCGCGGGGCTGGGCTCAGTGTTAAGTCGGGCGTGTCCCTCTACAGGAAAAGTCTTGGAAAATTGAAAAAATAGGATGGGAACGAATTTTCTATTATTTGTTTAAACTAGTTCGGAGTATTTTGGGACTACTTCTTACTTCTCGTCCAAGATCCGCCTGTAGGGGGACATGCCCGACCTAAGCTTAGTGTCGGAAGCTTGAACATATACAATAACAGGTTTCAATACCAATGGCGGGCTGTGTTTCAATCCCTGGACTTTCGGAGGGTCGTGGACGACGTCGGGGTGGTGGGGTGTATACTCCGTTGATCCGTGTCCCGGGGAAGCAACGGAACATGTATACACCAGGGTCCCGTATACACCAGGATCCGCCGTTTTCCTGTGGAGCTGGGTAAGGCGTCGGTGTACAGAGTTTGGTTCTCTATAGTTGGCCCCGGAGACGGCAGGAGAGTTTTTGTTGTTGTTTTCATGCAGTTGTCTCTGGCTGGAACGCGGAACGGTATTTTCGCGGCCATGGCTGGTTAATCTATCCTCTGGTGTGCGTTTTCGTAAGATCACGACGGAATTGCCAGGTCGGCGGATGCGTGCAGAAATCTGGAACATGACAACGGTATATAACCAATCTGCCCCCGGAAACGGGAAGCAACGGGCTCCTGCTGGGACTGGACCCAGAGCCAGAGCCAGAAACACCCCGGTTTCTGTTGCATCTTCGGGGGACCTCGCCTGTCCCCAAAATTGGTGTCTTTTGGGGGGCCCGACGCGTGCTCGATGCGGACTCGACGCGGATTTGGCGTGGATTCGACGAGGATTCGACACGGATTCGAGACGGATCCGACGCGTCCGATATGGATTCGACACGGATTCGACGCGGACAGGGCCGCGACGGGACAGACAAGGTCCTCCGAGGATGCAACATAACACGGCGACGGAACCCGGGAAAACAAGCGCCAGAACCGGCAACACACACTGCACAACGGAACCGGTCCAACCACTGCCCTGTCATTCCCAGGGTCGGGTCGGGCATGTCCTCCTACAGGCGGGTTTCGGATGAAGAATGGAATGTAAGATCAGCGTTGGCTCCAAATAGATGGGAGGACAGGGGGAGGACGAGAGGAGGATGGGAGGAGGACGAAAGGAGGACGGGAGCAGGACGGGAGGAGGACGGGAGGAGCAAAATCAAGCAAGCGCAAGCAAGCAAGCGGAAGCAAGCAAGCGCAAGCGACCATTAACAAGCAAGCAAGAGCCAGCGATCAAGTGCAAACAAGCAAGGGCAAGCAAGAGCAAGCAAGCGAGAGCAAGCACGCAAGAGCAAGCAAGCAAGTGCAAGTGAGTGTTTGAGTGCAAGTGCAAGCATGCCATTCGAAATACGGGGGGGCCATTGGAAAAAGGGGGGGCTGAAGACCAATTACTTGTGATGAGCTGGGACTCCTATAGGGCAGGCCTATTTGGAGAATTTTGCATAATGGACAGAAATAGCAGAAAGTCGTCTCCGGGCTGCTTTCTGACCTACTTCTGAATGTTCCCCCCGTAGCGTTAAGTCGGGCCCGTCCCTCTCCAGGAGGAATATTCAAACATAGTCAAAAAGTCGTATGGGGACTATTGTTTGATTTCTTTTGACCATTTGGGAGTATGTTTTGAGTATTTGTTTTATTTGTCGTCGAAAATCTTCCTGCAGGGGGACACGCCCGACTCAACCGCAGCGGGACGTGCCCGAATGTCTGACCCATTTCTGAACGTTTCCTCCTCGTCCTCCTCCTCCTCCTCCTCCTCCTCCTCTTCCTCCTCCTCCTCTTCGTCCTCCTCCTCCTCCTCCTCCTCCTTCTCCTCCTTCTCCTCCTCCTCCTCCTCCTCCTCCTCCTCCTCCTCCTCCTCCTCCCCCTCCCCCCTTCCCGTAGCGGGACGTGCCCGACCTCAGCCCGGGGCCCGAGCCGAGGCCTGGGGAGCACGGAAGGCCTCGAGAGGGAGCTGCCCCCCGGGCACTGCCTGCTGCGGCGCGGCGGCGGCGGCTGCCGCGACCTCCTGGAGAGGATCTTCTCCCGGGAGGCGACGACGGGCCTGCTTTCCAGCACCACCACCACCAGGAGTTGGAGGTGAGGAGGAGGAGGAGGAGGAGGAGGAGGAGGAGGACGAAGAGGAGGAGGAGGAGGAGGAGGAGGAGGACGACGAAGAGGAGGAGGAGGAGGAGGAGCAGGAGCAGGAGCAGGACCCCCCCCCCCGCCACCGCGGCGGTGGAAAACACGCCCATCAGGCGACGCCCACGATCGCAGAGGTCCTCATGCACGACTGGGTGCGCTCGGCCGCAAAAATCACTGGGAGGAGGGTGCAAGAGGTGCCCATGCCGCTGCCCCTCCGCCCGTTCTCCCCTCTTTTGGGGGGCCTCCTGGGAGGTCCTCGTCGCCACCGCTGGACTCGCCTCGAGATCCTGGTCGGAACCCACCCCGAGAGAGGTCCGGGGGGTTGGTGTACCCGATCACGGGAGCAGTGCGTTCGGGCGACGAAGTCCATACGTATCCCCTGCCCCCAGGCCAGGCCCTTCCTGGGCCCAGGAGCTGTGTATACGCCCCCCAGGCAATGCCAGGAGGGCGTATGCACCGCTGCTGGGTTCAGGCTGGGCCTTGCCAGGGAGCAGTGAGCAGTGGATATGTATTATAGATGCCGTCGCCCTACATGAGTGTTCTCGCAAGCCCGTTCTTTAAGTGCGTTGCCGAGCGCTAGCGTCTGGTGATCGATGAGGAAGCGCCGATTTGGCGTCGGGTAGCGCTGATGCAGCGCCGATTAGCGCTGGTTAGCCTGGACTCGCCAGAACCAGCAGCATTGCATTGGCGGCTTCCATGAGACGAGGCGCGCGTGTCCGCTGGCAGGCGAGCCCCCTCGGAGCGGCGCGGGCGGGCCCTGGGCCAAGTTGGATGCAGGTAACATCCTTCTCCCAATTGTGTCGCGATGTCCGGTCTCCCGCAGCAGCCAGTGGCTGTCCGCATAGCGTCTGTGTGACGACGGCGGGTCTGGCTCACGTGACCCAAGGGCGGAATGCTCCCCAGACTAGCGGCGACTGCCGCGCTCCTCGAGCGCGCTGCTGCGCCAGTCCCCGGCCGACCTCTCCGCCGAGTCGCGGTGCCGCGTGGGTCAGTTGATGCCAGAAGGCCCCAGGGAGGAGAGGCCCTACAGGAGTGGCTGGCCGTATGGATTGTGGCACGTCGTCGCGCCGCCTCTTGTCTCGAAGAACTTATTTCTTCGTCCAAAGAATTTATTTCTACGAAAGTCATATACTGTTTAAGAAAGCCTCGTGCCGGTGTTTTATGTATTTCTTAGACATGTATTTCTTAGAAATGTACAAAACGGCACAAACAGTGAAAAGCTGCTGGCGCTTCGCCGCCGGGGGGGGGGGCAGCGCAGATCCAAGAGATCCGCGCGGAGCGCCACGAGTTTATGTCCATGCCGCGTTTTCGTGGATTCTATCTTCGCTGTCCCATGTGATCACCGAGCGCGTTTCACGACTGGCACAGTGCCTACTCGCAGACGTTCGACAACAAAAAACCCACGTTCGCCTCGATGTGCTCCACACACACACACATATATATATATATATGTATATATGTATATATATACATATGTATCGTAGATCCCCAACGGCGGATCCAGGCCATTTGCGAGAAGCGACTCTGCGATTAGTGGAACGCGCCTGCCTGTATGAGCTGCCGCCGGGAGGTGCGGGAGGCCCGCATGGCCTGGAACCAGTCGGACGCCCACGCCCCCGAGCCGCCGCAGGCGGTGCAGCTGGCGCTGCGGGCGCCCCCCTCTGCGGGTGCCGACCGCTGGAACGCCTGGATCCCGCTGAAGGACCCCTTGATCGGCGGCGAGCGAGGGGGGGGGGGGGAAGTGAGAAGGAGAAGGCCTTCCCAAAAAGCGACAGGGCGTCTCAGAAGCCCTCGCGCCTTCGGAAGAGCGTTCTACGTCTCCGGGGAAGCTCAGGGAACTTCTCAGAAGGCTGGGGGGCTTCCGAGCCTTCTGAGAAGGCCCGCCCCTTCTCGCTTCCCCCCCAGGCTCGCCACCGAACCGAGGAAGAACGCACTGCCTGAGCATAGACTCTCTTCGCTCCGCGCGGATGTTCTGGATCTGCGCAAGGGGCCCCCTGCCTCCGGCTTCCGTCCATGGCGCGCTCCGCGCGCCAGGGAGGTGGGTCCAGCTCCATTTAAGGGAGTCCGCGCGGAGCTCGGAGAGTTTGTGTATATGCAGTTGTTCCCTCCGCGAGGACATGCGCGTCGAGGGCAAGCCGCCCCCGTTGGCCAAGGCAGCCTGTCCACGGCTGGGGCTGCCCTGAGATCCTGGCCTCTCCGTTTTTCTCGGTTCGGGGGTTTTCGAGCCATCGCCGGGCCCGGGCCCTCACAGATCGCTCTGGCCCGAGGAGTGGTGCAGAAGCAGTTGGTCCTGGGTTCTGGTTTTTTGTTTTTGGGTGTGTTCTGCTTTTTTCGCGACGTCGGATTCTCAGGAGAGCTGGGGCCCTTGCCCCACCCCTTGCGGGCCCCAGCGGCCTCGGGGACCCCTCGAGTGAGGTCCTCGGTGCGATCCCTGATCATTGGATGCCGACTTTTGTTCGGTCGCGATCGGTAGCGAGCGGGCGGCACTCCGAGTCGGTCGCGACCGATGGCCATCGGCCGCGACCCATTTTGAAGCAAACCCGTCGCGACCGATGCCTGAATGTTGAAGCAAAGTCGGTAGCGCGTCCCGTGGCCCCCCAAAAAGCCGCGCACCAAAGGTCACCCTTACCCAGGGGCACTCTTGCGTGTAGCCGATTCTCCTTCTCCCTTCACCCCCGTCGCTCGCCGCTGGCGTGAGGTCAAGGAGATCATCGACCTGGCAGTGGCGTACTCGGACGGCCTCTTCCGGCAGGACGGCTGCCCGGAGGCGGAGCCGGAGGGCGGGGCGGGCGCCGCTCCGGAGGACAGCGTCCACGAGTGGCGGTGGCGGATCCTCGTTCGCACGGGCGACGAGATCGAGGATCGCCGGGGAGCTGCCGACCCCGATGCCCGAGCGCCGCCCAGAGTTGACTGCACGTAGTAAGAGGGAACCTTCGCATGAGCGACCGTGGGTGCGGGCCCACTGGGGTCCCAGGATCGCCGAGCGCCATGCGATAGTAGCGTGTCGCGCGCCTGTGTCTGGCCCCCTCGCGGCGCTCCAAAAGCCGCGCGCCAAAGGTCACTCTTACCCAGGGTCGCTCTGGGGTGCAGCCGAAAAGCTTGGGCCGCTCAAAACCCTGACCTTACAGACGAACTTAGAAATAGCACCAGGACCTTGGCGTTTAGATTGCTGTCGAGGCTTGAAGTAATCAAGATCGATCTATAGGTCTGGAGGGCTATTTTTAAGCACTGGAAGGTCATGGAAGAGGGGGGGAAGCTCGGGGAGACACCGTGGGGAGGCTATGTGTCAGGACGCATCCCCCTTGAGGATGGACGCCCCTCCTGCGCACATACCCGAGTGTGGCCCCAGATTGTTGGTCCAGACAAGACCCCCCCAAATCGGGGATTGGTCGGGGGTGGACAGAACCCCTACCCTGCCACGTCGATTAGTGAATTGTCCGTTTTCGGTTCTCGAGAGGGCGCCGCGGCCGTCATTGTCCAGGCTTGCGCCCGCCAGGTTTGGGCCCGAGGTCGTTTTCATTAAGCCACGTTTTGCTAAAGGGGGTTCTATCCATCCCCAAGGGGGGAAACTCGGGGAGACACGGTGGGGAGGCTGTGTGTCCGGACGCACCCCCCTCGAGGATGGACGCCCCTCCTGATGGAGCCTCGCAGGTCATGGTAACGATCGGATCCGGTATTTAGAAAAACGGCCCCGGATCTAGAAACTCATATTGTTTATTTAGTGAACAGGTTTCTGCGTCTACTAAATGATGTTTGGTCTTGTTTTGATTAGGCGGCGCAGTTAAATTAATCCGTTTCTCGTTTTAGTAAATCATCGCTTGTCCATATTTTGTTTTCAGGATGCGCGTTCGTTCATTACCATGACCTGTGTTAGCCGGCGGCCTCCTGCGCACATCCCCGAGTGTGGCCCCAGATCGTTGGTCCAGACAAGACTTCCCCAGAGTCGAGGACTGGGCCCGACGGGGCGAGGACGAGGACAAATCCGCTCCAGAGCGTTCTGGGGCGCTCTGAAAAAGCGGCGGTGATCGATACATCCTCGATTGATCCGTACCCGAGTTTTTATCCTCGCCCCAGCTTCGTCTTAGATTGGGGTCTTCCTGCCCCGCGCTGGACAGAACGAGAGAAAGCTGTACAGACATACCTCGCCTGCCAGGCCTCCACCCTTGCGCGCACCGCGCGCCGGGGGGGGGGGGCCTGCGCAGAGGCAAGACATCCGTGCGCGCCTCCGAAGGTTTACGTTTTACCCGTCGGTCGTTGAGAGTACGCATTTTTGGGGATTCCCAGATCCCAATCTACTTCTGCCTCCTGCTTCAAGAACCGGCATGGAGTTGATGTGTTCTGTTACTCCATCGGAGGGCCTGCTCCCAATCTGCTTTATCCGCCTTTCTACTTTTCGTGCTTTTACCTGCTTCTTCCGACCGACGGGTATGCCGCTTTTCTTCTTCCCATGGAGGAGGACGCCCTGATGGCCATCCAGCCCCCCATCGAGGCGGCGCCGTTGACCGAGAGCGCCCCGCAGCCAGGCTTGGGATCCCGCAAAGGGTGTGTGTGTGTGTGTGAGTGTGTGTGTGTGAGTGTGTGTGTGTGTGTGTGTCTGCGTGTCTGTGTGCCCCTGTCGTGTGTGTGTGTGTGTGCGTGTGTGTGAGTTCGATCGATGTTGCACCAAACCGCCCAGAACAGATGCCTCCCAGCCGCAGGCAGCTCCCGAACGTTGCCGATAGGTGGGGGTAGGCGGGGGGGGCATCTGTTTGCGGCAGCTCGGTGCACCGAACTGCTCGGTGCACCAGCTGATCGATCTCGTGCCCCCCCCCTCAGGGGAAGTACCCCTGTGGTGGATCCCGCCAGGGGTGCTGCGCCGCACGGAGTCCAGCGTGGTGGCCAGGCGGTTCGCGGCGGGCTGCTTCGTCGTGCAGGTGCAGGCGTACGCCTGCGAGGACGAGCCCGAGGATCGGGGGGCGGCCTCGCCGACCCCTTAGCATGACGTCGGGCATGCCCCTCTACAGGAGGAAAAAAAATAGGAAGAGCATAGTCGGGTGACGATTCTTCGTGCTCATTTGAGTATTTCGCGGTTTTTGGTTATGCTTTATTATGTTTCTTCTCAAATCCGCCTGTGAAAGGACATGCCCGACCTAATCCTGGCAAACCATCCTCTGCCGTGACGCCCCCCTCGCCTCGCCCCAAGATTCAGGAGCGAAAGAAGGACGTACACGTACATGAATCCACGCTGGTTTCGAGAGTTCGCACTGCCCGAAAGTTTGTATCACGCAGCCGGTCTCGCAGATCGAGGGGCCGTGTTCATGTACATAGCTGGGCGCGTACGTCCTTTGTGGGCTCCCTAAAGATGTATGCGCGCGGCTCTGGATGGGAGTCTGAGAGGCGAGGGGGGGGGGGGTCGGTCCGGCCGCGCCCGAGAGGAGTACGGGAGCTTGTGGTGGCTGCGGGTGAGGTGGCTCCCCCCGACCCTGCCCGGAAGCAGAAGCTCGGTGAGCGGCCTCATCGCGGACGTGTACCAGGACGAGCTCAGGGGCCTCTCCGGCCCCTACTCCAACTTCCTGCTGCTGCAGCGCTTCCTGCTCTACGGCCGCAACGAGGTAATCCAGCGGGCGCAGCAGGAGTCCCTGCGGCCCAAAAGTGGGGTCCAGCTGAAAGGGGGTGGTGCAATAGATGTTGGGCAACCGTACTGCACATGTACTGCGCCAGAGAGTTGTATCGCGTTGTGCTGCAATTGTAATGTGCTGCGCGCGAGAGCCCAGCAGTCCCACCAATCTGTTGCACCAAACCTACAGTCGGCCTTGATTGGACAGGACACGCGAGAGGACAGAAGACCCTTCCGGGGGCCACGTTGCCACAGAAATGCGGGAGGCATGGGCCGCAAGACACGGGACACGAGGGTACCCTTGACCTGGCAGGGTCGACCTACTGATCCGGGCCGCCTGTATTGCACCACTCCCTCTTGGGCCAATTCCGAAGCACCCCCCCTCTTGGACCAATTCCGAAGGATGACCCCCCCCTCTTGGAAGGACCCCCCCTCTGCAATTCCGAAGGAGGGAGGACCCCCCCCCCCTTGGAAGGACCCCCCCTCTTTTGGAAGGACCCCCCCTCTCGAAGGTGGACCACTTCCGAAGGACCCCCCCCTCTGCACTGCCGCTGGACCCGCGGCGGCCTCCTCCCGGACCTCTCGGCTGCATGCAGTGCATGCGCCTCCTCCTCCTCCCTCTTCCTCCCTCCTCCTCTTCCTCCCTCCTCCTCCTCCTCCCTCCTCCTCCTCCTCCTCCTCCCTCTTGGGGCCAATTCCCCGTTCAGGAGGCCGAGCGCGAGCGGCGCAGCTCCCGGGCGCCGGGCGCGGGGCCCGCGCTCCCGGGCGTCGGCCGGGCCGGGCCCATGCTGCCCGGCGTGGGGGCCCGGTCGTGAGGGGGGTCGGGGGCGGAAAAGAGGGGGGTGATGACTGGGGGGGGTGGATATCATGGCGGGGGTCATGAGATTTCCCCAGATTTCATGGCGCCTCTTCTTATTTCATTACGTCCCTGGCCCACCCGCTGGGCCGCGCACATGCCGCCGGTCATAATTTGCACCCCCCCCTCTTGGACATCCCCCTCTTTGCCGCCCCCGAGGGGTTGACTGCAGCGGGCGGCCCCCCCTCGCAAAAGAAGAAAAACAAAAAAACACGCGCCGCCGTCGTCGTCGTCGTCGTCGGCGCCGCCGTCGTCGCCGTCGTCGCCGTCGGCGCCGTCGTCGTCGTCGCCGCCGCCGCCGTCGTCGTCGTCGTCGTCGTCGTCGTCGTCGTCGTCGTCGTCGTTGTCGTCGTCGTCGTCGTCGTCGTCCCGGCCGCCGCTGTTGCGGCAGACGCCGTCGGTGCGGCACGCCCCGCGTGCGCGCTGGGAGGGGCGGCGAGCGGCCCCGACAAGAGGAGGGCGAGCTG
Organism: Prorocentrum cordatum; assembly: GCA_963575745.1. Taxonomy (NCBI): domain Eukaryota; class Dinophyceae; order Prorocentrales; family Prorocentraceae; genus Prorocentrum; species Prorocentrum cordatum. The sequence continues at coordinate 675,784 of CAUYUJ010017915.1, forward strand.
AGGCGGCGTGAAGTCGGGCCTGTCCGTGCCAGCCTGGAACATGTCCCTGTCCCTATGCTGGGCACCTCCTCGTCATGATGCCAGTCTTAGGGGTTCCCTTATTTTTTTTTGAGGGCGCATCCCTAGGATTGGCACCGCCTTTTGGCGTGTCAATCTTAGGGATAGGGATAAGTTCGAGGCTGGTAATGTCCCTCTACAGGAGGAGTATTCAAAAATTGTCACAAAAAATAGGATGGGGACGATTTGTGCGTATTTTTGCATATGTTTGTAATCTTCTGTGAGCGCTTTTCATTTTCCATGCAAGATCCCAGGAGGACATGCCCGACCCAAAGCGGAGGCAGCGGCAGCGGACCTTCGGGGGGTAGGGGGGCCGGAGCCCTCGTCGCCACGGCGGCCCGCAGCGCGGGACAGCGTGGTGCGCCTGGGCCCCCCCTGGGGGATGGTCCGGGAGCCGGTCCTGAGCTGCCGCTGCCTCCGTGCGCCCTTCTCCGACCGGAGGGGACGAGGCTCGCGGAGCTCCCCCGACCTCCTCGCGCTGTGAAAAAATCACGACGGGAGGTTTTTCGTATTTTCGGCCTCCCGGGGCCCTTCCCGGCCTCGGGACCGTTAAAAAGCAACTCAGGACGAAAAACCGGTCCCGGGGAAGGGTTCCAGACGTCTGGGGGTCGACGTTGTAAAAAAATCACGACGTCGGGGGTCTGGGTCCTGGGGCCTGCCCCAGGTCGGGGGCACGGGGGGGCAGGAGACCCGCCATGCGAGGGGGGGGGGGGGGAAGGCTTCTCAGGAGCACCCCTGCGTCTCGGAGGGCGCGGGCCTCGTCTATATAATATAGCTGTAAAGCCGGCGCCTTCCAAGAAGCAGGCTCCTTCTAAGACGCCTTCCCCCCGCCCCCTGCCTCCACTGCGCGCCCCGCTAAGTCTGGGGCCCAGGGCCATCGAACAATGGATCCGGATGAGAAGCCGCGGGAGGCCAAGACCCGTTCCCCTCGGGTCCATGTGCTGCCATGGCAGCCGTACCATCAAGTCGTCGATGCATGCCTCGGCCATGCCAACCCATTCCTACCCGCTGCTGGCTGCTGGCATGATACACGTTCTTGAATATTGGGGAGGATGAAGAGAGAAGGAGGAAGGGAGGAGCAGGCAAGATCATACGCTTCTGGGCTGGATGTGCGGAGCATGAAATACATGATGTGTCTAAGCGCTGTAGAACTTGGGCTTCGGAGGCGCCACCTTTTGGGAGAAGTGGGGCTCCGTTGTGCGAGGGCCTCCCAAGTTGGAGCCGTTGTGGCCGTAGCCTGCGGAGCCCAAACTTGCAATCCGAAGGCTTCGTTCAGACACGCAGGACCCGAGCGTCGAAGTTCACACTCGTAGATCAGCGGAACAGGATCGCAACGAGGGGGAGGAACACCTGCTCTCTTTGAAAACGACTGCCCTAACGCCACGAGCCCAGAGGCAGTGTAACACTGTTCGGGGTTTGTCGTTGAGCGTCCGCCCTCCGTCCCAAAAATCCGCCCGTAGGGGGACACGCCCGACCTGTCCGCACTGTTCCTGGGGTGTGGGAAGCGGGCACGCCGGAGGCGGGCCACCGGCCGGCGACGGGGCTCCTCGAGGGACCGGCACCAACGGGGGGTGAGGAGGAAGCGGAGGAGGAGGAGGAGGAGGAGGAGGAGGATGAGGAGGAGAGGAGATGAGAGGATGAGGAGTATTTCGACTATTAGGGGAGGGGGTAAGGGGAAGGGGGAAAGGGAGGAGAGGGGGGGGGGGGAAGAGGAGGAGGAGGAGGAGGAGGAGGGGGGGATGAGGGATTAGGAGGCGAGTGGAGGAGAGAGGGGAGGAGGTGAGGAGGAGGAGGAGGTGAGGGGAGGAGGAGGGAGGAGGGGGAGGAGGGCGGTAGGAGGAGGGGGTTGGAGGGGGAGTGTGAGGGGGAGAGAGGAGTGCGGGGAGGAGGAGGATGAGGAGGAGGAGGAGGAGGGGGAGGAGGCAGTGAAGGAAGGAGAAAGAGGGATGGAGGGAGGAGGAGTTGGAGGAAGAGATTCGAGGATCGACCAATCTTTTTGTTTGAACGTGTGTCGCGTTTGTGGGGCCTCCTGGGATTCCTCCAGAGGTCTTGAGGGTCCTGCGGGATTCCCGTGGATGCGTGGGTGCATCTCCAAGGAGCCCGCCGATCACCAGTTCTATTGGCCTTCCTGTGCGCGATCAGGTAAAGCCCCATCGGGCAGCAAAAATGAGGAGCACGAGGTATAAGCCAGGGTGACCCTCATTAGGACTTCTGGGTGGGTCGCAGAAGAAGGCGAAGCATAGTAGGACCCTCTAAGCAGACCCGACCTGGTGCCATGACAGACTACGAAATACGATGTACGTGCATCCTTGGTTCGATCTCGGTTCTTGGTGTGATACCTGCGCGGCGCGGCGGGAAGACCAGCACCTTCCCAACTCTTCTCGCCTGCGACGGCGGGCACTGCCTTTCTGACGCAGGCGCAGCCTTTTCCGGAACCGCGGGCAAGGAGGGGAGCGACGGCAGCGAACAGGCACAACCGAGCATACATCGTATAACGTTCACGTACAAGTTTGCTTCAGCGAGTACTGCCGTTTCTGAGCCTGCTCTTTTCCAACTCAGCGCAACATTGCGCAGTTTCAAGTGCGATCGTCTCCACATGCTCTTGAGTCTCTTGAGCCGCGGGGTGGTCCCAGGAGGTGTTGGGACTTCTTGGCGTCCCCGCTATTCCTTGTCTCTCTCCCTCCCTTCTAGCGTCCTCTCTCTCCCTTCCTCCCCCTCCACTTCACATCTGCGTCGTCCCCTCCATTCCCCCCTGTCCATCTCACTCCCCCTCATCCCCGACCACCTGCACTTCCCGATACCCGCCTGCTGGGTTGGAATCATGGAACGCTTACCCTTCGTTTCGCGCACTCTTTGTTTGCATTGTGCCTCGCAGCAGGTATCGGGAGGGAGACGGACCCACTGGTGTTGGCAGCTTGGACGTCTGCAGCAGTATGACGCATTGCTGTTTTTCAGCGCAGGTCTCCAGCTGCTCGCGCCTCCGCGCTCAGGCCGCCGCAGAGCTCGTCTCCTCCGTTTTCTCCTCCGCCTTCTCCTGCTCATCCTTCTCGTCCTCCCTCCTTCCTTTCGCCTCCTCCTCCTCCTTTCTCCTCCTCCTCCTCTCTCCTCATCCTCCTCCCTTCTTCCTCCCTCCCCAGAGTTCTCCAAGGGTCACCAGAGGCTTCAAGAGGCACAAGAACCTTCCAAACACCGACCCTCGATCATCGATGATCAACCTCCTTCCTATTGTTAATCATGTTCCTGCTCCTTCTCCTTCTCCTCCATCTCCTTCGTATCCCCATTTCTCCTCTTCCTCCTCCTCGCCCTCCTCATCCCTCTTCATTCCTCACTCCTCTCTCCTCATTCATCCTCGTCCCCATCCTCATGCCCCTCCTCCTCCTCCTCCTCCTCCTCCTCCTCCTCCTCCTCCTCCTCCTCCCCTCCTCCCTCTCCTCATCGCCATAACCATCACCATCGCCATCGCCATCACCATCACCATCATCATCATCATCATCATCATCATCATCATCATCATCATCATCATCGTCATCATCAGCCGCAGCAATTTCATCAGGATTAGCAGCATCATCAGCATCATCATCATCATCATCATCATCATCATCATCACCATCCTCATCATCATCAGCATCATCATCTGCATCAGCAGCAGCATCATCATCATCCCTCCTCGCTGCTCCACACTCCCTTCTGGCCCTCACTCCTCCCCCCCTCCTCCTCCCCCTCTCCTCCCTCCCTCCCTCCCTTCCTCCCCCCCTTCCCCCCCCCCCTCTGCCTCGGGGCTGCGCCCGGCAGCGGGGTCCAACTGCCCGCCCATGGCCGGGCCCTCGGCGCGCCGTCGCCGCGCCGCTCGTGCCGGGGCAGGGCTGCAGAGGAGGAGGAGGAGGAGGAGGAGGAGGAGGAGGAGGAGGAGATTCGAGGAGAGGGAGGAGCAGGAGGAGGAGGAGGAGAAGGAGGAGGAGGAGGAGGAGGAGGAGGAGGAGCGGGAGGACCAGTGCAAACCCAAGGCTGTGGGGCGCATGTGGCGCGTCAGATGAAGAGCCTTGTTGTCGAGTGTCGTGCTCCTCGGAGTCGCGGAGCGAAAGCTCTCCGACGGCTCGCCCAGGGTTTCCTGCCAGGCATCCTGAAAGCTGCGATGCCTGCTCAGCTTGTGCGCCTGGAGCTGGACTGAGACTGCTTCCTGTTGTGGCCCTCAGGCGGGGGCCCCAATGCGTCGGGAAGAAGAAGACAGTGCAAACCCAAGGCTCATCCACGATATTGCAATAAGCCCTCCCTCCAAGTTCTTTCTTCATCTTCATAGGCTTCTACAACGACTCCTGTCCACTGACGGAAATGCCCCGTTGGAAGATCACCGCTTGAAAATTCTGATTCTGGTTTGTGCCAGAACGTCATTCCTGGGACTTCATGTTGCGAGCCACTGTTACTGTTGCGCCTTGACGATCCTGAATCGCGCGGGAACGCCACTCCTGGAGCTCAACTCCACGAATCAACCTAACTGATGCGGCCTGGCAGTCGAGCATTGTGCCCAAACACCATGTCTCGGACGTGAAGCATGAAGACAACTCTTGAACCCGTTGTGTACTCCTAAAACGAATGTGCGCGGCGTTGATGCGAGAGCCACATTTTGCAAACGACCCGCCCTCCATCCGCGAAGCTCTTCGCATTTCGCACACACGAGTGCGCACGGCGTTGAAGCGAGAGCCATATCTTGAAAATGGCCTGCCCTCCATCCGCGAAGCTTGTGCACATTTTCAGACGGATGGGCGCGGCGCTTAGGCGAGATCCACATGATGAAGGCGACCGCCTTCCGTTTGTGAGAATGTTGCACCTTTAACGTTTCAGGATCATAAATGGTCCGGAAATCTCAGGCGACAGACCCGGCCCGCCCTTTTGACTGGCCTCGGGGTGCGACAGAGGGGAGTTACGAATAAGGAGTGGGAATGGAGGATTTGGCCGCCGACTCGAGGGGCGTCAGGTAGGTCACCTCCTGGAGTCGGCGGCCCACGTGGTGGGGCGTATCGCGCTGAGTCGCGCCTCCTGGGCTCCGTGGCAGCTTGCCGCCGTGCGTTGTATCTTGTGCGGCAGGGCGGGCAGATGGAGTTCGACACATCCACGGCGCATCGCCTTTCATTGGTCGTCCACTGCTCCAGGATGGCAAAGGCCGCGCTGCCTGTCCAGGAAGCGAAACGTCGAGTTGCCCAGCTTCCGTGCGCCAGTTTACGGGGGTAGTTGTATACCTCCTTGGTTGCTGAGTTACAAAGCACTGCCAGTCTAGTCTTAGTGTAAGTGCGGGACGGTCTAGTCTAGTTTAGTGTAGTCTAGTCTAGTCTAGTCTAGTCTAGTCCTAGCCCAAAAAGTGGCAATTCTAGTGCAAGCTCTAGTCTCAGTGTAAGCTGACTCGCGCTTGTTCCCGTGAGTATTTGGATACGGCTTTGGGCTCTTGGCGCTTGTGCTCGGCCGTGGGCGCCTCCTTGGGCCCCCGGGTGCGGCGGCTGGAATTTGTTGTTGGGCCTTCCGCTGGTGCCCGGCCGGGGGATGCCTCGTGGCGGCAGCACACCCTGCATCGCACAGCTTGCACCACACGGATGACACCACACGGCGTGCACCGCATAGCCCGTAACAGGCAGCTTGCACCGCACAGCTCGCGCCAAGAGTTGGCACCACGGAGCGTTTGCATCGCAGAACCATCTTGGACCCAGCTTGCACCAACCTGGTTCCACCCGCAAAAAGCTACACCTAGCTACAATAGCTGCACCTAAGCATCTTGAGCCACGAAGCTACACTTAGCTTGCACCGCATCGCTTGCGTAACGTATATTGCACCGCATGTCTAACACCGCTTCACTTGCACATCACATGTTGCATTATCCGTAAGGGCTTCGCCCCCTGCCGCCGCCCCCCTCTCTCGGAGAATGGGCCATGGAAGAGCTAAGTCATGAGGCCTTGGCGCTGTCGTGAAGCAGTATCGAAACTTCATGCGAAGCCGATTCGCAATCAGCAAAACCAACTGATCACAAGAGGGGTTACCACACCTGGCGATTGGTAAGACGTGTATGGTTTACGGGCTTGGTTACCACACCTTGCGATTAAAGGGCCGAGGGAGTTCTCGCAGTTTGGGTTACCACGCCTTGCGATGGATGTGCGTGATGGGTTCGAATTTCAGAAATGTGGCACATCCCCTGTGTTTTTGGACCCTGACCCCGCGGATCTGCGTGAGGGGTGGCACCGAATTTCAGAAATGTGGCAAATCCCTGTGTTTTTGGACCCTGACCCCGCGGATCTGCGTGAGGGGTGGCACCGAATTTCAGAAATGTGGCAAATCCCCTGTGTTTTTGGACCCTGACCCCGCGGATCTGCGTGAGGGGTGGCACCGAATTTCAGAAATGTGGCAAATCCCCTGTGTTTTTGGACCCTGACCCCGCGGATCTGCGTGAGGGGTGGCACCGAATTTCAGAAATGTGGCAAATCCCTGTGTTTTTGGACCCTGACCCCGCGGATCTGCGTGAGGGGTGGCACCGAATTTCAGAAATGTAGCAAATCCCCTGTGTTTTTGGACCCTGACCCCGCGGATCTGCGTGAGGGGTGGCACCGAATTTCAGAAATGTGGCAAATCCCCTGTGTTTTTGGACCCTGACCCCGCGGATCTGCGTGAGGGGTGGCACCGAATTTCAGAAATGTGGCAAATCCCATGTGTTTTTGGACCCTGACCCCGCGGATCTGCGTGAGGGGTGTCGATTTCGAGCCCCCCCAGCAATTCAGACAACGCGCCCAGGGGGTGCTAAAAATCCCGTTTGGGCCTCCCCCCCCTCGCGCGGTCAATCAACTAGTTACAGTAACCAGCAAGAAGCAGAACTGTAACACTGGAAACTACAAGCTACAACTGGTACTGGAAACTGCGAACCCGCGCCTACAGCCTGGTGGCCCCACAAGGGGGCCGGCGGATATAACTTCTACCACGTACTTAGCTTCCACCACTCTCCTCACACCACAGATCTTGCACCACGTAGCTTGCACCAGCACGCCACCACATATCTTTCACCATGCAGCTTGCACAAGGTAAGCTTGCACAGTATAGCTTGCAATATGTAGCTGGCACCGCACACCTTGCACTACATCGGTTTCACTAGTTATATAGTGCACAAGACAGAGTCTGGTGCCTACGCTGGTAAATATTGTGGTTTAAGCTCAGGGGCGGAGCGCTTGTCTTCCCCGCGTTGCTCTGAGATGCCCTCGACGCGGCATGAACGATTTGAGGCTCCGATCGAGGGATTGAGTTCTTCTGGACTGATACGGAGGGCGCAGTTCGGAGCAAGCGCTCTGTCGAAGTATTCGGGGGGCAGGACATTGACCGTTGTGGGACCGATCTTGTAGCTACCAGACAAACGCTTGCGCCCAAAGTTGTCTGCTTGGACCGAGGGCCACACAGGTGCAGGCGCAACTGCCTTCCACACGTCCAGTCTCGACCGACCCAGAGGCATCCAAATACTCCCTTAGGGTTATCGCACGCTTTGTCAATCTACCTGACGGGCTGCAAGCACTGCTCAGCGGACATGTGTGCACTTGCTGAGACTGGCTCGGTAGTGGCTACCTAGCGCCCAGATTAGAGCCTTGGGCCTCAATGTGTCGTCGCAGGGACGCCGCAGGTGCTAAAACCCCCTGGATTAAAAAGTGCGGACCGCAGAGTTCGCGCAAGAGGATGGGGAGAGAACCGGAGAATCGCGATTCCGCCCAATACTTCCTCCTAACATGTTTTCTGGTTGTCTGTCCAACCAACCAGAGAATTTATCTTTGCAACCGGAGAATCGCGATTCCGCTTAGGACTTACTCGCAGAAAGTTATCCCGTCCCATTTAGCCGCCAGAGAACAGCGACTTCGCATGAGTTTTCCGCACAACCATGCTTGTGAACCGTACATCTGCCGCCAGAAAATGTTGCCTTCGCATGGGATCTCCTCACAGCCACATTCGTTGCCGCATCTCACGTCGCCAGGGAGTTGCGATTTCGCTCGAGAGTTCCTCCGCATTCAAATCGCGCCTACACCGACGTAGCGACGCCGCGAATTCTATCTTCCCATGCCTGCCAAATTCTGCCGTCAGACACTTCACGTGCCTTCCATCGTGCGCTGTCCAGGCAAGCCAGATTCCAGAGCGGCAAGCCAGATTCCAGAACGGTCGCTCCTGCGAGCTTGTCCGAACTAGGCCCCACGGGGTGATCGTCCTCTCGGTTTGCGGGGTCGCCTTGGAGCCATTTTGGGGCCACCTGGGAGCCAATTTCGGGTCGTGCAGTCCGCTGGGGCGCGGCGTTGCGTTCTCTGGGTCACGACCGATCGAGGAGCGAGGATGCAGGGACGTTTTGAGGTCGAGGATCCGAGATCGACGGTCCATCGGAGGTCGAAGATCAGACTCTTCAACCTTGAACGGAGCCCAGATCCTGGATCGGTCCAGGGTTAGGCACTCGAGGTTTGGGGTTCGGGAGTCCAGGGCCGTTCGAAGACGGAGGATGGACGGTCAAGGATCGATGGGCGATCGAGGATCCAGGATCTGCCCTGAGTCTTGGACTTTCGATCGAAACTGGACCATCGATCGTCCATCGGCTCTGGATTCTGCAGCCTTGGGTTGTCGATAAGTCCTGGACCTGTGGTCTTCGATCGGCCCTGGATCCTCGATCTTGGATCCTCGACACTGCACCGTCGATTCTGGTTCGACCCCGAGTCTTCGACCTTCGATCGGCCTTGGATCCTGGATCATCGGTTTGCGTTCGTTCCTCGATCCTTGGACTGCGGCCCTCGGCCCTCGATCCTCGATTGATCCTGGAACACCTCGATCGCGGGTTCTGGATATTCGGACGACGCTGGATGACTGATTTTCGGCCCGCCCTGGATGCAAAAATTCTCGGCTTGCGGCCGAGCTTTGATATTAGGTTCGCGATCGTTCCTGCGTCCTCGATCCAACATCTTCGATTATCGGTGGGCCTCGGCTCTTCCGTCCTTGATCGCGCCTCCAAGGCTGCCATCTGCGATGCATCCAGGGCCCTCAGAGTCGTTCGGAAAAAAGAGCATCGAGGATCCATGGGAGGTCAGAGTTCTGGGGCCGACCGCACGATAATTCGGGGGGGATTGCTTCTTGAAGTGCCGATCCGCATGTTTTAGCCCTCGTCCCATGGCGCCG
>CAUYUJ010017915.1:685102-711191 GCA_963575745.1 Prorocentrum cordatum
TCCTCCTCCTCCTCCTCCCCCTCCTCCTCCTCCTCCTCCCCTCCTCCCCCCGTCCCTCCCTCCAGCCCTGCGCCCTGGCGCGAACACCGAGGCACGGGCCTCGTCGTGGGGCCCGCTGGGCGGCGCGTGGCAGGGCGCCGCTGGCGGGTACGCAGGCGGGCGAGCCGCTGCGCCGCCCGGCCGCCCGGCACCTTGTCCGGGTGGGAGGTGGAGGAGCAGAGTCCGGAAGGGAGGAGGAGGAGGAGGAGGAGGAGGAGGAGGAGGAGGAGGAGGAGGGAGGAGCGGACGAAGGGCGAAGGATCGCACGCCACTGAGGGGAAAGGGGGGGGGAAGGAAGTCCGACGGTCCAAACAACCCAGGGGGGGCCATCAGAGGGGAATTTTTGTCACCCTGGCAGGAAGGCCCAAGACCTGCCAGGGGCCAGCGACAGGGCCCCCCCTGGGTATCTAACCGCCCAGTTCTTCTACATCCAGATCACTGTCTGGGCCTCGTTCACATCGCCTCAGTCCCAACTCAGCGGCTTCGAACTCATTAGGCCCGAACGCTTGCAGGACATCGGCCAGGCACAAACCTGCACGTGCAGGATGGTCCGAAGTGGCTCTGGCCACACCTACATCTCCCATCTGGGCCTTCTTGGGCTCCGAGACCCCCCCCACCAGCTCTCGCGCCCAAGCCCCAGGAGTTAGCCAGGAGCCCAGTTTGAGAGACCTGCTTGTCCTAGCTGACTGCCCAAGAGCTCTTCCTGCCTAGGTCAGCCAAGGTCTGCTGGGACCCTCCACAGCCCTGACGCAGGCCTCTGGATCCCGCAGACACCGTGGCATACTCTCCGTAGGTCGAACAAAAAAGAATAGGAGGCTGTTTATCCTCATCCGCTAGCTGCAGCAAAACAAGCCCTCCGATGAAAGCAGGGGCCTGACGGGCATCCTCTGCCATCGCCAGCAGCTCGGGCGCCAAGGGCTCTGATGGAGGTCTCGAGGACAGTTGAGGAGCGTCGGGAGGAGGAGCAGGAGCAGCAGCACCATCAGCACCACCCACCCCCCGCCACCACACCGCCTCAAGTGCCTCCTCAAAGTCGGATCTCCCTTCCAGGGAGATCTCTGTGAGCCCCTGGACTCCGACATTGTCCAACCTGCCTTCCTGCACATCTGGGGCTTCAGCCCTACAAATGGACTGCAGGAGAAGGCGTGCGACCTGGAGCATGCCTTTGGACATCATGACAACATTGGACGGGCAACCGCATAGCTCCGCCCTTAAATCCGAAAGTCGATCGGCTTCGGCACTGCCCTCCCACTCACAGTGCCTGATACGCCCTTCGCGCATCACAGTCACCGTCGTGTGGGCCGCCACCTTACAGAAACTCACCAGATCGGGCGCTCCTTCATGGAACGCTTCTTTCCAAAGAGGCGCCGCTTGTCCTTCAACCTTGAGCTCCCAATCACGCAAAGTGCGAACGAGTGCCGCCTGCCCGGCAAGCGGCCTGGGACCTCTTACTGGCACAGTGAGATCCTCGTCCTCAAGGACTGGCAAAGAACGCTGAGCGGGGCCTTCCGAGCATTTGTGAGCCCCCCGACCTCGACGCCCGACCGCCGACCGAGCCCACGTTGTCCATCTCTTTCGGCCTTCCGCCGCCTCCTGCTGCACTCTACTGTCCACTGCACACTGAAAGGCATTCACAAAGCCTACGCTACTGGGACCCCCTAGGCCTTGAAAAAGTTCAGCCACCGTCAGTCCCGCGAGCCGAGGTCCTTCAGCCTCCACCAGCAGGTCCTGCAGCGGCCTGGCCGAGTCAAACAGGCGCCGCCGTCTGTCGTCTGTCGCCGCCTTCATATCCACCAAGGTCAAACGCCTCAAAAACAACCAGCGTTGGGTCCCAGGAAGGGAGCGCCTGTGCAGCTCCCGACCCCACGCTGCTTCTAGCGGCCCTGCCTGAATTTGGCAGCCCTTGGCTCCGCCAAAAAACTGCTTGTCATCTAGCTCATGAAGGCGACCGCGGGCCAACTCGGCAGCGTCGAACACCTGCGCCATCGCTGCTTGGGGCGAGGGCGAAGCCCAGTCAAATAGGGGCGACTGCTGGCTGGGGTCCCACTGCATGCGGGCCTTCTCCTCTTCATCCTTGGGCAACGGGAGACTACGAGGCGCCACTCGCGGCCAAGCATTGGCCTGTCCAGCCACCTGCTTGGATTGAAGCACAACTGCAGAATGAGGCCCAACTGGCGTGTTAGGCTGCTCAATGCATTCTTTACCATGAAATACCATGAAATTCGAGACCGCGGCCGACTTCCAAAAAGTCGCACCCGTTACTGTGGCTCGTCTCTCCTGGGGGCCTGACCACAATCGCCCCAAGGAGAACTGCCCACTGGGATGTAGTCAGCTGCTCCGCATCAATGTGCCAGTCTGCTCCTAGAACAAACGGGCAGCCCACCAAGGCCACCGCTTCCCTGAGCTCCTCTGCAAACGCGAGGTTGTCGCCTGAGGGCCCAAGCGTGGTGTGGCCGTACACTGAACCAAAAAATGGACGGGGAGGAATGGTGCAACATGACCTTGACAATGCAGAGCCTCTCAGACCAGCTGCTCTGCCCATGCCCGTTGCTGCCACAATGAGCCTTACGTGCGATGGCCGCCCTTCCAGACGTCTCTCGGCGCCCCGCTCCCGTTCGCGCCGCTTCCGCGAACCATGACATGTATCCAGCTGTGTGACCCCAACTGCGAGCCGCGTCGAACTGTTCCAGTTCCAGCCTATGTTCTTGATTGAATAAGGCATCGAGCACAAAATCTTTCACGCTCAAGGCCCATCCCATGTGATTCTGAGCCGTAGACCACGAACTGCTGTTGTAGCTGACCAGTTGGAAATCCAATCTCCGAGATGTGGGTGGAGGGCCGCTCCGACCTGGGGCATCGACCATCTGCGCGTCTGCAGCCCAGGAAGGAGGCTGGGTCTGATCGAAGGCTTCGGCCACCCGCACGTCTGCGGCATCGATCCAAGACCCGCTGCCGTCCTTTAGGGTCTGCCCTCCAGCGGGCCCCCCAGGGGCCACCAGCCCCGAACCTCCTGCGCGCCGCCGCCTCCACTGCTGTGAGGGGGCAAGGCCGCCCCACGCTGGGGCATCGACCGCCTGCACGTCAGCAGCCCAGGGTGGCGGCTGAGTCTGATCGAAGGCATCGGCCACCCACTCGTCTGCGGCTCCAATCCAAGACCCGCTGCCTGCCTTGAGGGTCTGCCTTTTTTCACGGGCTCCCCAGGGACCGCCAGCCCCGAATAACCAGCGCGCCACCGCCTCGTATGCAGCGTGGGGGCTAGGCCGCTCCAACTTGGGGCATCGACCACCTGCGCGTCTGCAGCCCAAGGTGGAGGCTGGATCCGATCGAAGGCATCGACCACCCGCGCGTCTGCGGCATCGATCAAAGACCCGCCGCCTGCCTTTAGGGTCTGCCCTTCCATGGGCTCCCCAAGGACCGCCAGCCCCGAAAAACCAGCGCGCCACCGCCTCGCATGCGGCGAGGGGGCAAGGCCGATCCACCTTGGGGCTTCGACCAGCTGCACGTCTGCAGCCCAAGGTGGAGGCTGGATCCGATCGAAGGCATCGACCACCCGCACGTCTGCGGCCTCGATCCAGGACCCGCTGCCCGCCTTTAGGGTCTGCCCTTCCGCGGGCCCCCCAGGGGCCGCCAGCCCAGAAACAAAAAAAAAAAAAAACGCGTGCCGCCTGCCTGACAGCTGCTGAGCCCTAGAGGCCCGACCCACTGCCCTCGGCCAGCTTGGCTCTTGCCGCTTCGACAGCAGCTTGCAGCTCCTGGGTGCTGGGAGCGTCGGCCCCCCCCGAGGGTGTCGTGGCCGCCGGCTCAGGCACTGCAAACTCAGCACCAGACACGGCAGCGCCAGCCGCAGGGGGAGCCCCATGCGCCGATGCGGGTGGCGTCCCAGGCTGGTCGGCGGCGGCGGCACTGGCGCCATCGCCACGGTCGGACTGGCGGGCACGCTTGGCCGACAAGCGTTTCCGCATGTCTCTGGGTTCAGCTCTGAGCCGCTGAATGCTGTCAGCGCTGGGCCCGATGGCAGCAACAATTGCCTTCAGGATCTCCGCCTCCATGTTGCTTTTGAGGGCGAGCCACCGCTGCTTGTCCTCGTCTTCAATCTCGGGCTCGCTGAGGTCGAGAGCCTCGCCGTCCACGATCTCCACGCCATCGAAGGCACTCTCCTCCCCCAGCAACTGCGACAGGTTGATCTGGGAGCCAGTCGGCATATGCACCGCATCTGGCGGAGGCCCCGCACCAGGCGTCGAGCCACGGGCCTTCTGCAGCTCGACCTTGGGCTCCTCTTGCCAGGCAGTCTTGGCCTGCGCCGCCCAAACTGCCGCCTCCCGGGTCTTCTGGCTGCACTCCGCCAGCCAGCGCCGCGCCTCATCCTCCTGGCGGGCCGCATGCTCCAGGGCCTTCTCCGCCCTCCTGCACGCCACTCCCTTCGCGCTGATGGTCTCCTCCAACAGCGGCTGGCGGGCTGGCTGCGCAGGCGCGGGCGGCGCCACAACCCTGACCAAGGCCTGCAGCTCCTGCGCACCTGCGTCCGCCTTGACATGCTGCTGGAGCTGCTTGAGGATCTCCGCCACTGTCGGTTGCGGGGCCGCCCCTCGCTGTGGTGGCGTCGAGACTTTCGGTGCCTCCAGGCGGCTGGGTGCCCAGGTCCCTGGCGGGTGCCCACCACCATCATCGCCAGGCGACCAAACTCCTCTGGCCTGGGGCCACGACATCGGCGACGAGGGGACCAACGCATTGCCACAGGAGAAGCAACTTTCACGCGACTTCCAGTTCCAGCGGTATCGGCAGCTTGAGCAAAAAAGGTAGCCTTTGGCGGCATCCTTGCCCATGGGCTCCTCCAGGGGCTCACCCAGAACGGGAAGATGTTGTGCCAGTGAGGCGCCAGGTACAATCGCGGAGTGGCCGTGAAGCCGTGTGTGAAAACGGCCTGGACGAAGGCCCAGGGATCGCAGGTGGGGGCGCACCTCCCCCTTGCCACCCTCCCGCTACGGACTTGAGCCAAAATGGCCACGGACGAAGGGCGAAGGAGGAGGGAGGAGGAGGGTGGAGGAAGGAGGGGGACAAAGGAGGAGGGAGGGTGGCGGGGGGATGAGGGTGGGGGAAGAGGAGGTGGACTAGGGAGGGGGAGGAGGAGGATGATGATGAGGAGGAGGAGGAGGAAGAGGAGGAAGAGGAGGAGGAAGAGGCGGAGGAGGAGGAGGAGGAGGAGGAGGAGAGGGAGGAGGAGGAGGAGGCGGAGGAGGAGGAGGAGGAGGAGGAGGAGGAGAAGAGGAGGAGGAGGAGGAGGAGGAGGAGGAGAGGAGGGAGAGGAGGAGGAGGAAGAGGAGGAGGAGGAGGAGGACGAGAGGAGGAGGAGGAGGAGGAGGAGGAGCCTGGGCGTGGGCCAAAGAGGAGGAGGGGGGAGGAGGTGGAGGGCGAGGAGGAGGACCAGAGAGGAGGAGGAGGAGGGGAGGAGGAGGAGGAGGAGAGGAGGAGGAGGAGGGAGGAGGAGGAGGAGGGAGCGAGGAGGAGGAGGAGGAGGGCGAGGAGGAGGAGGTCTGTCTGATTTTGTTCGCCTGTCTGTCTGTAGCCAGCTCTGGGACACCCGCGGCATCGTGCACTCCCCCCCCCGCTACCCCCGCCGCCCCGCCCACACTCCTCCGCCGACCCCCTCCCTGGCCCGCCCTGCTTCGCCCTCCCCTGCGCCCGCTGATTTCCTCCGAGCCCTGGGGCTTTCATTTTCCCCTCACGGCATCGGGAGGAGGAGGAGGAGGAGGAGGAGGAGGAGGAGGAGGAGGTGGTGGAGGAGGCGGAGGAGGAGGAGGAGGAGGCTAATGCGATTAATGCCATCATGAGAAACATATGAAAATGATGAGAATAAAACAGATAATATGAGTAAGGCTAGCAATGATAACGCGAATGAGACTCACAATAATACGTATATTAAGAAAACTTACCAGCATAAGCATCAGGCACAAACTTTGAAGAAGAAGAAGAAGACGAAGAAAAGAAGGAGGCGGAGGAGGAGGAGGAGGCAAATGCGATTAATGGTATCATGTGAAACATATGAAGATGATGCTAGTAAAAAAAGAGATAATATGAGTAAGGCTAGCAATAATAATACGAATGTGACTCACAATCGTACGTATACTAAGAATACTTACAAACAGAAGCATAAGACACATACTTTGAAGAAAAAGAAGAAAAGAAGGAGGTGGAGGAGGAGGACGAGGAGGAGGAGGAGGAGGAGGATCGGGATCAGGAGGTGGACCAGTGTGAACCCAAGGGTCATCAACGATGTTGGAGAAAACCCTCCCTCCAAGCTCCCTCTTCATAGGCCCCTACAACGGTTCATTTCCATCGATGGAACCGCCATGTTGGAAGACACCCGTTTGATGACCCTGAAGCATGCCAAAACATTGTTCTCGGGATTCCAACGCCACGGATCAACCTGATTGTTGTGTCTTGACGATCCGGAATCGCGCAACGCCATTCATAGGCCTTCAACACAGAGAACCATCGTAACTGTTGCACCCGCATAATCCTGACTCCTTCCAAAGCACAATGTCTGGTACGTTGATGATGGGAATCCGTGAAATTCTTGTATGAAAAAAAAGAGTGTGCGCCGCGCTAAGGCGATAGCCACATGTTGAAAAGGAATTGCCTTAATCCGTAAAACTCTTGCAATGTTTTAAAACGATGTTGCGCCGCGCTGGGGCGAGAACCACATTTTGAAACCGACCCGCCCTCTACCCGTGAAGCTCTTGCAATGTTTAAAGCGAATGTGCGCGGCGCGAAAGCGAGAGCCACATTTTGAAAACCACTCGTCCTCAATATGCGAAACCCTTGCAAATGTTTACAACGAATGTGCGCCGCACTAAGGCGAGAGCCACATTTTGAAAGCGGCCCGCCCTCCATCTGTTAAATTGTTACCAAATTTTGAGCTTCAGAGTCATTAGCGACAGGGAGGGAGAAGTTATTTATAAGGAAAAGAAGTGGAGGATGATGAGGAGGAGGAGGAAGAGGAGGGAAAGGAGAAAGAGGAGGAGGAGGACGGGGAGAAGGAGGGGGAGGAGGAGGAAGAGGAGGAGGAAGAGGAGGAAGAGTAGGAAGAGGAGGGGATGAGGAGGAGGAGGAGGAGGAGGAGGAGAGGAGGAGGAGGAGGAGGAAGGAGGAGGAGAGGAGGAGGAGGAGGAGGAGGAGGAGCAGCAGGAGAAGAAGGAGGAGGAGGACTGCACTCCCACTCCCCTCCCCCCCCATTCCGCCCGCGCTCCTCCGCCCCCCGCCCTCCCCGCCCCCCGCCCTCCGCCCCCCGCCCATGCCTCCCCTCCGCCCGCCGATCTCCTCGGAGCGCAGAGGTGGTGCCGCGCACCCAGGGCTGCTGCAGGAGCGCCGGCCTCTGCTATACGACTTGGCGCGGGAGCGGGCGGGGGCACTGGAGATGAGCGAAAGGGGGAGGGGGAGGAGAAGGGGAAGGAGAGAAGGAGGAGGGAGAGGGGGAGGGGAGGAGGAGGGGGAGGAGGAGGAGGAGGAGGGGGAGGGGGAGGAGGAGAAGGAGGAGGAAAGGAGGAGAGGGAGGACGACAGGGAAGATAGGGGAGCAGGAGGAGGAGGAAGAGGAGGAGGATCATCGGGGATCGGGGGATCGGGAGTTTTTGTCAGACGTTGTTGGCCTGTCCCTGTGCCTCCAGAGGCCTGCGCAGGCCTCCTGGCTCTTGGGGATCTGCGAAGGCCTCCCGCAATGCATATATGTCTGTCTGTCTGTCTGTCTGTCTGTCTGTCTGTCTGTCTGTCTGCCTGTCTGCCTGTCTGCCTGTCTGCCTGTCTGCCTGTCTGCCTGTCTGCCTGTCTGCCTGTCTGCCTGTCTGCCTGTCTGCCTGTCTGCCTGTCTGCCTGTCTGCCTGTATGCCTGTCTGCCTGTCTGCCTGTATGTCTGTATGTCTGTATGCATGTATGCATGTATGCATGTATGCATGTATGCATGCATGCATGTATGCATGTACGTATGTACGCATGTGTGTGTATGTCTGTGTGTTTGTATGTATGCACGTCCGTGCGTATGTATGTATGTCTGTCTGTCTGTCTGTCTGTCTGTATGTATGTATGTATGTATGTATGTATGTATGCATGTATATATGTATGTATGTATGTATGTATGCATGCATGTATGTATGTATGTATGTATGTATGCATGCATGTATGTATGTATGCATGTATGTATGTTTGTATATATGCCTGTATGTATGTATGCATGCAGGTATGGATGCATGTACGCATGCATGCATGTCTGTATGTATGCAGGTATGTATGTATGTATGTATGCAGGTATGTATGTATGTATGTATGTATGTAGGTAGGTAGGTAGGTAGGTAGGTAGGTAGGTAGGTAGGTCGGTAGGTAGGTAGGTAGGTAGGTAGGTAGGTAGGTAGGTAGGTAGGTGTGTGCGTGTGTGCTTCATGTGTGCGGAGCTACACTGTCGTTAACATGTGTCACGTGTGCGGAGCTACACTGTCAATGCCGCGCTTTCCTGTGGCTTTGCTGCGTTCCTGCTCGCAACGCACACCGCCAGAGGCGGCGGAGAGCTTGAGAGATCCACCTACCCCCCCCCCACAACAAAAATACGAGGAGAGGCTGACCGGCGGCGAGCGAGGGGGGAAGTGAGAAGCAGAAGGCTTTCTCGGGAGGCTGTGAGAAGCCCCCCGGTCTTCTGAGAAGTCTCCGGTGTCTTCGGGGAAGAGGGCTCAGGGAACCTCTGAGCAGGCCGTGGGGCTCCCGAGCCTTCCGAGAAGGCCCGCCCCTTCGCACTTCTCCCCCTTGCTCGCCGCCGAGCCGAGGAGCTGGAAGGAGGAACTCTGAGGTCCGACGTAGCGCAAACATGGCAGCCTCGCGACAAAATACAGCCGCAGCCCTGGACCCCGTCTTTTTATGCGCCGCGTTCCACAAGCCCGATCGATCGGCAGAGGGTCCCATATGGGGCCCGAGACCGGACGAAAACGCCGAGACTGAGACGCCAGGACCTCGGGGAAGCCGTACATTCGGGGGTGGACAGAACCCCCAACAGTGACACGTCGATTAGTGAATTGTCCGTTTTCGGTTCTCGAGAGGGCGCCGTGGCCGTTATGTTCCAGGCTTGCGCCCGCCAGGTTTGGGCCTCAGGTCGTTTTCACTGCACCACGTTTTACTAAAGGGGGGTCTGTCCATCCCCGATACATGTTGGGACACGCTGTCCTCGCTCCAGGGCGCGCATCCATGGCCTCCTGGATGGGGTCGGAGCAGATGGGTCCAGAGGATCGCCTTGGCATCGCTCGGACTTGTGCATGTTGTTCGGCGAGAACCCTCGAGGACCGTCCTGGGCCATCGAGCGCCAAAAAACACACACGAAACCGAAAAATGCACGGGAAGTGGACGTCCGAGCGACGGCAAGTCGCGCCGCATCGCCGACTCGCCAGGCCGGCGCCCCAGGTGCGCCCGGCCCCGCCCCTCGAGCGGCGGCAGCTGGCATGATGGCGCAGTCGCTCCCGGCCAGCGGGGTCACGGGGGCGCTCGAAGTCGGGGCGGGGCATCCCCAGAGATCAAACGCATGGACAAAAATCAAGACGGAGGTTTTCCCTCTTTTCGGCCTCTAGGGGCCCTCGCCGGGCCTCGGGACCGTCAAAAAACGACTCGGGGTGAAAAACCGGTCCCAGTGAAGGGGTGGAGACTAACCGGGGACCCCGCATTGAAAAGGTCTCGGCGTCGGATCTCTGGGTCCAAGAAGGTGGGCAGCGTCCGCTCTCGGCCGTGAATGGGGCTGCTCGGCGGCGAAGTCCGAATTCTGCCCTCGCCGATCCACGATGCAGGGCTCGGAAGTCGTCGGACAGGTGGCGAAATCCGAACCCTACCCCCGCCTCCCATGGACTCAGGAGAATCGATGGTGGGTGGGGGCAGGGTTCGGATGTCGTAAGCTAGCTGCTCGCCCGGGCGAGCAGCGTGCGAGCCAGGCCCCGCGCAGCTGCGCAGGAGCCGCTCCTTGCGGGCGAGGCGCGTGCGAGGGCGCGCTGGCCGCCCCCCCGGTCCTCGTGAGCCGAAGGGGGGGGCAGACATACCCGGCGGCTCGAGCAATGGTCGAGGCGCCCGGTGTCTGCACCGCTTTTGTTGTGCCCGCGGCGCCTGTACCACGCCTCTGGGGCCGAAGCGCAGGATGAGGAGCCGGCTCCGAGGAAGAGGGCGAGAGATCCCAGGGCCTGCGCTTCGAAGAGGCCGAGCCGTCAGGCGCGGGGGCCCTTCCGAGGATGGAAGAGATGCGCGTCGGGCGTGGCAGCCCTTTGCGGGGTCTGCCGCTGTGTTGGCGACGCAGGGAGAAGAGGCGCCCGATGGCCCCCCCCCGGTCTTGGCGCCTCGGGAGCAAGTGGGTCCCCAGCCCGATGGGGGTCTGGACGAGGGTCGGTCCATGCCGAACCCGAGCTGGAAAGCGTCCTAGTCGTCGTCGTCGTCGTCGTCGTCGTCGTCGTCGTCGTCGTCGTCGTCGTCGTCCGTCGTCGTCGTCGTCGTCGTCGTCGTCGTCGTCGTCGTCGTCGTCGTCGTCGTCGTCGTCGTCGTCGTCGAGGCTTCGGTGGGGCGCCGTGGCGGCCAGCTCCGCGCCGGTGCCGCCCGCCGTGCGGTGCGGCGAGAGCTGGGGACGGTGACGAGGGTCACGCGTGGCGGTGGCGTATCTGGTGGAGGGCTGCTGCCTGGCGGATGACCCAGAGATCCGACGTCGTGATTTGTTCAATGTGTCCTGATCGGCGACGCCTCGGACACGCGGCAGCCAGACGCAGAGTTCGTCGTCGCGCCCGTCGACTCAGCCCTCGATCGCTTCTTGCCCTCTGGGCGGGAGCAGCGCATCGACGAGGCCGAGACCTTCTGGTTTGGGTTGTTTTTTGTTTGAGCGCGGGGCCGCCATCTGGAGGGTGCCGGCGTCGCCGTTGTCGCGGACAGCTCCGCGGCCGAAGGTTTCATCCGCAAGGGCATGCGCGACGACGACGACAAGGACACGAGCACAGAGGGGGGAGCGAACGACGAGGCGACAGGAGAGAGGAAAAGAAGAACTGCGCGGCACGTGCACCCCTTTTCATCCCATGAGCAGGGCATGCCAAGCACCTGTGCGTCATAGCTGCCCTGACAAAACTCGTTTCGAAACGCAACACGAACCGCGTTCAAAACGTCGATGTTGACACGCTGAGTGTTGATTCGGCACTTGATGGCCCACGTTTTGACGAGCGTGCCGCGCCAAACCTACGTTTTCAATATACGCATGGATCTCCATGCCAACACGCTACGGGCCGTTTGTTGCGTATCGCGGCGGCTCAGCTGTTCATGGGCCGACCTCCATCCTCGGGCCTCGCGAAAAGAGGGGATCGGCACAAGGGGAGGGGTAGGACATCTGCTGCATGCAGCTGGTTTGGGCCTCGCCGCCAAGCCCATGTTTCGATACGTGGACGGCACTTGGCGCCAGGAGGCGCCAGGAAACTCAGCTACGTGAGCTGATCCCCTACAGCCATCCTTCCCAAAGGGTCCCTTGCATCCTTGCCTCCTCAGTCCATCCTTGGCCAGCTACCACGCCCCACTCGAAAAGCTTCGGGACGGCCTTCCCAGGCCCTCGTAGCCTTTTATCGCGTATCCTTTTAATGATACGGGCCGGCTGCATCCTGCCCTTTCCTATCCTGCCCCTTCGTCCTCCACGACAGCCGTGTGCCTATAGCCGTGTGGGCCTCCGGCCGTGCGCCTCCGAGCGCCGAGGGGGCGCGCCCCTCGCAGCGCAGGCCCTGGGCCTCGGCGGCTCCGGGCAGGAGTGGGGCGAGGCTGTGCAGGCCGCCCGCGCGCTCGCCGCCGCCGCCGCGTGTCTCGCTACAGGGGGGGGGGAGAAAAATGGGCAAACAAAACAGTCCGGGGACGATGTCTCGGTTGGTTTTGGACTGTCGTTGGACATGGCCTGGCTGTGTGGGCTGTTTCTCCCGAGACCCGCCTGCAGGAGGACATGCCCGACCCGAGGCTGCGCGAGCTCCGCCGGGGCTCGGGCGGGCCGCTGCCCCTCGGCGTGCGCCGGGCTCGCACGCCCGGGGAAGCTGGCACGGCCAGGTCCTCAGAGGCGACGACAGGGGCAGATAGCCCAGGGGAGAGCAATACGTGCACTCAGGTGCGCCGATGATCGATGCCTTCGAAGAGGCTCCCGGGCGAATGCGTGTAGTGCCCGCCCCTGTGCTACTCGCCCTCCTCGTCGCCGCCGAGATCCGCTGCGTGTCTCTTGGATTTCCTGGGACATTGGGCCCCAGACGACCGAGGGGCACCGGGGCAGACTGTTCCGTCCACAGCCGCTGCGCCGCGGGTTTTTTTTGGAGGGGGGAGGCGGGAATTTCAAGACGCAGTGGATCTGAATAGTTACGAATTTTGCCTTCGCAGGGAGCTGCGCGAGCCCTGCCGAGCTCTGACAGACCGTTGCTCCTCGGCCTGCGCCGAGCTCGCAGAGGCCAGCGGCAGCAGCTCAGGAGAGAAGAAGGTACCGATGCCGCCACCCTTTCCTTGCTTTCGCCTTTCTCGGGCTTCTTGGGACGCCCTCGTCACCGCGGCTGGATTCGCATCAAAACTGCGGTCAGAATACATCCAGGGAGAGGTCCAGGGAGTAGCAGTATCGGCACCCTCCCAGCAGCGGTTCGGGGAGAGGTCCGGTTCGGTCCCCCAGCAGCGAAAGCGGCCGACGTGGTGGCAGTGGCAGCGGCGGCTGCAGCAGCGGCGGTGGCAGCGGTGGGTTTTCCCGCCTCGGGTGGGTAGCGATGAGTGGCAACACATGAGATCAGGGGCCCCCGAACGGCGCGGTGACCGCACCGTGTAATGAGTCGATGGGAATCGGGGGGGACCGCACGGTTTTGGGAATCGGGTCGTTCTCCGATGGCGTCTTGGGCGACCGAGGCCTCCAGGGTTCCCAAACGATTCGGTGACGGACCGTGCGGCAAGGTCTTTGGGGATTCCGAAATCACTGCACGGTCTGTCACCGCACCGTTTCGGGACCCCCAAATGAGCACACTCAGAGACGACCGTGGTCAACAGACGGTGCCCAGTGCATCAGCCTTCTACCAGTCAGCCCAGCAAGCAATACACTGGCCATCGAATTCTATCCTGCGCTCTGACATTGCACTGTCGGTGCTACCCGCTCAACAGAGCAGGCAGCCACGCCTTCACTACCCCGAATAGCCGATCGATCTACTGATTCAGTCACCGACCGATCGACAAGTCAAGCACCAGGCTCCACTAAAGGAGAACCCGGTGAAGCAGGCAGAGAAGCCGCTGCAGTAGCAAATACTATTGGGAGGAGAGGGAGGAGGAGAGGCGGAGCACAAGAAGGAGGATGAGGAGGAGGAGGAGGAGGAGCTGGACAAGGAGGACACTCGGCAGCAGGAGGGGGAACACAGACGGAGGAGGACGCAGAGGAGGGCGAAGCAGGATGGTGGCGAGGATGATGCGAATGTGGAGCAGGAGGAGGAGGAGTGCCTGGCGAGGATGTGGAGGCGCCCCCCCGCCAGAACCCCGCCGGGAGCCGGTTCGACGGGGGCGTAGGCCTCGCGCACTTGTCGCAGACAGACCCGGCGGGGGCGCTGGAGGAGCGCGCCACGGCCTCCCTTCAGTTACAACTTATCCTCCTCGTCTGCCTCCTCCCCCCCCACGCCTCCCGTCCCCCCCCCCCCCCCTTGGCCTGGAGGCCCACAGGAGGAGCGCGCGCGTGACGGGATGCTCCAGCGGCCCGAGTGCCAACCACGCCATCATAGTTTGACGCGGAATCGCAGCCTGCCTCCTCCCCCACCCGCCTCCTTGTTCTCCTTGCCCACCCATCCACTTCCCTTCCTTCTGCCCCCCCGCTCTTCTCCTTCCCTCCGCCATATATGTATGTGTATATGTACATGTGTGTATACTTATCGGCATACGCAAAGCTATCCCTTCCATGTTCCTCCCTCCGTCTCCCTTCCTCTCTCTTCCTCTCTCCCTCCTCCCGTCCCGTCTCATCCCCCCCTCCCTCCTCCGCATGCCCCTTCTCTTCCCTGCCTCTCTTCCCCCTCTGCTTTCGCGCCCTCGTCCTCTTCCTCCGTTCCAGCTTTGTCTGGCCGCTTCCCTGGTTTTGGGGTCTGACCTTGCCTTTGCTCGCACGACCTGCCTCTGCAGTCCCCAGTGTATTTTGCTTTCTTGGATCCACGCTTCTGCTCACATCCTCGGCCGCCTCCGACGCCTCCTCCCTGCCGAGCAGGCCCGTGCTCTGGCCACGCGCGCGCAAGAACTGCATGGTTCCGAGAGTTCTCCGTCGCCCGCGGCTCCCTCCTTCCCCCTTGTCCGCGTTCTCTTCCCTCCTCCTCCTCCTCCTCCTCCTCCTCTCCCCTCCTCCTTCCCTCCTTCCTCCTCCTCCTCCTCCTCCTCCTCCTCCTCCTCCTCCTCCTCCTCCTCCTCCTCCTCCTCCTCCTCCCCCACCTCCTCCTCGCTCCTGGCTGCGTTCCGCTGAGGCCCCGCCGCGCCCCTCGACGACCGCCTCCGACCGCGGCGTGGGCCAGCGCCGCTGCGAACAAAGAAAAAAAAAAGAGTCCTCTTCATCTTCTCCTCCACATCCTCTTCCTTTTGCTGCTCATTCCTCCCCTGCACAGTCCACTACAGATGCTAGAGAGGTGATCGCTGGGAGAGTGCGCGTCTCTTTGAGGCGCTCTCCCAGGCTTCAGGCGCTGATGAGGTAGGCCACGACCAGGACCCGCGGGGTGGGTCTCTTCCTTTTACCGTTAATGCTCCTGCACATGCGTTCGCTGAGGTTCGCGCTCGTGTATTTGCTTGTGGAATTCCCCTCCCCATCGTTTTACTGTATTCTTTCATGTTCCTCCTGCCCCTCCTGCCTTACCTTCGCACTCCTCATACTTACCCCTATCTTCCACGCGCTGCCATCGTCACTCCTCCTGCTTGACCTTCTGCTCGTCCTCCTGCTCCAAAGCGCTGCTCTAATTGAGACCGCGTGCCGACTCAGCGGGGCTCTGGCCGAGCCAGTCGGTTGTGTTAATTGAGGGCAGCCCCACCCGAGCAAAGGTGGTTTTAGATTCAGCAAAGGTAGCTCAGCATGCTCTTCTACGCTGCGCATGCAGCATCGGTTGCATCAGGATGCTCAATGGTCGCCCTACCCCCCGCCCCCCGCAGACGCGGATAGGAGTACACTGTGTCATTATGGTCCGTGCGCTTGCCAACTTATGTTGTGCTCACCGGCCGAATGCCCCTTGCAGCCATGACTTGCAACGTGGCGTCGCTGTGTTGCGCGCAGGTTGCACAAGCATGGCGGTGACTAGGCTTTCGTAGAAGAAGGAGAAACGCAACAAATAGAAACTTTTGGCGCTCCGCGCGGATTTCCTGGGTCCGTGGGCCCCCCCCCTTGGCGGCGCCTCCAGCGCCGCCCCTGCGCAGCTCCAAGGCACCCGCGCGAGCCTCCAAAAGTTTATGTTTGTGGCGTCTCTCCTTCTATTCCAGCCCCCCCTCACCCCCCCCTCCCTCCCCCCCTCCCCATCCCTCCCTCCCCCCTCCTCCCCTCCCCCTCCCCCTCACGGGCGTATCTCCTTCTGTGTCAGCCCCCCCCTCCCCCCCCCCTCCCCCTCTCACGGGCTCGCGCAGGCCCCTTTCCACCGCCTGGCCGTGCAGGCCTCGGGCGTGCCCCAGGCCTGCGCGGGCGAGGCTGCCGTGCGTGGTGCGGGCGCCCTCTCTCTCTCTCTCTCGCGCTTCCTGCCCGCGTGGGTTGCGGTTCCTGCACGGGCAGTCCCTTTGTCTCTTGGCGGATCTGGGGGGGGGGGCGGGGGGCGCTTTCCCCGCCGCCATTGGTCTCCAGTCCCCCTGTGGAGGCCTGTTCATGCTGCCGAGGTGGAGTGGTCTGGTGCGGGGAAACAACAAAGCAGCCCCCTTCCACCCCAGACAGACTGAGCCTGCTGCAGGCGGGTCTCTCAGGGGCGGAGATGTCCCTGTCGTGGAGATGTCCCTGTCGTTCTGCGGTGGGTGAGAAGCACGCGCGGCAGGCGCGGCTCGTGGGAATGCTCCAATGGTGGGGCGTCCCCATGCCAGGTCGTGTGGCTTGGTTTGGCCTAGCCTGCTCGCCTACGCCTACCACGCAGACTGCCACGTTGACAGCGAGCTGCGCTTTTGGTCTGAGCATCATGGAGAATGGTCCCGCGTACACGCTACACCCATCCCCGTACCGTACCATGAGGGAGAGTGGATTTAGTAGTCAGTCTCAGATGGTGCGGTTCTAATTTACGTTCAGTTGGTCCATTTCTCCATACTCTTCGCCTGGAGAGGAACCAGGTGACGGACATGCGCCTGCATACAAGGATAGAGCGTTGCAGGGGCTCACGAGCAACTTTACCTCACAGGGAGTACCGAGCGTACACGTTTCAATCCGCAGGTTGGGATATGTTCGGACCACTTGGGCAGAATCATCCCGTGAGCCACCAGCGAACCTATGTGGATGCCGAGTGTCTCCAGACAAATCGATTATCATCCCGGTGTGTAGTGAGCGTCTGGATTGGGTGTTCCTTTTTCTCCTCGCCCCCACCTTCGCCACTTTCCTCTTACTCCTCCTAGTATCTGTCGTCGTCTCCTTCACCAGCATCAGCATCATCACCATTATCATCATCACCATCATCATCATCATCATCATCATCATGATCATCATCCTTACCATCATCAGCATCATTATCATCACCATAATCGCCACCACTACCATCTATCATCATCGTCATTATCATTAGCATCTTCATCATCATCACCACCACCACAATCAGCAGCATCATCCTCATCAGCAGCATCATCATCTGCAGCTTCATCTTCACCTTCACCTTCTTGACCAACACCATCATCAGCATCAGCAGCAGCATCATCAGAATCACCGTCGTCACCATTCCTCCTCGTCACCAGCATCAACAAGAAGCTCTGTTCCGTCAGATGGCGATATTCGGGCACGCGTGGATCGCACCTCCAAGCAGGACAGGGCCGAGTTGTCTTTGTGACCTACGTGGTCGATCCATGTCAGAGTCCAGCGGTTATTTTATGTTTGTGTGTGTTTGTGTGTTGGGGGGGGCAAGTGGCTGCGCCAAGAACAATGCAACTATCGCCCTCGGGGCCGACAACCCGACGTACATTTTTAATTCACAGCGATTTCGCTTTGGCCGCCCGCAAATCGTCGAACCCTGCGGGCGTCACCCTCTGGCAGAACGAAGAAGTCGCGCCTCGTGCCCAGGGCCGCCTGGTCCGAAGCCGTGCCCACCTCCGCCGCCTCCGCCGCCTCCGCCTTCGCCCTTCCCCTCCCCGCTTCCCTCGCCCCCCCCCCATCCCACTCAGCCACTCCTCCTCATCCGTCTCCTCCTCCTCCTCATCTTCCTGCCCCTCCGCCTCAGGATCTCCGCCTTCTGCTCCTTCTCATCTCACTCCTGCCTTTCTCCACCGGCTCCGCATCAGGACCTCCGCCTCCTGCTCCCGACCTTGTTCCGCTCGTGCTCCTTCACGCGGTAATCAAGCCCGAGTGCACATGGTTCATTTCTAAGTATTCGAGTTCTTTGATTTTCTGGGGGCCAAGATCCTTTCATTTCTAATTGTTCTATCTTGGGCCTCTTCCTGGCCACCATGGGGCCAGGAACAAGTAGAAACGAGCACGATTAGAAATGAGCACGATTAGAAATGAACGACGTGCAGAGGATCTTCCGCCCTCTCCTCCGCCCGAGTTCTTCCTCCCTCCTGGGGCGGCCTAGAACGTGACCCCCGGGTGTCGCGCTGTGCTGGCCGCCAGGAGGTGCCGAGGGTCTTCTCGGCCAGGGGAGCGGCCACAGGCCGATAGGGGGGCGGGCTGCAGGCAACGGAGGGGAGAAGAGGTGATGCGCAGCAGCTGCCGGGGAGGAGAAAGGTCACACCTGGCCTCAAGGTGGAGCCTTTGAAGTACGGCGGCGGCATTGGATAAGGAATGCCTTTCTGGGGCCCAGACCCTGGCGCATTCCTTATTGTTTCCAGGCGAGGTGGGTGGCCAACGTCTGGCCGCCCATGGGTCTCGAGACCCTGGGTTCCTTATCGAAGGCATCCTTATCTAAAACCTACACCGTATTTGTCTTTGTCGCAAGTCTCCTGCACTACAGGCATCAGGCACGACGTGCTCGGCGTGGCCCCTGCAGACGGGGCATGCCGGCGGCCGCGGCAGGGCGAGGGAGCGAGCAGGAAGCGAGAGGAGGAGGAGGAGGAGGAGGAGGAGGAGGAGGAGGAGGAAGAGGAGGAGGAGGAGGAGGAGGAGTTGGAGGAGGAGGAGGAGGAGGAGGAGAGGAGGAGGAGGAGGGGGAGGGGGGGAGGAGGAGGAGGAGGAGGAGGAGGAGGAGGAGAAGGAGGAGGAGGCCTCCAACGGTGTCTGCGCAGCCTCAGGTTGCACGGCTGCTCCCTGTGTATGCTCGTCACGTGTCCTGCTCACTCGGTCCAGGGGTACCCCTGGCTTGGCGGGGTCAAGGTGCTCTGTTTTCCAGGTCCGGCCCGCACGGCGGATGCTGGGCAATGACGGAGAGTACCACCGATGCTGCATCACGCCCTGACGTCCCGAGCCCCCTCCCCATGAGTCAATGTCAGGAGGGGAGAAAACATAGACACCATTAATCGTCGATCCCCAGGAAGATGTGGAAACATGGGGGGAGCGGGGGGAAAGACGACAACCCAGAAACTAGGGGAAACTACGGGGAATCCTGGGACTCGTGTCTATTTATGTGTGTGTGCGTGTGTGCGTGTGCGTGTGCGTGTGCGTGTGCGTGTGTGTGTGTGTGTGTGTGTGTGTGTGTGCGTGTGTGTGTGTGTGTGTGTGTGTGCGTGTGTGTGTGTGTGTGCGTGTGTGTGTGTGTGTGTGCGTGTGCGTGTGCGTGTGTGTCCCAGGGCCCCTTTGCACGCGCACGCCCACTTCTATACTCCAGGGCGTGCACCCGCTGGAGCAAGAGGCGAGGCCTCACGGCGAGGGAGGAGCACACGGGCTCGACCCGCGCAGGCCGGGGAAGACGTTTCTGTTGAGAGACGGTGCGCGCGCCGCCGGCCCTCGAGAACAAAATGTGAGACCTGGGCGGCCGGCCCTCTCTCGGGCCGAACGGAAGGGGGGGACAGGGAAGCCGAGACCTCCTCGCGCTGTGAGAAAATCACGACGGGAGGTTTTTCGTCATTTTCGGCCTCCGGGGGCCCTTCCCAGGCCTCGGGACCGTCAAAAAACGACTCAGGACGAAAAACCAGTGCTGGGGAAGGGGTCCAGAGTTCTGGGGGTCGACGTTGTGAAAAAATCACGACGTCGGGGGTCTGGGAAGGGGGGGTTACGAAGTCCGCATGCAGCTGGTTTCGGCCCCGCCGCCGGGGCCATTCCTCGATATATCGAGGAATGGCCACGGCGCCGGGAAGATCAGTTGCGTGGGCTGATTCTCTACCCTGCCCTTTGCTATCCCCCCTTTTCGTTCCCCCTGACTCTTGTCCCCGCAGCCCTCGGGAATGTCAATCTGAAAAGCCGTGCGGTCAGGGAAAGTGTTCGGCGAGATCTGGACTCTGAGAAGGGGACGGCGTCCGTTCTTGCAGCCGCGAAGATGCTGAGGGTCAGGATGGGAGGATGTGAGGCGGTCTCGGGCCAGCGAGGCCACCTGTTGTAAGGAGGTGCCTATCGAGAGCGCGAATTCCAAGTGCACCCTCGCAGTCCTGGGCAAGTGCAAGGCTATGTATTATGTAGTGAAGCAGTCTTCGGCGAGAGCAACACTCTGAAACGGTACTGTTGCCATCCATGTAAGAGCTGGGGTTCAGACGAAGGCGCACGGCGCGAGAAAGGGAGAGAGAGAGAGAGAGAGAGAGAGGCAGGATGAGAGATAGAGAGCGAGAGAGAGAGAGAGAGAAAGAAAGAAAAACAAGAGAGAGAGAGAGAGGCACATATATTCAAAACTTCCTGCCTCAATCCGCGCACATGCGCCAGGGCCGCCTCAGCGGGGAAGTTGGTAAACCAGGACACTGGCGCGTCCGGGACAATTGGAGCCCGACTCTTTGTTTTTATATGGCGTCTGGCGGCCTCCCCCCCTCCGCCCGCCTGCCCGCGGGCTCGGCCCGGACGCGTGCCCGGCCCTGGGAAGCGTGTTGGGCCAGCACTGCACACCCCGTAGGGCCATTTCCTCATCCCTCGGGGGCCTTGAGACGGGGGTCAATGCAGACGGGGGTCAGCCACGGCACCGGATCCCGCAGGATCCTGCGAAGACCCCCTCTGGCTGACCCGGGTTAGCGAGCCGCTCGTGGCCGCGAGGGCGGCCGCGCATATTGGCTGACCCGGGTTTGCGAGGACCTGCGTTGCAGTTTTTTTTGCCTGCATTGCAGTTTTTGGTTTCTTGCTGACCCGGGTCTGGATTGACCCGGGTCAGAAGATCCCCGAATCCCGTCGCCTACGGTCGATCGTTCGGGCGCTCCCTGCGCGGCCCCGTCGGCCCGGTTCCGTGTCCCTGGCGCTGGACTCCCTGGGCGTCACGTGGATCCTGCGCGGATCGAGCGCGGCCAGGGTGCGCCTGGTGTGCGGGCGAGGTTCGCGGAGAGGGCCGGGCGATCGTTGGGCGGCCTTGGTGGGGCCCGCGACGAGCCAATACGGTCGCCCACGGACGACGACTTCGCGTGTGGGAAAGTAGCGTCTATCATGCGTCTCATCCGTCGCCCCTGCGCCAATCGTGCATGATTGGCACATGTGTCGCGCGCATTCATGACGCATCACTTTCAACAGTAATCTTGCACTAATTTCACATTGGCCGTGCATTGCCTTGATGTCACATTCATCGCACACTGACGGTACGCTAGCCGCGGAATACGTTGGTTACACTAATCGCGCAGTCGTCGAACATTTATCGCACACAAGCCGCTTGTCTGGCGGGACTGGGGCCCCGCGCTGAAAGCGCGCAAAGTGTTGCATGCAGGCTTCCAGAAACTGTTACATTTGCATGCACGCATGAATCCTTGTTGTTTTCAAATTAGTGCTAGGCGGGGCGCTCCGCCGAATTTAGCGCCGGGCTTTCTTTTCTCCGGGGCGGCGATTCAGTGCGTCGCTCAGTGTGGGGCGCCTTGGGGGGGTCGGAACGGCCGCCCCCGGCTGGCCTGCGGGCGGACCGTCCGGGTCTTTCCACAGTGCTCCCCCTCCCGCTCGGCGCGGACCAGCCTCAGGCCCCCCTACGGGGCCCGCCAGGAAGGGCCCCCCCTGTCTTGGGGAGGCCCAGGGCCCGACGGAATCTGGCGGGGAAGGTCGCGGGAGGCCCGTCGTCGGAAGCAGGCATTCGTTGGCGTGCCTGGTACGGGGCGGACCTGGAAGCAACGGTTTTGGATATGAAAGCAAAAATTCTCGTCCCGGGAAACAATGGGTGGGTCTGCTAATGGAATCAGGGGGTTTCAGGTTTGGAAGCAGCGGTCTTACACCTGGAATCAATGATTGAAAGTTGGGGGCAACGGTTCCAGACCTGGGAGGAATGATCCTGGACTTGGGCGCAAGGATCTTGGACCAGGAAGGGAGCCTTTTTGACCAAAGAGGTAATGACTCTGGACTTGGAAGGAAATGTCCAAATCCTGAAAGCATTGATTCTAGACCTGTAAGCAAGGCTTCCGTACCTGGAGACGATGACTCTGGACCTAGAAGCGATGATCTTGGAGCTGGGGGCAACGATTTTTGAGCATTGTACACGTATACACGTGCATCTACGCATGCATCTACGCATACATCAGGGCGAGGAGACGAACGAGGCGGAGAAGAACATGTATACCCCTGCGTGGGGTACCATATATGTATATATGCATATATATACATATATGTATACATATACACATCCATATGTGTGTGGTCTTGTTTTTTGTCCAGTAGGAACTTTCGTCCGCTGTGCTGCCATGCATCGAAGACACGAGCCTGGATATAGGGGATTCTCGGAGATTGTTCGGATTTGGTGGCTGCTGTACGCATGGTTTGCGAGTGGGCCTGGGTTTCGGGCGGCTTCGACCTAACAACCCAACATGCTGGGTTGAAGAAAATTATATCCTCGCGCCGTACGAGACTTTAGGACCTCATCTCTCACCCCATGGGTGTTCAACCTCTTGCTCGGGGCATCTCTGGTTGACTTCATTTGCCGATGCCCTTGTCTGGCTTCATTGTTTTACTAGTTGGCCTCCGTAGTGTCGATGATGGGTCGGGCCCCCCGCGCACATTAACCAGATCCCGACCAGCTTCCTCATCGTGCTGGCATGTTGCAACGAGCGCCGCCATTTCCGACGGAGCGACTCTGGAAAGTCTTGGCCAGTGAGAGGAAGCCGCGTGTGCCCTCCTTCCCGGCGCGGGGCTCCTGCGGTGAGGAGCAGTGGGGCTCCTTGGGTGGCACCGCGGGCTCCATGATCCCGCGGGGACTCGCCGGGCGCGGGCCGCAGATCTCTCCGAGGTGCCAAGCCGCGCAGCGAGCGCCACAAGTGCCGTGTCCCAGGCCTCCTCAGATCTTCTGCCTCTTTCCTCCTTGACGTACACACTGTCCAGCTCTACGTATTCGGAGGTTCCTTGATATTTTTTTTGGGGGGGCAGAGGATCCTTTCACTTCTGGTTGTTCTGTGCTGGGCCCCTTCCTGGTCACTCTGGGGGCCAGGAACAATCAGTCGGGGGTGGACAGAACCCCCAACAGTGACACGTCGATTAGTGAATTGTCCGTTTTCGGTTCTCGAGAGGGCGCCGTGGCCGTT
This sequence comes from Prorocentrum cordatum, assembly GCA_963575745.1. Lineage (NCBI taxonomy): Eukaryota > Dinophyceae > Prorocentrales > Prorocentraceae > Prorocentrum > Prorocentrum cordatum. Next base: position 707,854 of record CAUYUJ010017915.1, read on the forward strand.
ATTTTCCAGGCTTGCGCCCGCCAGGTTTGCGCCTCAGGTCGTTTTCACTAAACCACGTTTTGCTAAAGGGGGGTCTGTCCATCCCCGAATCAGAGACGAGCACCGTTAGAAGTGCGCACGAGCAGAAGGGAACGACCTGCACGGTGGGTTCGTGTCGTGCTGCGGCGCGGCGGCGGCCCCAGCGCGGGCGCTCGAGGTGGAGCGCCCCCCCGGTGGTCCCGAGGCGTCCGGCAGGGAGTGGTCGTTAGATCGGGCGTGCCCCCCTACACCTTAGGCGATGCTTAAGAAAACTTAAGTTTTCGGCCAGAGTCTCGATTATTCTTAACGTTTCAATGTGAATCTTAAGATTTTAATAGAAATGTTGGGTTTTTTTATTCAAGTTCTGAGACTATGATTTTCTGAACCCATGATTTCTTAAGCATTTCGCAGGGTGTACAGGCGGATGTTCGGCGAAAAATAAAACATCGCAGAACAATGCCCCCAGACCCTCAGAAATGGTCCAAACTCGTCCCCAAACCTTTTTTTAAATTAGTTGTGGGTAGTCCTCCTGTAGAGGGACGGGCCCGACTATGGTCGCCGATCGTTCGAGGTTGAACGATCTAAGCTGCGTCAGAAGCCAATTCTGTGCAGTCGACGCGGCACGAACCTGCTGTGCAGTCGAGGTCGATGGTGCGGATGGGCAGCCTTCCCAAGGGTACCCCATACACCCTTGCCTTTTCGGCCCCATTCTTGGCAGCTTGCGTTGGCCAGCCCCGCTCGAATAGTTCAGCCCATGGTGTCCAAACGGTTTGCATACGTATCGCGCATCTTTACTATGAGTTTTGTACCCTTGCACCCTTGCCTCTTCGGCCCATTCTTGGCAACTTGCGTAGGCCAGCCCCGCTCGAATAGCTTAGCCCATGGCGTCCAAAAGGTTTGCACCCTCATCGCGCACCCTTACTATTAAGCCGGGCCTGTCCCTCTACAGGAGGAATATTCAAAAATAGTAGAAACATAGTTTGGGGACGATTGTTCGACTATTTTGAATCATTTGGGAGCATGTTTGGTGTATTTTTAATTCTTCGTCCAAAATCCGCCTGTAGGGGGACATGCCCGACCTAACCTCACTATCAGTTGTGACTGCACCTCTTTGCGTGCTGCCTCGCTCCCAGTGGAAGCGCCCGTGCTGGAGGACAGCGGGGGGGGGCAGGTCTCGGCGGCGACCCCGGCTTCCAGGGCACAGGCTTCGGCGCAGGCGGCCCTTTTGGAGGCGCTGCCAGCGGAGGGGAGGGAGGATACAGTCAACTTGCACAGAAAGGATGAGCCGCTCTCCAAGGCCCTTCGGCCCAACCTTGGCCGCCTTCGCCCGCCGCGCCCCGCTCGCAGAGTGTCGGCATGGCCTTCCAATGCCTCCGAATACGTTCAGAATGTTTGGCTTAGCGTGTCGCTCCGCTGGTTCTGGCCCACCACGCTTCGGTGCGACATGCTTTCCCCTTCTTGGCCCTCCAGCGTCGACGTCCCCAGCTTTTCCGAGCCTCCCGCTCCGCGTAGCGGAGCGATACGCTATCCGCTCGCAAGGGGTAGCGTGTGGCCCGGGCCGCTGCCGCGACACGCTAAGCAATAGTTTCTGACAGTAAGACCTATACGATTTCTCCCGGTGGATACTTTTTGGCCTCCCAGGGATCTAATCAGCGATGCAGAATTGGAGGGGTCGGCATCAGGGGCACACTCTACAGGCGGGGGGTGCGGGAGATGTTTAGCCTTCCTGGGGACGGATCGGCGCTGCGAGCCGACGCTCTGGATGCCAAGCAGAAGCAAACACATGATCGCATGCGAAGGCGTTGCGAGTGAGGGGAGTAAACGAATACGGGGGGTACGAGGTGAGGAGGATGACAAGGAGAAGGAGGAGGAGGAGAAGGAGGAGGAGGAGGAGGAGCATGACGAGAAGGAGGAGGAGAAGGAGGAGGAGGAGAAGAAGAAGGAAAAGGAGGTGGAGGAATATGGTCATTGGGAGAAGGATGAGGAGGGGTTGGGGAAGGAGTCAGGAGGAGGAAGGAGCAGGTCGCTGAGAAGGTGGACAACTCATGACGAACGCGGACGGGCACGGACTACGTGTTCCTAGCGCGCAGCTGTGGCATCCCAGTGACGGAGGGGGCGGCCATGGTCGCAGCGCTGGCGTCCGAGGTGCAGCACATTTTCGGGCAGCCGCTCAACGAGGCCACCCGGACGAAGGTCTCTGTGGCGGCGGCAGCAGGCGGACTGGGGCTCCAGAGCACGGCGCTCACCGCGCCGGCGGCGCACGCGGCCTCCCTCCTGGCACCTCTGCCTGCTTTACTGCCTCCGCAGGCTGGAGCTCGCAGGGGCCAGCGCTCTCGCCAGGGCCAGCCCTTGGGCGAGCACTTGCCTCCCCGCCGCCACGCGGGCCCTCCAGGCGGACGGCCAGACCGCCCACGTCGGCGACGAAGGGCTGGCAGCTACGCAGCACGCGCTGGCTTCGGCTCCTTTCGCTGCGGCTGCCCGCCTCGTCGCACACGAAGCGGCGGCCGACCCTCCCACGGCGGCAGCCTTGCTCGAGCCGCGCGGGGGGGCCCGGCGCGAGCGGGTGGCTGCAGCCGCCCACGCGGCCGTGCCAACGGCTGACAGACGCGCAGTTCGGAATCGCCCTCTGGACAAGGCTGCACTTGGACCTGCCGCTCTGCTCGGGCTACTACCACCGACGCCACCCGGACGGCAGGGTGTGCGGCGAGGCCCTGGACCCGAAATGGGTTCACGCGCGCGGGTGCGCCGTGGGGGGCTGGCGCGCGCGCGCCGGCACGACGCCGGGTGCGCGGCCCTGGCCGAGTGGTGCGAAGAGCAGGGGTGCACCGTGCACAGAGAGGCTTTGGTGCCCCGTGCGGCGCCCGCGAATCCAGAGACCCGCATGGATTTGGTTGCCCACGCGCCTGGGGCGGCGGCGCCGATCCTGGTGGAACTCACGGTGGTCAGCGCCCTGAGCCAGGACGCCCTCGGCCTCGGCGCGCCGCGCCCGGAGGGGGCCGCCGCGGACCGCCGCAAGCGAGCGCGTTATCCCAGCTAGCGCGCAGGTGGTCCCGTTCGTCTTCGAGGACCACGGCCGCCTTGAGGAGGACGCCGGGGCGCTGCTCCGCCGGTTGGCGCCGACTGAGGCGGCAGAGAACTCGGCGGTGATCCGGCGCCTCCACCATGCGTTGGGGAGCGTGCTGCAACGCCACGCGGCTGATGCCGTGCTGGCTGCCACGCAGCACCGGCCTTGGCGCGAGGCCATGGCTGCAGGCGGAGCTGAGGGCCGGGCGCCCCCAGAGGGTGAGGAGGAGGCGGCGACGCCGAGGAGTGGCAGGCGG
>CAUYUJ010017915.1:711291-738791 GCA_963575745.1 Prorocentrum cordatum
GAGGAGGAGGAGCAGGAGGAGGAGGAGGAGGAGGAAAATTGGGGAGGAGTGACCTTTGTTGCGGGCCCGCTGGGGGCCCCCGATCGCCGAACGCGACGCGGTAGTAGCGTCTTGCGCGCTCGTGCTTGGTCTTTTTGCGGCCCCCGACAAGCCGCGCACCAACGGTCCCTCTTACCCAGGGTCACTTTTGGGGGAGGCGGTTCTGCGAGAGGCACCGTGTGGCATTGATGAGAATCTAGACGCTTCGCGTGACCCCACCAGTCCATCCAGACACGGCGCCCAGACGAGTTGCCCGGATCAGGGATGTAGAGGAGCATGCAGTGGAGTAAGGGGTTGGGTAAGACGATTTACCCCAAGCGGGGGCGGATGGAGGAGGAATCCGAGGACCATGAGGAGGAGGAGGGGGAGGGGGAGGAGGAGGAGGAGGGGGAGGAGGAGGAGGCGGAGAAGAAGGAGGAGGAGGAGGAGAAGGAGCGGGGTGATGAGGACGAGGAGGATGGGGATGAGGGAAGAGCGGTAAGGATGAGGAATAGACGGAGGACGAGGAGGAGGAGGACGAGGAGGAGGAGAAGGTCGAGGCCTCTTGGAGGCTTCTTGGGAAGTTGTGGAGATCTTTTGGCGGTCTGGGGGGCTTCCTGGGGCGTCTCCTATTGGAGGCGTCTTGGGGCCATCTTGGAGCCCTCTTGGGGCCCTCGTGGGGAACCATCTTGGAGGATTCGGATCAAAGAGAAGGTGTCGTCAATTCGGAACCCCCTTTGGAGCCCCTAAAGTCGCCTATTAGGGCCTTCTGAGGGCGGTGTTGGGCGCTCTTGTGCGCTCTTTGGGCCCTCGTGGGCTCATCTGGGGCCTCTCTTGGGGCCTCTTCGGCCATCTTGACGCCATTCTGAGGCCTCGGGAGCTCATCGGAAGCGAAAGGACGAGAAGGCCAACATCAGTGATTTTCCTTAGGTTTTGAGCGAATGCTGGCCTCTTGGGGGCCTCTTTGGGAGTCTCCGCGGCCCCTTGGACCCGTCATGGGGCTTATTGAAGGCATATTGGAGTCTATCTTGAGCCCTCTTGGACCATCTTGCGCCATCTTGGAAGCCATCTCAAAGCATCTGGGGCCCTCTCGGTGCCCTCCTGGGCCAAACGCTTTCGAAGGATACCCCCGAAACCTGAAACCCATCAAAACCCTTGCGCTTTGTTCCCAACCCTCCTGGGTTGGGTTCTCGTCTTGAAGATAGCACCGCGGTCGCGACCTGCCTTCCTTCCTTCCCGCCTCCATCCTCCTCTTCTCTCCTCCCTGTTGCCTCGCTCCTTCCAACCTGCCAGCCTGCCTCCTTCCTCGCCGTCCCACGTGACTTTGCCATCCCTGGGGACGGGGGGGGGGCGAACTGCGAAACCGTCGATAATTTCGAGGGCTGGTGGGGGGTCCAGAGGAGTGATGTCTTACGCAGATTCAGATTCGCCCCGCCATCCCTGGTGGGGGTTCGAAATGCGACAGTGTCAACAGTTTTTCACGGCTGCTAAGGAGCTCCAAGGAGTGACGTCTTACGCAGATTCAGATTCGACCTCGTCTTCCCTGGGGGGGCGGCTGCGAACTGCGAAGCTGTCGACACTTTCGGGGGCTGCTAGGGGGTGAAAATGAGTGACGTCGTACGCATATTCAAAACAGAAGGGCGACTCCGAAAAATAGGCGCCCTGGGTGGCATCAAATAGTTATCGTTCCTCCTTGATTTCTGACGTCGTGGTTGTTTTCCAGCGGGGGCCGCTGGAGGTCTAGACCACTTCGCCGGAACCGCCTTTCCATCCCGAGCCTTTTCTCTGACGGTCCCGGGGACCCTGCAAGGGGCGGGGCCCTCAGATGCCGAAGATAAACGCCAGCTTTTCGTCGTTTCTGGAACCGAAAATTGCCCAGGAACTCCTCCTCCTCCTCCTCCTCCTCCTCCTCCTCGTCCTCCTCGTCCTCCTCCCCCCTCCTCCTCCTCCTCCTCCTCCTCCTCCTCATCCTCCTCCTCCTCCTGCGCCTCCTCCTCCTCTCTCCTCCATCTCCCCCTCCTCCTCCCCCTCCTTCTCCTCCTCCTCCTCTCCTCCTCTCCTCCTGCTCTTCCTCCTGCTCCTCTCCCTCTCCTCCTCCCCCCTCACCTCCTTTCCTCCTCTCCTCCTCCTCACGCCTCTCCTCCTCTCCCTCTCCTCTCCTCCTCTCCTCCTCCTCCTCCTCCTCCTCCTCTCTCCTCCTCACTCTCTCCTCTTCCGTCCCTTCCCCCGCGTGTCTCGCCGCGATCGAGGAGGAGGGGGGCTCCCTCCCCCCCCGCGCAAGGAGGTTGTGGACGGGTACCTGGTCGCCGGATGGAACCAGAGGCAGAGCGCGGGCGGGCCGCAGGTCCCCCCCCCGGCTGAACCCTCGCCGTATTGGTGCTTGGCCCAGCCACGTTGTTGCGGCTTGTTCGGCCTCCAGCCTATTCCTCCTCCTCCTCCTCCTCCTCCTGCTCCTCCTCCCCCCTCCTCTCTCCTCCTCCTCTCCTCCTCTCCTCCTCCTCCTGCTTCTGCTCCGCCTCTCCTCCCTCCTTATCCTGTTCTTCTCATCTCTCCCCTTCCTCCTCTCCTCGTCCTCCTCCCCCTCCTCCTCCTCGTCCACCTCCTCTTCCTTCTCCTCCTTCTCCTCGTCCTCCTCCTCCTCCTCCTCTTCATCCTCCTCTTCCTTCCCCATGTTCTTCTCCTCCTTCTCCCTTCCCCCTCCTCCTCCTCCTATTCCTCCTCCTCTACCTCCTCTTCTCCTCCTCCTCCTCCTACTCCTCCTCATTATCCTGCTCCCCCTCCTCTATCTCGCCCCTCCTTCTCCCACCTCCGTAGCCATTTTGGCTCAAGTCGGCTTCGGGCTTGCGCGGGGTGCTTCATATGGCGCGGGCTGGGTCGCCGCCTGGCGATCCCTGATATGTTCTGACGCGCACACGGGCAGAGCGCTCTGCTGCTCTGCGCAGGGCCGCTAGTGTCGGCCGCTTGGGGGCTGACCGCGGCGGGAAATTAGGTGAAGCGGCTAGAGGAAGAGTTGATCACGATGAGTCACCGTTTCGCCGAGGCCTTTGCAGCCATTGAGCTGGCGGACAACTGCCAGCATTATGCCGTTCTTACGTAAGGTTCTTGCAGGTGAGCCTCCCGAGCACACTGACAGGCTTTGGAGGAATGCTACATTGCATGCTGATGGCGACATATTAATTTTCGTGGACGCCTCGCCGGATGAGCTCACGTGGGCACTTCTCAAGCATCAGCGCGCTCCATTGGCGCTGTCGACGCGCGGGCCGCGCTGCAGCCCGTCTTGGATCTGGGTCGCCAGGCGCCCGCCGCGGCGCTGCGCGTCCAGGTGTGGGGTTGCCCTGTCTTGGAAAAAGGATATGTTGCAGCCGCAGCCCGCTAAGACGGTGAACTTCATCTTTGGTGCTGAGGCTCCAGTCTTCATGCCTTCATGCCCACAGCTTTTGAAAGCGACTCTTGTGTGCACCTGCGGCGCCACGTCATTCACCAGCTTTGGAGCAGTCGCTGCAGGGATTCGTCCTGTCGCCTAGGATATCGTCGTGCACGTTGGGCTCCCCGTGTATTTGCTGTGCCTCATGATTCACAAGCTGATGTTTCTGGTGGCGGACCTCCTGGTGCCCTTGCGGGCGATCCTGAGGTCCAGCGTCGTGCTCTCGTCGTCGGTCCGCCTCTGCCTGTTCGCCGTGTCTCTGCGGTGCCTGGGACTGCGGCGCCTGGCGGCGATGCGCCTGCTGCGTTTGCTGCCGGGCTCGAGCCTACTCGCGTGCCTTTTGACGCTGGGTACGCAAAGATGAAGACGACGACCATCGTCAAGATTTCCCAGGACGCCGCTGCGTCAGGGCGACCTCATGGACAGATCGCCGTGCGATCGCCAATGCCTGGCTGGTCACCCCCGTGCAAGTTCGTTGCCAACGGCTTCCGTGCTCCTGGCCCGCACACAGATGGCGATCCTGACAGACGTCGGGACAGCAGCAAGAGGGCTATCCTGGAGGCCCCGCGTTCTGTGCCCGTTGTAAGATGCAAGTGGTCGTCATTTGTAGTAGCTTTGTGGGGGGGAGGGAATGGGCTTGAGTGATGGGGATGAGGACTCGCACGAACCCATGTGTTCAGGTCTTGTTTGCATTCTTGTGCAGATGAGTTGCATACGCGCGTCTGTGCTCCCAGCTTAACTTGCCAGTTTGAACGCTATCTTCCATACATCATGTAACACTTGACGGTCGTTGTCCTTGCTTCGCGCTGGTTAGTTTTTTTCCTCGTTGGTTTCGGGTCTTGTGTCGTCCTTGGTGGGTCCTCCGCTCGCCTCTGTCGGTCTTTACTGGCCCCCGCTTTCGTCCTTCGGGCCCTCGTTCGGCCCCCGCACGTTGCCACGTCCGCTTTGGATGCCAGCGCTTTTCTAGCCCGCGGCCAAATCAATCCTCCTCCCACCAGCTCAGGGGGCGTACCAGCTCAGGGGGCGTGCCATCCACGCAGATTGTGTCGGATGGCCGCGCCGCGCGGCCGATGCGTCAGGGATGTGGCCCGATGTGCAGCCCAAATGTTCGACGCCGACGGCGCCGATGAGTCGGCGACGCATCGGCGATGCATCGCCGATGCATCGGTGATGCGGAGCGACTTTCCGACCCCATCTAACCTCCAAGGGTTTTTTGTATTGATACCACCCCCGTCCGTTCTTTCGGCGGTGAATACAACTGGTCCCTCATGTTCCTCCTGCTATTCCTCTTCATCTCCTCTTCGGTGTTTCTTCATCCGTGAACGGCGCTCCTGAAGCATAAGTAACCGAATACCTTCGATAATAAACACTAGGGGATAATAAAGTTCGGGGTTCAGGGGGAGATAATCAAAGTAGCCCACCAGACCTCAGCACAATCTCGAAGTAAGAGATGATCAAGATGAGACCAAGCCGAGCACGTTTTGAGACACCCTTGGCGTTTAGTCTTCATAGAAATATCCTCAACAATGGCTTATCTCGCTGGAGACATCCTCGACAAATCCCTTGTTTCGCTTGAGACATCCACAAACTATTGCTTATTTCGCTTGAGACACCGTCAAACTATTGCTTATTTCGCTTAAGAAACGTATCGTTTCGCTTGAGACATCCTTCAGTATATGCTTGTTTCGCTTGAGACATCCTCGAGTATATGCTTGTTTCGCTTGAGACATCCTCGGAATAGCTCATCCGCCTCGGTGCCCCTGGATAAGCAACCGCGGCGATAATAAAGTTCAGGCGGGCGGGGGAATGGAGACAGCGATATACAAAAACAAAAATAAAAAAAGAAACAATAAGAAATTAACCAGACAAAGGACAACAATCAAAAAGAAAAGAAAACAGAGGATGAGGAGGAGAAAGAGACGGAACAATCTCAAGTTCAAATGTATTAGATTTTATTTACAAGCGCTTTATGAACATTAAATGTTTAAGTGCTCGTGTAGGGTAGCTCATGTGCTTCATTGTCCATGGATAATCAACCCCAGGGATAAAAAAGTTCAGAAGGGGGGGGGCATGGAGAGAGAGAGAGAGAGAGAAAGAGAGAGAGAGAGAAAGAGAGGTACATCATAAAGAAAAAGAAAGGAAGGACTTAAAGAGAGAAAATATATTTAAAAAGAAAAGTAGAATACTAAATGAAAAAGGATAAAGAGAAGAGGAAAGGAGGATAAAACAAAAAATCTGAAGATTCAAATGTATTAAATTTTTATTTACATTTTTTCAATTCCCTGGATAATCAACCCCAGCGATAAGCAAGTTCAGGGCGCCAGGGGGAGGAGGAGGAGAAAGAGATAGAGAGACAGAGAGAGAGAGAGACAGAGGGGCCAGGAAGGAGAAAGAGATAGAGAGACAGAGAGAGGGAGAGAGAACGAGAGACAGAGAAAGACAGAAAGAGAGACAGAAAGAACTACAAAGAGACAGAAGGACATTGGTTTCGCTTGAGACATCCTGAAACAACGTGTTCGCTTCGCTTGATGTTGTTATCTCAACATAAGAAGGAAGTAACTTCGATGGCGAACTTTTCCCGTGATAATGAAGTTCGGCCTCCGCGCCCCCGCGCCCCCGACCAAACTCTTGTTGGTAGACGAGAAAAAACTCTAACGACTTAATGGGGGGGGGTACTTCATTCTCATCGGCATGCGGTTAGTAGTCCTTGTAGTAGTCGCCGTAGTAGTAGCAGTAGTAGTAGTAGTAGTAGTAGTAGTAGTAGTAGTAGTAGTAGTGGTAGTAGTAGTAGTAGTTGTAGTAGTAGTAGTAGTCGTAGTAGTAGTCGTAGTCGTAGTAATACTAGTAGTAGTAGTAGTAGTAGTAGTAGTAGTAGTAGTAGTAGTAGTAGTAGCAGCAGCAGCAGCAGCAGCAGCAGCAGTAGTAGCTGTAGTAGCTGTAGTAGCTGTAGCTGTAGCAGTCATATTAGAAGTAGTAGTAGTCGTAGTACTACTAGTAGTAGTCGTAGTAGTAGTAGTAGTAGTAGTAGTAGTAGTAGTAGTAGTAGTAGTAGTAATGATAGTAGTAGTCGTAGTCGTAGTCGTAGTCGTAGTCGTAATCGTGGCACTATTATTGGTAGCAGTAGTAGTATTAGTAATAGTCGTAGTAGTGGTCGCAGTAGTAGTCGTAGTAGTAGTCGTAGTAGTAGTCGTAGTAGTAGTCGTAGTAGTAGTAGTAGTAGTAGTAGTAGTGGTAGTGGTAGCGGTAGTGGTACCAGTAGTAGTAGTAGTCGTAGTCGTAGTAGTAGTAGTAGTAGTAGTAGTAGTAGTAGTAGTCGTCGTAGTAGTATCAGTAGTAGCCGGAGTAGTAGTAGCCGGAATAGTAGTAGCAGTAGTAGTAGTTGTAGTAGTAGTAGTAGTAGTAGTAGTAATGTAGTAGTAGTAGTAGTAGTAGTTGTAGTAGTAGTAGTAGTAGTAGTAGTAGTAGTAGTAGTGGTAGTGGTCGTAGTCGTAGTAGTAGTAGTAGTAGTAGTAGTAGTAGTTGTTGTAGTAGTAGTAGTCGTAGTCGTAGTAGTAGTAGGTGTTGTTGTATTCGTAATGGTACTCGTGGTCCTAGTCGTACTAGTCTTTGCAGTAGTAGTAGTAGTAGTTGTAGTAGTAGTCGTCGTAGTGGTAGTAGTGGTAGTAGTAGTAGTGGTAGTAGTAGTAGTAGTAGTAGTTGCAGCAGCAGTCGTAGTTGTAGTAGTTGTAGCAGCAGCAGCAGTAGTAGTAGTAGTAGTAGTAGTAGTATTAGTAGTAGTAGTAGTAGTAGTGGTAGTAATAGTAGTAGTGGTAGTAGTAGTAGTAGTAGTAGTAAAATTAGTAGAAGTAAGGGTAGTGGTAGTAGTAGTGGTAGTAGTAGTAGTAGTAGTTGTAGTCGTAGTCGTAGCAGTGGTAGTTGTAGTAGTTGTGGTGGTTTTGGTGGTAGTGGTAGTAGCGGTGCGAGTGGTAGGATTAGTAGTAGTCGTCGTAGTTGTAGTAGCATTGGTAGTAGTAGTAGTAGTAGTAGTAGTAGTAATGTAGTAGTAGTAGTAGTAGTAGTAGTAGTAGTACTAGTCGTAGTAGTAGTAGTAGTAGTAGTAGAAGTAGAAGTAGTAGTAGTAGTAGTAGTAGTAGTAGTAGTAGTAGTAGTAGTAGTAGTAGTAGTAGTGGTAGTGGTAGTAGTGGTAGTACTAGTAGTAGTAGTAGTAGTAGTGGTGGTGGTGGTGGTAGTAGTAGTAGTAGTAGTAGTAGTAGTAATGGTAGTAGTTGCAGCCGCAGCCGGAGTCGTACATGTAGTCGTCGTAAAAGTACTGGTAATCGGAGTAGTAGTAGCAGCAGTAGTAGTGGTAGTGGTGGTGGTAGTAGTAGTAGTAGTAGTACTACTACTACTACTACTAGTTGTACTTGTAGTTTTAGCTGTAGCCGTAGCCGTAATCGTAGTCGCAATCGTAGTTGTAGGCGTTGTCGTCGTCGTCGTCGTTGTTGCGCGGCGTGTGCCGCAGATGAATAATTGTTGTTCTGCCATTGGTTGGGCCCCAGTTCTTCAATAAGGTCGCCGAACAAATAATTAGGTACCTTCATTGGGTGTTATCTGAAGACCCTCATGGATCCCTCGGGCCCCATCTCGGAGGGCTCTATTATCAGACCACTACCTACTTCCCAGGCTCGCATTGAGTACGTGTCTCATTGGGATTACTGACAATATGTTTTTAGTTGAGTGGTGGAGCGTTATTTTCGCTTCGCGATGGCCGTAATCCCTGCTATGCCTCTTCTGCGCCTTAGCTGCTTGTTCCCCGCTCCCCCCTGACGACTCACCGTGTCGTGCCCTTATCAGTCCGCTCCTGCGCGTTCTTCGCCTTCACTTTCCCCTCCTGGGAAGCACGGGGAGGGGACGTGGCAATGGCGCTGCGGAAGTTCGGTCGGGGCTGTGACCGGGACCAATCGTTCCAGAGCGTGCCGGAACGCCGTAAGAGCGTTCAGGTGCGCTCTGGAACGATCGCCCAGAATTGTCCGGCTCTCGGACCCTCTTCGCGAAGAGCCGCTTGCGCGGGGCGCGGTCGCAGCGCCTGCGGCGGGCGCTCCTGCCTGCCTCCGGCAAGGGGCGGCCCGGCTGTTCGTGAGGTTGCGGGGGAGCCCGGGTGAAGTTTTCAGGTGCAGCGCCGGTCTAGGCCTCCTAGATGGGGTCCGAGCAGGTGGGGTCGGAGGATCGCGTCGCATCGCCGATGCGTCGACGATGCGACTCGATGTTGAGATCGTGTTTTCCCACACCGACGTCGCCCGATGCATCGCCGCCGTCGCCGATGCATCGCCGATCCATCGCCGATAATTCGGCGATGCATTGGCGATGCGGCGCGATCTTTCGACCCTCGGCCCCCATCTAGAAAGCCTCTAGCTGGGTGGGGCGGAGGGGAAGTATTCTCTTCGGCCGAGTCGGCAGGTCCTCGAGGGAGCCACGATGCTTGCGGTGAACGGCAAGGTCGAGACGAGAGAGCCTCCCCGCCCGCTCGGCTGGACGCACGAGGGAGGTTTTTGCGGAGCACAAGTCCAGATTGATGAGGAGGAGCAGGGAGGAAGGAGGACGACCGCAATGAAGATGGGGAAGAGGAGGGATGTCTGCATGCAGGGCGGAGAGGAGGAGCAGGAGGAGGGGGACGTGGAGGATGAGGAGCAGGAGGAGGAACGGAGGAAGGAGGCAGGGTGGATGAGGGAGGGTGGAGGGAAAGGGAAGGAGGAGAGAGGGAGGGAGGGTAGAGGAGGGAGGGAGGGAGGGAGGCGTGTGAGCGAGGGGCTGGAAGAGGGATCGAACTGAAGGAGTGGGAACAGATGCCGGATGCAATGATGGAGGAGGGCGAGGGAGGAGGAGGGAACAGGAGGGGGAAAATGGCAGTAAAGTGAGGAAAGGGAGAGGATCAGCTGTGCAAGTGGAGGGAGTGACGGGACGGGACGGGAGGAGAGGAAGGAAGGAAGAGAGGAAGGAATGAGTTGGGTGAGTGGGACGTGGGGCGGGGAGCGACACATGATCCAGGGTCGCCCTTGGCCCCCTCGGGTGTGGTGTCGTTGGTGGAGCGGCGGCAGCTGAGGTATATCCGGAGTCTACTGGATTTGCATTTTGATTCGCAGGTGCGAAGAGGAGTGTACAGCCAACGCCCTTCCTGTTGCACTCGGCCGCGTCTGCCACCAGTGGACAGACAGACAGCCACGGGCGTTCAGCACTCGCAGGCTTTTGCCATGAGTTCCTCCTGCCACTCTACTGCTTCGCAACTGGCATGCCAGGCAGGGGTATTGTTTCTGAGGGCGAGTCATGGGGGAGCGATACATAGGGGGGGCAGCGAGGGCTGCCGAAAAGGGTCCCTCTTGGGCCCCTTCAGGGGTCCTTTTGGGTCCAGAAGGGGGCCTTTACTTTTTGTCGGAGGTTGATAGGCCTCCTACCCTGACACGTCGATTAGCGATCTGGTCGTTTTCGGTTCGCGAGAGTGTCGCGCGGCCGTCATTTTTGCCGGTCCAGGTCCCTCGGTTTCGCTCCTAGGTCGTTTTCATTGAAGGGTGGTTTACGAAAGGGAGGTTTGTCCACCGCCGACTTTGTGCCTTTGCGCGCTTGCGCTCTTACAGTTTACTTGATCCGACTCAGCAGCGAGTTAAGGTAAGTCGATTCGACCAAGGTATGATAAAAATGCAATTGCAGGTGCGCGCCGCCATGTATTTCGCAAGGACCCCCTATTCACGATTAGTTCGACCGATATGGCGCCACAGCCCAGGTGGTAACTTTTGTCCCAGGATTCGCAAGTTAAAATAACTCCTTTTGTAAATTACCATAACCCTTTGTAACATACTATAAATGTTCCCATAGGCACATCGTGTAAGAAGCTCCACCGAAGACACCAGTGACCCAGAAGCTTTCTACACACGCCACCTTCACGCACATGCACGCGCACGTGCACGCGCAGGCGAACGCACGCGCACGCGCACACGCACACGCACACCCAAACGCATACTCACATGCACATGCGCACGCACACACGCAAACGCACACGTAAATGCACACGTACAGGCACACGCACACGCACACGCGCAGGCACACGCACACGCACAGGCAAAAAATCACACACACACACACACACACCCTCTCTCTCACGCACACACGCGCGCGCACACGCACGTGCACGCGCATACGCACACCCAAACGCACGCGCACATGCACATGCACACACGCACACGCAAACGCACACGTACAGGCACGCGCACACGCAAACCCACAGGCACACGCGCACACGAACACACACGCACGCACGCACGCACGAACGCACACACACACACACACACACACACACGCTCACATGAACGCACTCACGCACGCGCGCACGAGCACGTGTACGCGAACGCGAACACGTATATGCATACGCACATGCACACGCACACGCACACCCAAACGCACACGCACACCGATTCGCACCCGCGCATGCAAACGCACACGTACACGCACACGCACACGCAATCATTACAGGCACACGCGCACGCAAACATTACAGGCACACGCACACGCGCACACACTCACACGCACGCACGCACGCACGCACACACAACACACACACACACGCACACACACACACACACACACGCACGCATGCACGCACGCACGCACGCGCGTGCGCACGCACGCGTGCCCGCGCCCGCGCCCGCGCACGCGCATGCGCACGCGCACGCGCACACGCACACGCACACACACACACACACACACACACACACGCACACATGAACGCACTCACGCACGCGCGCACGCGCACGAGCACGTGTACGCGAACGCGAACACGTACATGCATACGCACATGCACACGCACATGCACACCCAAACGCACACGCACACCGATTCGCACCCGCGCATGCAAACGCACACGCACACGCACACGCACACGCAATCATTACAGGCACACGCGCACGCAAACATTACAGGCACACGCACACGCGCACACACTCACACGCACGCACGCACGCACGCACGCACAACACACACACACACACGCACACACACACACACACACGCACGCATGCACGCACGCACGCACGCGCGTGCGCACGCACGCGTGCCCGCGCCCGCGCCCGCGCACGCGCATGCGCACGCGCACGCGCACACGCACACGCACACACACACACACACGCACACGCACATACGCACGCACACATGAACGCACTCACGCACGCGCGCACGCGCACGAGCACGTGCACGCGAACGCGAACACGTACATGCATACGCACATGCACACGCACATGCACACCCAAACGCACACGCACACCGATTCGCACCCGCGCATGCAAACGCACACGTACACGCACACGCACACGCAATCATTACAGGCACACGCGCACGCAAACATTACAGGCACACGCACACGCGCACACACTCACACGCGCGCACGCACGCACGCACACACAACACACACACACGCACACACACACACACACACGCACGCATGCACGCACGCACGCACGCGCGTGCGCACGCACGCGCGCCCGCGCCCGCGCCCGCGCCCGCGCATGCGCACGCGCGCGCGCACGCGCACACGCACACGCACACACACACACACAAACACACCCACACACACACACACACACTCGCACACCCCCACACACAGACACACATAACGACCGCGCTATTCGTAGTTAGCTTGCCCCTGTCGTTCGTCCCATACCCGTCGTGGTAGTCGCAGCTGCATATGACTGGGTCCTTCGCGAGACTGCTGCGTGTAAACATGCGCAGTTTCCCGAGGCCCGAACATGAAGGCCACGCGCATGCTAAGCGGCTTGAGGGCATCCGTGAAGTGTCCGGGAGGGTATCCGCGAGGCGTCTGGGCAATAGGCCTCAAGGAGGCCTCAGGGGGCCGAAGCCTTTGGACACCTCGCGGATGCCCTCTGGACCGTTCATGATACCTTCCCAGGCATCCCGTCGCTCGCCTCGGAGGTCTCTTGAGGCCAATGCGTTCCTAGAAGTGTCAAACACCTTAACAAGATTTGCCTCTGGCTCGCTGAGGTGTCTGGCTTCGTCGTTGGGGGCAGCGCGACCAGGGCGCGAGAGGCCAGGAGGGGAGGTGGCAAAAGGAGGAGACTGGCGAGGCAGGAAATGGAGGAGGAGGAGGAGGAGGAGGAGAGATGAGGAGGACGAACACTAGTTGGAGGAGGAGGAGGAAGGGATGAAGGAAGAGGACGGGCTATCTCTCTCCCGTCGCACGCGCGCGCCGCCCCTGCCCTTGCCCCCCCCCCCCCCTTCCTCGCGCGCGCAGCCCCCGCCCATGTTCGCCCGGCATTTGGGGGGCCGTTTGGGCGCCGCCTGTTGCGCGCGGGCCCGCTGCGCGCGCGGGCAGGGCGGCGGGGGTCGAGCCCGGGCCGCCGCGCGACCCTGCGCTCGAAGTGCCCATTGCTGCATGCTGGTCGGCGGCGACGTTGATTCAGCATGCTTCTAGGATATGGTCAGCACCGCGCTTCCTCCGCGCCCCCGCAGCGGCGCCGGGCTCCACGAGTGGCGTCGCAGAGGGGGCGCAGGCGCGCGAGGATCGGGCGAGCCGGCGACATCGTGCCCGGGCATGCGCGGAGCAGGCGCGCGAGCTGGCGGATTGGATCCGGCGCGGCACCGGGCGCGACGACGTGGCCGACTCCTTTCTGGTGGCCAGGCGAGCGCGCGTGAGCGGGGGGCGGCCTCGGCGCCACCCGCAGGGGGCTCTTGGTGCAGTAGGGGATTCTGCCGGAGGTTCGGGGCGAAAGTCGCCGGGCTCGAGCGGCAGCGGCTACCTCGGCGGCGTCGACATTCGAGGAGGCGTCCGCGACGGCCGCGTGCCTGGGGCGGGCGCGCGCGCGCTGCCCCGCCCCGCTCCGGGCCGCCGGCCTGCAAGATGGGCGCTTGTATATTCTTCTTGCCCCGCGCAAGTTTCTGGAAGGGGCCCGAGCAATTATGGCGCAAGTGCGCGCGTGCGCGGGCGCGCGGGCGCGCGCGCGCGACATGCAGGGGCGATCCTCTGCGGGGCCTACGCGCTGCACCGATGGGTCGCTGGTTTTTCCGGGCCCGACGGATGCGTGATCGTCGTGGAGGTTAGCCGCCATGGCGCTTGCGCTGCAGCGCGCAGCTGAGCGGGGGGCCTGCGCTTTTCGCAGGGCCAGTGCCGACGAGGTGTTCAGGTCGCAGGGCCGCGCGGCCATGTCCGCGCAGGGCGGATGGCGCAGCGCGGCAGCCTGGGCGCAGTCATCAGCCAGGGCCAGCAGCGAGACGATGGCACTCGGGCAGTTCCGAATGGGGCGGCTGACACGGCGGGTAGCGGCAGGGCGCGCGTTGGGTCGACGTGCGGGGTGCACCTTGGGGTCGCCCTACGCCGCGAGCCCGACCGCCTTGTCCGCCGCGCCAACGCGTCGGCGGCGCGGCGCTGCGCTGGCCCCTTCTGCGGGCGCCGCGCCGCGCAGGTGCCGCCCCGAGTTCGACTGCCTATACGCTTCTGTCACTCCAACGCGCCGTCGCACCTCCGCGCCATGAGCTCTCGCGCGCCGCGTCGCTGCTCGTCGATGCTGTCGCGCTGCCCTTCGCCCTGCGCTGCTGTTTCGGGCGGGCGTCCGCGCCTCGCGGCGGCGGCCCGAAAAACAAAAAAAAAAAAAAAGGAAAAAAAAACGAAGGAAAGGAAGAAGAGAAAACTCAAAACACACACACACATACACACACACACACACATTCACACACACACACACACACACACACGCACACCTGGGGGGTGCGGCGCGGCGCGGGCGGCCAGGCAGCGGGGTCGGGTCGGCGCGCGGGGCGCGCCGCAGGGTCGCCCTGCGCCGCGGGCCCGGCCGCCCTGTCCGCCGCGCCGAGACGTCCGCGCGCTGCGCCGGCGCGGCGCTGCGCCCGGAGAATTCCTGCCAGGGCGACGCCGCCGACGGCGGTGCCCGAGCGAGGCGCGGGCGTCGACGCCAGGTCTCGCGGTCGCGGAGCACGCGCTAGGGCGCTGCGGGCGCAGATCGATAGCCGGGAAAGACGCTGGTCTTAAACCGCGCAGCGCCGAATGCCGCGAACGCGCCATCGAGTGGCTCGCAGGACAAGATGGCCGTGGCACCCGCGAGAGGTCGGCTGCTGCTCCGACGAGGATGGGGCCCGACAGTTCTTGGCAGGGCAAAGATGTGCAGTGCCATTTGTAGTGGCTGATTTGCCTAGTTGAATACGGATCGGTCATCCGACTGGGCCGCGACCCCATCGCGAGCCCCAGGGCGATCGCGCAATGAGTGGCGAGCGCGCGTGATCTATCGGGACAGAACCGTCGATGGGATGAACGTTGAAGGCGCAGGGGGCGGGGGGGCGGAGGGCGAGGGCCTCGGGCGGGAGGGGCGGAGTTCCGCGCGACTACTGGCTGCGATGACGACGAGCGGCGGGCCGACGCCATTCCGCGAGGGCCAGCGGGCGCAGGAGGAACGCAGAGGGCCCAGGGGTCGTTGAGAGGCCCGCAGAAGTCAGGGATATAGGGGGCGGTGATAGTACCATGCAGCTAAAGGGCGCGGCGGCGCGAGGAGACGAGGGGCCCCGCGACGAAAACGTGGAAGGGGATGCGCTGGAGAACGCAGGTGCGCAACTTAACAGCATGGGCAGCGGTGACTCGCACGCCTGTCATGTGCGAGGGTTTTTGATCCCGATGTAGTGGAGCGGCTGCCCGGCGCTAGTTCGGGCGTCACACGGCAGGTCAACGACGCCGAGAGAGTTGCGAGGCGCGCGGCAGCACGGGCCAGCACGACGCTCAGACGCACGCGCCCGAGGTTTATTCGCCAGCGCGAGACTTCCGGCATGGAGGGGGACATGGGGCCATTCGGCGCTGCTATAACCTGGGGCAAACTGTAAAATGATAAGCGTCATGTATATGGCCAACAGCCTCTATATCGGCAGGGCCCTCATCATGCCGCGACAAGGTCAGTTTCGACGCATTAAGTCAATTTTGGGAGGCTGGGCGAAGAGGGCAGAAGTATACCCAGACCGACTATGTCGAGCTGCGCTGTAATACGAGGTTCGGTTCCAAGTTGGCTAGCGCGCATCATCGGTCGCCCGACCCTGACGACGCATGTTGCCGTCTGGGCGAGGGAATGGGGATCATCGACGGGTCGCGCGGGCAATATTGAATTGGGCATGGGCCCGCGCTGGCCCAGACCAGAAACGACGACGGCATGCGTCGCCTCGTGGACTCAAAAGTTCAGGGCCGCTGCGGGGCTCATTCCTACGCCGAGATACGCGCGGTTTGGGCGGTGGCCAAGTTATCCAGGCCAGGGAGGGGCGGGGGATCAATGAAAAGGACGGGGTGGGGAGAGCTCAGTGGAGGAGCCCGCAATGTCGCCGCCGCCGTCAACTTCCACGGCGCGCTGGACATTGAATAAGATCATTGGATTTGCGGGGCGCGTCGACACCAGGGGCGGTTGAGGATTCCAGGGGCGCGCGGGGCATGTGATAGCATGACGAGGATGCGCCCGCCTACCAAAGCGGCCGCGCGTAGGTCATTGCGAATGCGGTTCCGAGCTTGGCCCAACATTCGCGCTGAGGGATCGGAAGGACGAGTGCCGTGGCGTTGCTGGCAAAGTTCCCGTAGGCAGGAGGTGCATGGATATCGACATTTGCGACGTGGCCAATCCTTCGCGTTGGTTTCGTTTAGCGGCGCAGCAAGTGAAGTGCAAGTCCGATGGGGAGAGGATATGCAAACGCCCCTTCGAGTGGAATCGGTAAAACTGCTCTCGCCCAGGGCCGCCACCGAGGGAATAGGGCGCGCCCGCAAGGGGCGCGGGCAAAGAAGGGGGTCGGGCACGGGTTCGCAGGTGCCCCGCGCGCATTCTCGCGCGCCCAGACAGAGAGCAGCTTCATCGAGTTGCCCGAGGAAGATCGTGGACCAGGCGCGCTTGCAGAAGTGTTCGCGCCACCGCGCTGTATATCTCGAGACGAGGTGAATCTGGCGGTCGGCTCATTGTGATGATTTTATTGCTAGGTAATGATGGTGCTCTTCGCTGGTTGGGCGGGAAATGAAAACAGCAATTCGAAGACGAAGCCCGTTGAGGCCTCGGGCCAGGACGGGCACCTGTGCAGTCGCCCAGGGTTTTTGATCGGGCTGTGGAATCAGGATTGGGAAGTTCCTCTTCGGCCCCAAATCGAGGGGGCGCGGACAGGTGTCACCAAATCCGGCGAGTACTTCAATGACCTCAGCAGGTGCGGGCATAAACTTTGGTTTCAAGGATGTCATGGGGAGTTGCCTGGATTTTTTTGTTTCGAGCCCAGCGCCCGCGCAGCCAAGTGAAACAAAACAAAAAACCAGCAGCGGTGGCTGGAAAACCATTGCTGGTTGTGGGGGCGGCCTCACTGACTGAAAGGGCACCTTCAGCAGCCCCGTGGGCGAGGAGGCGCAGACCGCGCGACGGGCGCCCGAGGCCGGGCAAGAGAAACAGCCCATTGCCTCAGCAGGACACGCGGCCGGGGAGGGCAAATCCCCCCCCGCGCCTGCCGCGCAGCCTGTGCAAGAAAAGGGTTGGCGCCCCCCTGAGCAGCTGTCGCCGCGGGGGAGACATCGCCCCACGGCCGTGCGACATGGGGGCGAGGACACCGCTGGGCAGTGAAATGGACGGCCAGCGGCGCCTTCTCGGCGGAACTCCACGGCACGAGTTCCAGGGCTGGCTGCGTAACCAGCACCGCCGCATAGGGCGCAGCGAAGACCCCGGGTCGGACCTGCCGCAGGCGCCTACCACACTGTGAGACTAGGCTGGTGGCCCAGCGCTGGACGGAGAGGGCAGTGCATTTCTCATGCTTGCCGCTCAACCTGAGAGAAGAGATGGCGGCCCCCTGAGCAACGGTCACCGCAGGGGGTACATCGCCCCACAGCCGTGCACCAGAGGGCAAGGACGCCACAGGGCAATGAAAAGGACGGCCAGCGGCGCCTGCGCGGCGGAAATCCAAGGCCCGAGTACCAGGGCTGGCTGTGTAACCAGCACCGCCGCACAGGGCGCAGCAAAGACCCCATATCGAACCTGCCGTAGGCGCCATGCACGCCGCGAGACTAGCTGGTGGTCCAGCGCTCACCCCCGAGCAACGGTCGCCGCGGGGAACCGCCCCACAGCCGCGCGCCGCAGGGCGCGGGCAGCACGGGCAGTGAAAAGGGCGGCCAGCAACGCAAGCGCGACGGAACTCCAAAGCATGAGTTCCAAGGCTGGCAGCATGCCAGCACCGCCGCACTGAGCGCAGCAAAACCCCAGATCGAACCTGTCACTCGGACATAGGCACGAGATAATGAATGAGTGTGCAGCGCAGGGCAACTGTCAGGCAGGCAGACGTTGGGCCAGAGCTGCATGGCGCCCGCCACGAGCATCGCCCACCTCCGAGGGCGGAGGGGGGGGGGGGGGGGGCTCATCCGAGGGAGTGGGGGCCGCCTCCTCCTCCGCGCCAGAAGCATCGGCAGGGGCGCGATCTGCGCCGCCGCCTGCGGGCTGGGCGAGCCTATCCTTAGGAGCGCCAAACAACTCACAAATATAACACACGTTCACAGAAACATCGCGGCGCCTGGGGTTCGGGTGGATGCCTCGGCAGAGGCCCCGCCATGAATACTCGGCGCGCCTGGAGGGAACTTCAGTGCAAACCTTCCCAAGACCGCGGGCCCTTGCGCCAGTGCTGTGAGATCGGCACTTAATGCAGACAAAGAGGTGCGAGCCATCGCTGCAAGAAAACGTCAGCGCTCGACGGCGCAACGTGACCAACGCGCCTTCATCAAACTTGCTCTTGCCCGTGCAGCGGCCAGGTTCCGGCTCATCGACAGCCCTCAGCCAAGCAAACGAACCCTGCAACGCCACAAGCCAGACCAAGAAAACCACGCATGGCCAGGCTTGCCGAACGAAAGAGAGGGCTGACGGGCTGGCGGGCGGTATTCAACCTCCGACAGGTCGAGCCTAGGCCATTCCATGATGATTTTAGAGGCGAGCTTGCACACTTGCCTAGGCGATGTCTACCTGCTTTTTGACATCGGGAAGGCCATGGGCGCCAGTAGCATGTAGTGAAAACCTTCGAGGCGTGGTCTGGGCAGGCGGTCGGCGGGATGGGCGAGAGCCCCATAGCGGAATTAAAGGTCCGAGTCGTCCGCCTCAGCGTCCAAAGCGGCGGCAATGATCCATTCCTTAACGATGCTAGCTCTCTGATCGGCCACGCGGGAACAGGCCCAAAGGCGGTGGTGCAGAGAGTCGGGCGCGCCACAGTGGATGCACTTACGGCTGACCTGGTAGCCGCGCGCCAGAGCACGGTCTGGGGTCTCGGCGCCGTTGCATGCCGACGCTCTGACCATGCCGCGCTCACTCGGAGAGGAAAGCTTTGGACGAAAGCGCCGCTCTAGGCACATCTAAACACACTCGGCCCCTAGAATTCCACTTGCTCCCAAGGTCTCTTTCGAGCGATCTCGCCATCCCATCTCTACGGAGACTCGCCAGCAAGGCCGGGGAAGTCACACCCAGAGGAGTAAGGAAGCCACGGGCATCGATGATTGTCCAGTAGTTAGTCATGTGCCAGCCCAACCTAACCAGGCAAAGCCTAAGAGCGGAAATAGGACCGCCGACGAGATCCCAAGTGAGTGATGAACTCATAGAGGTCGGCTCAGAGCTTAGTGGCACTATCTTCTGGGGGAGCAGCGCGTGACGGAACGCCGGATGGTTCTTTGGGCTCGCAATGTGGCTCAAGTTGTTTTCAAGGACTTCGAGATCGATTGTAGCATCTCCTCATCCAGGTGCCATTGCAGCCATTGCTGTCGCCAACAGGGCCGGGCAGGGGCATCGAAGTCTGCCAGCTGTGGTTACGAGAGAAGGTGCGGCGAAAATATACCAATATTGATTCAGTCAAAACCAATGATGGATTTGCAGACGCTCTGACGATGCATGCGAGCAGGGACAGCATGTCCATGCATGCGCGATGTAGCAACCACCATATTGCTTACGGAAGACATGGGCGGGCACGTGCTATAGCGTGCTACATCAATCCAACCATCGCGGTGTTTTCATCGCGAGCTGTGGTGCCGGGGATTTGGGCTCAGGATCATTGAAAGCCAGGTGCTCTTTCGGACATGTCGAGCACATAGTGCTGCATATATCACTTATCAACATGCATGATTCGGTGCTTTGTTGCACCTCCAACGACCGCACCGCGTGTTAAGAGGCCCCCGCGCGTTCACCCCCAAACTTTAGTTGTTTGTGGCCGACGCCAGGCATTTGCCTCAACTGAGTACCTTTCGAAGAACATTGCGCCGTGCATTTTATAACTTGTACTACCAACCGCCACGTTCATGCAATCATGATGTCTGTCACCGTCCGTCACGGCCGCAGGGGAACGTCCATCATTGGGCCCTGGCGCCTGGCAGAACATGCAGTGTAACAGGATGTGGATGATATATCCAGCACGCATACGGAAGTTTTGTCACCGTCTGTCACGGCCGGGGGGGGTCGTCCATTCTGAGGCCCTTGTGGCAAATGCAGTGTAGCCGGGTTGCGATGTGACTTCTAGCCCCCATACGAAATAACATGCCACGTTCTGAGCGTTTGGGTCAGGTTCCAGTTGCCCCCCGGGGGGAGAAACAACTCCTACCATACTGCCGCCCTGGGGGGAGAAAAGGTGGACGAGGACGAGGACGGAACGGTCGATGTGGAGGACGAAGAAGAGGAGGAACAGGAGGTGGAGGAGGTAGAGGAGGATAACGAAATAATGGAACGGAGAGGACAGGAGGAGGCAAAGGGGATGAAGAGGGGGAGGAGGAGGAGGAGGAGGAGGAGGAGGAGGAGGAGGAGGAGAGGAGGAGAGGAGGAGGAGAGGAGGAAAAGGAGGAGGAAGAGGCGGAGGAGGAGGGGAGGAGAGGAGGAAGAGGATGATGAGGAGGCGAGGGGAGGAGGAGGAGGGAGGAGGAGGAGGGGGACGGGCGGGGGAGGGGGAGGGGGGGGGAGGGGGAGGAGGGGGACGGGGACGGGACGGGGGAGGAGGAGGAGGAGGAGGAGGGAGGAGGAGAGGAAGAGGAGGAAGAGGCGGATGGAGAAGGATGGAGGAGCATGAGGAGCAGGAGGAAGAGGAGGATGGAAAAGGATGGAGGAGCAGGAGGAGCAGGAGGAGGTGAAATAGGAGAGGAGGAGGAGGAGGAGCAGAGGAAGAGGAGGGGGACGAGGAGGGGAGGAGACGAGGAGGGGTAGGAGGAAAGAGGAGGAACTGAGGAGGAGGAAGAGGAACAGAAGAGGGGGGAGGAGGAGGAGGAGGAGGAGGAGGAGGAGGAGAGGAGGAGGAGGAGGACGAGGAGGAGGAGAGGAGGAGAGGAGGAGGAGGAGGAGAGGAGGAGGAGGAGGAGGAGAGGGAGGAGGAGGAGGAGGAGGCGGAGGTGGAGGAGGAGGTGGAGGAGGAGGATGAGGAGGAGGAGGGAACGGATCGCACATCGCGCGAGGGAGGGCCGCCTGGATTGGCGGCGCAGGTTTTCCCCCGAGCTGCGGGACGCCGCGGAGGTCCTGTTGCGCATCAGGCGCCCCCATGTGTTCGGGGAGGGCGCCGCAGGGAGAGGGCTGATCCTGGGGGGAGGAGCGCGGGGCTCAGGGCTCCTTTTCGTCCCGATGTAAAATAGACGGGGGGAGAGGAAAAGGAGGGGGAGACGTTGGAGGAGGAAAAGGAGGAGGAGGAGGCGGCGGAAGATGCAGGCCCCCCCATCACCCTTGTGGAGGGTCGGAACGCCAACCAAGCATGCAACGATTGATCGACGGCGAGGCTCTTGCCAACATGGTTCGGTGCGACCTCACGGACACCATGTCTTGGGTTTGCCGCCAGTAAGCGTGCTCGCTGGGCTGGTGAGCATGGACTGGACGCCGTTCGCCCCCCCGCATGGGTCATTCGTGGGAAAGGTGGTGGACGAGAAGGACATGACGGGAAGGCGGATGGGGAGGAGTGAGGAGGAGGAGAGGAAACCCACATCCCGGCAACGCAACCTAACAGCGATGTGTATAAGCATATCTGGAAGCATTCCCTTTAAGATTCAGGTGAGAATCCAGGTTTCGCAGTCGCAGTCGCATTCGCAATGACAGTCGCAGTGGCAACGGCCTTAGGTTCCATTGGAATCCTAAGGATTCCATTGGAATCCTAAGGATTCCTAGGGATTCCTGAGGCATCCTTAGGCATCCTTAGGAACCAATAGGAATCCTTAGGAAACCTTGGGAATCCCTAGGAATCCTGATTCCTAGGGATTCCTAGGGATTCCTAAGGATTCCTAGGGAATCCTAAGGATTCCGAAGGATTCCTGGGGATGCTTAAAGCTTAACTATGCCTACGGATTCCTAAGGATGCCTACGGATTTCTAAGGATTCCCAGGGATTCCTAAAGATCCCTACGGATTCCTACGGATGCCTCAGCCTGCCTCAGTTTCAGCCTCAGCCTCAGCCTCGGCTTGCCTCAGCCTCAGCCGCAGCCTGCCTCGGCCTCAGCCTCAGCCTGCCTCAGCGTCAGCCTCAGCCTGCGTCGGCCTCAGCTGCCTCAGCCTCAGCCGCAGCTTGCCTCAGCCTCAGCCTGCCTCAGCCTCAGCCTCAGCCTCAGCCTCAGCCTGCCTCGGCTTGCCTCAGCCTCAGCCTGAGCCTGCCTCGGCCTCAGCCTGCCTCGGCCTCAGCCTGCCTCAGCCTCCCATCCACAATTACTCAATATGAATACTACTCTCCCTCTTCCCCTGATGACGGTTTGAAAGTATCAACCCGCCCCGCATATGGTTTTTCACACAGGATTCCCCAGAGTTGGGTCTTCGCCTGCATATTTTCCAAACTGTTGCTCTCGCTGAGGCGCTGGCCTCATTGTCGGGCCTGGTCTCCCGCTGCAGCGCTGGTCTCATGTCCGTGCTTCCGCTCGTTCCGACTCGTGCTCCCGCTGCAGCGTTGGCCTCACTTCCGCGCTTCCGCTCGTTCCGACTCGTGCTCCCGCTGCCGCGTTGGCGTCATTTCCCGTGCCATGCCACGGCATGCAATGCAACGCTAGGTTGATACTACGATTTGCGGTGCTTTTCTACGCCATGCCATGCCGTGCCCTACAATACATCGCGTACCTTTCGGGACCATTGCCCTGCTCGACATCCCACTGTGCGAGTAGAGAGGGGATCTACGCCATGGTAAGGGATGGGAGGGGTAGGATGTCATATATGACGCGAGCGCACCTAGCTTGTCCCCCCCCCTCCCCCCCTTCCCCCCTTTCAGTTTCACCTTGTCTCAGCTTCGGCCTGCCTCGGCCTCATCCTCAGCCTCAGTCTCAGCCTCAGCATGTCTCGGCCTGAGCCAGCCTCGGCCCCAGCCTCAGCCTGCCTCAGCCTCAGCCTGCCTCAGCATCAGCCTCAGCCTCAGCCTGCCTCAGCATCAGCCTCAGCCTCAGCCTCTAGCCTGCCTCGGCTGGCCTCGGCCTCAGCCTCAGCCTGCCTCGGCCTCAGCCTCAGCCTCAGCCTGCCTCAGCCTCAGCCTCAGCCTGCATCAGCCTCAGCCTCATCCTGCCTCAGCTGCATCTTGCCTCAGCCGCAGCCTCAGCCTCAGCCTCAGCCTGCCTCAGCTTCAGCCTCAGCCTCAACCTGCCTCGGCTTGCCTCAGCCTCAGTCTCAGCTTGCCTCAGCCTCAGCCTCAGCTTGCCTCGGCCTCAGCGTCAGCCTCTCAGCCTCGGCCTGTATCAGCCTCAACCTCAACCTCAGCCTGCCTCAGCCTCAGTCTCAGCCTGGCTCAACCTCAGCCTGCCTCAGCCTCAGCCTCAGCCTGCCTCGGCCTCAGCCTGCGTCAGCCTCAGCCTCAGCCTGCCTCAGCCTCAGCCTGCCTCAGCCTCAGCCTCAGCCTGCTTCGGCTTGCCTCAGCCTCAGCCTCAGCCAGCCTCAGCCTCGGCTTGCCTCGGCCTCAGCCTGACTCAGCTCGGGCATTCAACATATGGCACAGGACTGGTGTTCTGGGAACACGAAGATCACAAAATGGCGCACAGTTGGCTCCGGGCAATCAGAATATGTTACAAGACTATTGTTCTGGAAACACGAAGAACACGAAGTTGCCTACAGTTGGCTCCGGGCATTCAAAATATGGCCTGGGAATGGTGTTCCCGGAAAACGAAGAACACGAGGTGGCCTGCAGTTGGCTCCAGGCACTCAAAATATGGCCTGGGAATGGTGTTCTGGGAACACGAAGAACACGAAGTGGCCAACACCTGGCTCTGGGCATTCGAAATGTCGCCTGGGAGTGGTGTTCTGGGAATACGAAGATCACAAAATGCCTTACAGTTGGCTCCGGGCATTCAACATGTGGCCTGGGAGTGGTGTTTTGGGAACACGAAGAGTAGGACTCCATAGGAAACTATAGGAATCTATAGGAGTCCTGGGGAGTCCACGGGTTTCCCGGCTTCTCCCGGCACCCGCCCAGACCCCCTTGGGGAGTCAAGATGTTCTCTTTCGAGCCCACTAGAAACCTTTCAGTCTTCGCTGTTAGGTAATTGGAAGCGGAGGAGGAGGAGGAGGAGGAGGAGGAGGAAGAGGAGGAGGAGGAGGACCATTGTATACCCAAGAGTCATCAACGATGTTGGAATAAACCGGCCCTCCAAGCTCCCGCGTCTCAGGCCTCTACAACGGTTCATTTCTACTGGGGGAGGTGCCTCGTTGGCAAACAACTGTTTGAAGACCGTGAACCATGCCAAAACATTGTTCTCCGGATTCCAACGCCGCGGATCAACGTGACTGTTTCGTGTTGACGATCCGGCATGGTGCCAGAACGCCATTCTTGGGACTTCAACACAGCGAATCAACGTAACTGTTGCGCCCGCGTAATTCCGAATCCTTCCAAAACACAATTTCTGGTACGTTGACGATGGGAGCGCGTGAAACTCTTGTAAAACAAATTGCGAACGAATGCGCGCGGCGCTAAGGCGACAGCCGCATTTTAAAATCGAACCGCCCTCTACCCGGGAAAAATCGTAGTTAAAAACAGAATGTGTTCGCCGGTCTGAGGCGAGAGCCACATTCTGAAAACGACCCGCCCTCAATCCGTCACACTCTTGTCGCAAATGTTTAGAGCGAGTAGCGAATAGCGCCGATCTGAGGCGAGAGCCACATTTTGAAAGGCACACGCCCCCAACCCGCTAAAATCTTACATTTGTAATGCGAATGTGCGACGCACTTGGGCGATAACTGCATGTTGATAACAACCCGCCCTCAATCCGTGGAACTCGTTGCAACTGTTTAGAACGAGTGCGCGCCGCGCTAAGGCGAGAGCCACATTTTGAAACCGGCCCGCCATCAATCCGTCAAACTTCTGCACATCCCCCCGCAAAAATTGCGCGGCGGGCTAAGGCGATAACCACAATTTGAAAAGCACCTGCCCTCCCTCTGCGAAAGTGTTGTCACTTTTTCTGCTTCAGGGTCATAAGTGGTGGGGAAGGAAGTCTCAGGCGAAACGCCCGACCCGCCCTAAACATTGGCCTCGGGGTGCGACAGGGGGAAGTTGTTTACAAGGAGAAAGACTGGGGGAGGAGGAGGAGGAGGAGGAGCGGGAGCAGGGGAGAGGGGCCTTGGAGGCACTACTATGACGAAGTCTTTTTCCCGGAGCAGGAGGGCGGATGTCGCGGCGCGTGGATTCATCACGGGCCCAGTTTCCGCTTGGAACCGGCTGGCGTCGTGTGTTTGGGGGTATTTATCCCGATCTTTGATTGTGGATCCTCATCCGTGTTGGCGCTTGCTCGGGGGAGGAGGAAGGAGGATAATGACGAGGAGGAGGTGGAGGAGGAGGAAGATGGAGGAGGATGGAGGAGCAGGAGGAACAGGAGGAGCAAGAGGAGCAGGAGGAGCAGGAGGAGTGAAGGATAATGAGGTGAAGGAGGAGGAGGAGGCGGAGGAGGAGGAGGAGGAATAATAAGAGGAGGGGAACGGGGAGGACGAGGAAGACGTGGAGGGGTAGGAGGAAGTGGGGAGCAGGAAATGAGGAGGAGGAGGGTGACGAGGAGGAGGAGGAGGAGGAGGAACAGGAGGACGACGACGAGGAGGGGGAAGGAGGGAGAGGGAGGAGGGGGAGGCGCGAAGGGGAAATGTGAGGAGGAGGAGGCGGAGGAGGAGGAGGAGGAGGAGCAGAAGGAAAATAAGAAGACGACGAATAATAATAATAATAATGATAATAATATTAATAATGATGATCATAATAATAATCATAATAATATTAATAATACTAAAACTAATAATAATAATACTAGTAATATTAATACTAATAATAATAATCATGATAATAATACTAAGCGTACTACTAATAGTAATCATAATAATGTCAGTAGTAGTAGCAATACTAATAAATTATAATACGTCGCGCTCCGCAAGTGCGGATAAAACTGAGGGGGCGGGCGCCGGCGACGCGGGCGTCGTCGAGCCGGCGGACCTCGTGGCCCCCACCTTCCCTGTTGATGGCGCTCTCGTCCTCCTCCTCCTCCTCCTCCTCTTCCTCGTCCTCGTCCTCATCGTCATCGTCATCCTCCTCCTCCACCTCGTCCTCCTCCTCCTCCTCTTCTTCCTCGTCCTCCCTCTGCCCCCCTCGCCCTTTTCATCATCGTTCTCCCATTGTCGTCCTCCCCCTCATCGGCCTCCATCATCGTCCTCCCATTGTCGTCCATCATCATCATCATCATCATCATCATCATCATCATCCCCCTCCTTCCCCTCCTCGTCCTCCTCCTCCCCCTCCTCCCCCTCCTCGTCCTCCTGCTCCTCCTCTTTTTCTTTCTCCACATTCTACATCCTCTCTTCTTCCGCGTCCTCCTCGTCCCCTGTTTACTCCTCCTGTCTCCCCCCCCCCTTTTCCCAAGATAGCTGCAACGCAATCCTTTTTTCCATTTTATGCTCCCCGACTTCTCTGATCAAGGCAACTCGCCAGGGCAAAGTTGCTGGACGGGCTGGTGTGGATGCGCGGGGCTTGAAGAGGTCCTTGCGGGCTCAGACGGCATGCGAAAATCCGCCGCCGCGCTTGTGCGGCATTGGTTTGTTCAGTGAACGTTGTTTGGGCCGCGGGTGGGTCGCGGGCTCTCCACCTCCCCCTGGAAGGAATGCAAAAAGAGCCCGCTGCAGGCGCCCAAAACATTGGTTTGCACACTGAACGTGGTTTGGGTCGCGGGTGGGTCGCGGGTTTTCCACCGGGAACGAATGCAAAAGATGCCCGCCGCAGGCGCCGAACAATGCGGTTTGTACCCTGAACGTGGTCGCGGGAAGGCCGCGGGCTCTCCACCTGAAACGAATGCAAAAGATGCCCGCCGCAGGCGCCGAACAATTTGGTTTGTACCCTGAACGCGGTTTGGGTCGCGGGTTGGTCGCGAGTTGGTCACGGGGTGGGTCGCGGGCTCTCCACCTGGAAGGAATGCAAAAAAGCCCGCCGCAGGCGCCAAAAATGGTGGTTTGTACCTTGAACGTGGTTTGGGTCGAAGGTGGGTCGCGGGTGGGTCGTGGGGTGGGTCGCGGGGTGGATCGCGGGTGGGTCGCGGGTGGGTCGCAGGTGGGTCGCGGAGTGGATCGCGGGTGGGTCGCGGGGTGGGTCGCGGGTGGGTCGCGGGTGGGTCGCCGGGTGGGCCGCGGGCTGGTCGCGGGGTGGGTCGCGGGGTGGGTTGCGGGTGGGTCGCGGGGTGGGTCGCGGGGTGGGTCGCGGGGTGGGTCGCGGGTTGGGTCGCGGGGTGGGTCGCGGGGCGGGTTGCGGGTGGGACGACGACAACAAACAACAACAAACAACAACAACAACAACAACAACAACAACGAAAATCCGCACTGCGGAATTCCACTTCAGCCACGCACCCAGGGACAGTGAATGACCGTTCGGCCCCCTCACTATGATTAGTAACGGTAAAACGAATGCGACTCACGGTAATACCAATCATACGAATAACAATATTAATAATACCAATAATACCAATAATACGAATACTTCCAATACTAGTAATACTACTACTAGTAATCAATCATACTAGTAATACGAATAGTAATAATATATAGCACCCCGCAATTGCGGATAAAATTGAGGGGGCGGGCGCGGGCGACGCGGGCGTCGTCAAG
>CAUYUJ010017915.1:740505-858864 GCA_963575745.1 Prorocentrum cordatum
GAAGAGGAAGAAGAAGAAGAAGAAGAAGAAGAAGAAGAAGAATAATAAGAAGAAGAAGAAGAATAAGAAGAAGAAGAAGAAGAAGAATAATAAGAAGAAGAAGAAGCAGAAGAAGAAGAAGAAGAATAAGAAGAAAGAGAAGAAGCAGAAGAAGAAGAAGAAGAAGTAATAATAATATAGTAATAATAAGAAGAAGAAGACGAAGAAGAAGAGGAGGAGGAGGAGGAGGAGGAAGAGGAGGAGGGGGAGGGGGAGGGGGAGGAGGGGGAGGGGGAGGGGGAGGATGAGGAGGAGGAGGAGGAGGAGGAGGATGAGGAGGAGGATTGGACGTCCGAGAAAACAAAGGTTTTTCTCATGTCGCCCTGCTTCCCTCTTTGTACTTTGTTCACAAGGCGTCGAGCGAGGCCTGTTTTTTTGGGGGGGGTGGGGGGGCGGGGCCATAGCTCGCTGGCCCAGCCTGCGGTGCAGCCAGGCGGTCTGAAGAATGCTGGGTCGTGGCTGGGCCAAGTTCCCCCTCCAGTGCGGGCGGGGGCTCCAGAGGGGAGACCCGCGGTCCGCGGCGGACGCCTCGGCGGGGCGCCCGCGGCCAGAAGGAGGCAGAGGCAGCAGGGAGGTGCCAGCGATGCGGCACGTCTCCCGGGAACGCATCATCACCAGTGCGCTGGTGACCGCGCTCGGGTGGCCAGATGCTTCCCTGGGCGTAGGGCTGTCGGCTGCCTTCTCAGCTTCCGCCAGCTTCGCGCCAGGCCCGAGCGAGGGCCACGCGCGGGGGGGTCCAGGCGCTGCAAGCGACACCGGCGCGGAGGAGGCGCGCGAGAATCGTGCCGATTTCGAGCCGCACTTCTGCTACGGTGCGAGCTGCGCAGAGAAGGCTGCGGAAGGCCAGCCAGCCAACCCCGCGCTGCCCGCCAGCTGCGGAGCAGCCGGTGGAGGCGGCGGCGCCGCGGCTCGAGGCGCCCCCGACCACCGGCCCGCCGCCAGCCATGGCCAGTTCGGGCGAGCGCGGCACTAGTTACGAGGAGCATTATTACCTCGCGTACTACGACGAAGACGGGGCGGCGCCGAGCCCGCCCCCGGCGGAGCAGCCCGCGGCGCCAACTGTGCCCAGGTCGCTGCCCGAGGAGAGGGCGATGCCGAGAGAGCCTGGGCGACTTCTGACGCGCGAGCAGCAGCCGCCCGCGCGACAGCGGCGCCCGGCCATGACCTGGCTCGTTCCAGACGAGGTCGAAGCCGTCGACGCAACCTGCGTCGAGGATGAGGTGAGGCCGAGAGGAGGCAGCTCTGAGAACAGGACTCCCAACGACCTCATCATCAAGGCAGGCGGGGCGGTTGGGAGGCTGGGGCAGGGGCCCATCAAGGGTAGCCGCGTCGCCCGCCATGGGCGCGCGCCGCCCACCGCTTCGCGGAGGCGCAGGGCAGCTCGCGCCGGCACTTCAAGACCGACCTGGAGGCTTCGCGAGATCACGACGGGATCGGCCTGGTGCACGTGTGCTCTGCGACGCCATGCGCATTGCTTCCGGGAGACAGGCCCACAGCCCACGCGGGTGCTTCGTGCGTCGCTGGCCCCCCCTCCGCGATCAACGCGTCGGACTTGCCCGTGCTCGCGCCTGCTGGGCGGGCCAGGACGGGGAGCAGACCATGCTGCTCTTTGACGTGTCGGGGAATTTCGGGGCTCGCTAGGAAGGCGCGCGGGCGCTGCGCGTCTCGGAGATGGAAGCGCCCACGCCAAGGCAACGGCTCGGCCCGGGCGGTAGTGGCGGGCCCCATCTCGGAGACGGAGTCTGAGCCGAGCGTGGGCGTGCGCGAGGCAGACAGGATCGCATTCTGGACTATGGGGGATCGCGCAGGCGCTGCGTGCCAAGGGTTGTCGGGACTCGGCGAGGAAGGGGCCCGCGCTGATGCCGGTTGAGGACGCCGCCGTCTCCGACGTGCGTGAGTCCCCGGAGGTGAACGGCACTCGCTCGTTCAGGGCCTGCCCGTCCCACGCCCGGTCTTACGGGGCCCAGGCAGCTCCATGGAAGCGCGCCCGCTCCAACTGCTTCCGCGAGAAGACTACCGAGAGGGGCGGCGCCCCCCCTCCGCGCCGCTCGCGCCGTTGATCGGGCAGTCGGCCGGCGCAGCAGGTCGACCGCGCCGCAGCCGCGCGAGGACAGCGCGCGGTAGGAGAGGGGGCAGGGCGCGGAACCAGAGCGGCCGCCATCGGCCACGCGCATGGGGCAGCCCAGCGGGCGAGTTCGCCGCGGGCGCCGCGTGGCCAGTGCGCGCGCGGGGCCCCTTGGCCGATTCGGCCGCGGGTTGGGGAGATTACTACAGCTTCCCGGCCAAGTTCGCGGGCCCCTCCCGAGGCGCGGGCGACGGCTGCCCCGGGGCGGGCGTGGCGCTTTACCGGCGCCAAGGTCGGAGCTGCCCGACGAGTTCATCGGTGCGCAGCCCCCCGCCATCTGCTGGAAGTCGGAGGCGGCCTCGCGCCTGTCTGACCGCGGGGGCGGCGCGAACTACGGGGGCGACAGTCTCAGCCACGCGTCTGCGGCCGCGATCGCACGCGACAGGGGCCGACGCCGCCTGGCGAGGCGGGCGAGAGCCGAAGGCAAGAGCGCCACGCCGACCAGGAAAAGCGCAAAGGACGACCTCGACGAGAGAGAGGCGAGTCTCAGAGATGGATAAGGCGCGGCGCCGAGCAGGCCCGAGGGCCGCGCCCATCAAGGGATACCTGCTCAGAAGGGCCGAGGGCCAGTCTGGTGAGAGCGCGAGGCGTGCTTTGGCGGCTGGCGCAGGCGCGGGCCCCCTCGAGTTCTCTTCGGAGCCCATTGAGGCCGCGGACGCACCGCTTGAGGAAGTGGTCAGAGATATCGGGCTGAACCTTCTCCAAAAATGCCAGGCAGCCTGGTGCAAGGAGCTCGGGCGAGGAGGGGGGCCGCGCGCAGGAGGCGCCCAGGGGCATCGCGATGCAGCGCCGGCCCCCCTTCCGCGCGCAGCGGCCCCCCCGCCGGCAGCGGCGCCTCCGCCCCCGGCGTCGCCCCCAGGGCTGTGCTTCGTCGGGTTCGGCCAGAGGCCCGCCGTTGAGCCGTCGCCGCCTCGCCTAGGCCCCTTCTCGTTCTGGGGCACGGCCGGCGCGGGGACGCCGGCGCCCCGGGGGCGCGAGGGCGGGAGATCGCTCGTTGAAGCTGCGACGAGGCCTCAGGGGTGGCACGCAGGGGCACCATAACCGTGGAGGAGAGGACGTTTGCGGGGCCGCAGCCCACCACCGAGATCGACACGGGCTTGGAAAAGCTGGCGCGCGAGCTGGGGGGGGCCAACAGGCGCTCAGAGGCGCGGCCAAGGGCGCGCTTGCGAGCATCGGGAGGGCTGAGGAGCAGCTCGTCCACTTGGCGCGCGGCTGCGACAGTTTCCGCGCGACGCTCTGCCCGGCTCTGCTGGGTAAAGACGCGCTTCGCGAGCTGACGTCGGCTGGGCAGAACGCGCGCCCGCTTTTCCGGTCCATCAAGTTCCCGGTGAACATCGCCAATGCTAAAGCGCGCGGGCTCGCGGCCTTCCAACGCGGGGGGCGCGATCACGCGCGCCTCCTTGACTGCAGCCTCAGCTGCGCCAACTTCCCTAGGACATCGGAGGCGGACATGGACGATCTTGTGCCGCCCAAGGACCACGAGCTGGAGGCTAGGTCGAGGCGCGCCGCGACGGTGCGGCAGTGGATGCAGGGCGCTCAGAGGGAGTCGTGGGCTCGGGCGTGCTTCTATGGCCAGGGGCATGACAAATCACAGGTGGACGCCGCTGAAGCACTCCTGAAGCCCAATGACGAGACCGACTACGCGCGGCCGCTCCAAGTGATCTTCAGCGTCTGGGGCGAGCTCCTGGGCAGTTGGTTCGAGGGGCTCAGGATGCTGCGTTCGCGTCTGCTCGAGCTGCCGGCGTGCGACAGCCCGGGCTGGGATGGGATTTAGTTCGCGTGCTGGCACCGAGGGGCCCAGAGGATCCCTCGGCGTGGCTCAGGATTCCTCGCGCCCTCTTCCTGGATGACCCCACGCACTTCTTCATAGCGGAGATTGAGGTCAGTCACCACATCAAGCCGCAGAGGTCGCAGTGGCAGATGGCGCTGCGCTCGTCCGCTGCGCAGCCGCACCCGCAGCTGGCGGGCTCGGGGCGCGGAGGTGGCCAGAAGGGGGCTGAGGCGGAGGAGGGGCCCAGGAGGGGGCGGCCAAGGCGGCGCTTGGCTTTGGGGCAAGGCCCTCACGCGCATGGAGTATGGCCGCAGCCGTGATCACCGCCCCTTGTCGCCCACCAGCGGCCGCGTCATCTGCTGGGGCAATTCGAGCACGAGGCCGAACATAGCCAACACCTCTCAAAGCGATCGGATCTCGGGCAACCCGCCCCCACCTGGCGCCAGAAGGGGGGGGGGAGAGAAGGGGGACCAGGAGGAGGTGGAGGAGGAGGAGGAGGGGGAGGAGGAGAAAAATGCGGGGCTGGAGGGCAGGAGGAGGAGGATGAGGAGGAGGAGGAGGAGGAGCAGCAGCAGGAGGAGGAGGAGGAGGAGAAAGGGGGGGGAGGAGGAGAGGGAAGAGCAGGAGGAGGAGGAGGAGGAGGTACAGGAGGTGCAGGAAGTGCCGGAGAAGGATGAGGAGAGGCAGCAGGGCGAGGGGACCTTGCTCTCTCGCCTCCCCCCCATCCAGAGCCATCCGCCTCTGTCCCTTCGCGGCGGCTCGAGGCCGCGGCCTGTCGGCGCCGTTGGCGCGCGCGCGCGGCGGTCCCGGTCCCGCAGCCGCGGCCCCGCTCGCCTCCCGCCCTTCCTCGGGGGACAGAGAAGCGGCACCGCCACCACAACCACGATGGGGACCATTTTCTCCTCCTCCTCCTCCTCCTTCCTCCTCCTCCTCCTCCTCCTCCTCCTCCTCCTCCTCCTCCTCCTCCTCCTCCTCCTCCTCCTCCTCCTCCTCCTGCACACCTCAGGCACCTGTGCCGCTGGGTGCTTTCCGGGCGCCCCACGAAAACAGGCGGGTTGCAGCCCGATGGTCACCCTGTAGTGGGCCAGGGGGAGAAAACATTGCGCCTCGTTGCCATGTTTTCCCGGCCCTTGCGGTCGCCCAGGACGTACACCGCGTGCGCCTGGGCGGGTGGGGGGTCCCCTGCTGGGGGCTCGTGGTGGATCCACACCCTTTCTTCCCACGGCCACGGTCCCCCACCCTTGCGTGCGTGGGGGTATGCGGTCGTCCGGTGGAGTGGCGCCCCTTTTGTATCCTGGAGGCACGCCGAGTGGCGTGTCGCTACATGAGGGCAGTGCGCCCGCCGCTTCGGAATTGTCAGGACGCGCGGCGCGCCAAAGGGCGCGTTGCGCGCGGCGCGTCCAGGTGCGTGTCGCCTGATCTGCTTTTGGTGGTTTGGCCAGGAAGGAGTGAACATTTCTGTGATGGAGGGACTCGTTTGGCGGCATCACGTTTTCTGGTGTTCCACAAGCGTTTTAGCCCGCTCCACGGGTGGGCCCCGCTGTCCCTCGGTAGCCGCGCTGCTCATCGTGTTCAGGGGGTGTTTTTTTCCCAGCCACCCTTCTGATTGCGGAAATCGAAATCCCCCGCGTTCCCCCCTGGCCCTCCACGCTCCTCCTCTTCCTTCTCTTCCTCCTTCTCCTCCTCCCCCTCCTCCTGTACACTTCCCGCTCCTCCACCTCCTCCCCCTCCTCCTCCTGTCCCTCCCCCTCCGGCTTTTTGTTTTTTTCCTCCTCCTCCTCTTCCTGGACGCTTTCTCCTCCTACCCCTTTTTGTTCGTCCTCCTCCTTTTCCTCGTCCTCCTCTTTCTCCGCTTTCCCCCCGAGGGCCGCCGACGACGACGACGAGCCACCAGGACGGGGAGTAGAAGCAGCAGCGCCATCACCACCAGGGAGCCACGGAAATTTTAAGCGCGGTATTATCGCATCGTGTCGACCAGCGGCGACCCCGCCGCCGGCGTTAATTATCTGACAGTCTGGAAACGGCAATCGTTCAAGATTGAACGATCCCCACGGTGTGGGGGACCAATTTGGTGTCAACGCAACGCGAACTTGCCGCGCGAAGAACAACAACGATTATTGTTTATGTTCGAACGGTGTCCTTGTCGGTGTCATCGCGGGCGTTGGTCATGTGAGATTGAAGGTCACCAACAGCGGCCGTGGCCGGTTTTTGACAACATTCGCTGTTGGACATTGTGCTATTGTATTCCGTACCCATTCCGTGCGTCCAAAGAGGAGGTCCACGCGTGCGCACGTCCATCGCTTTCGAAGAGGATCCGGGCCCGCTCTTGCCAAACATGGGGGACATATCATACGAGTCTGATTCGGTGCTATTTCAGGGTGGCTGCATATCCCTCCATTCCAGTCGTCACTTTTGCCTCTAGCGATCAGGGGTAGCCGGGCGTGGAAATCAAAAACCACATCCGAAGGTACCACCGGCCTTTGGGCCTGTCAGCACCCCGTGCAAAAGGTTCGATAAACGGCATGCGTACATTGCACATCGGCGCTCGGGGAGAAACGCCATACACGAATCTCGTCCTCGACCCCGCCCTACCCCCGCTTTCGCCCCCGGTTTCCTCCTCCTCCTCCCCCTTTTCCTTTTCCTCCTCCTCTTCATCCTCCTCCTCCTTCTCATCCTCCTTTTTGTCCCCCTCCTCCTCCGTCGTTTTCCTCCTTCCCCTCCCCCTTCTCCTTCTCCCTCCTCCTTCTCCTCCTCCTCCTCCTCCTCCTCCTCACCATCCTCATTTCCTCCTTCTTCTCCTCCCCCTTCTCCCCGCCGTCTGGGCAACGGCGATGGCGCCCCCCGCGGGGTGTCTGCGGCGCCGGGCGCTGTGCCTGGCCGCGGGCGTCGCGGCCGCGGCGCTGCAGTGGGCACCCGGGCGCGCAGGCCCCGGGGTCTCGTGGGGGGCCTCCTGGCAGCTGCCCCCGCAAAAGAGGTGCCCTGCGTTTGTCAATCATCGGTTTCACGTACGCGTCAGTCGTTGGAGTGGGATTCTCGGACCTCCAGATCCCAATCTGCTGGATCGAGCGCCTTCCTACGTCGCAAACCGACGTGGTGTGTTGCTGCCCTTTGTTGCTCTGTGGGCGGGCCTGCACCCAATCTGCTTGATATCCGCCGTCATACTGAATGCGATTCGACCGACACGTAAACTTGACCTTTCGCCAGTGTGACCTCAGGAGGGGGGAGGGGGAGGGGGAGAGGGAGGGAGGGGAAGGAGGGAGGGGGGGAAGAGGAGGAGAAGAGGAGGAGGAGGAGGAGGAGGAGGAAGAGGAGGAAAGGGAGGAGGAGGAGGAGGAGGAGGAGGAGGCGGAGGAGGGGGGGAGGGAGGAGAAGGAGGACGGAAGCAAGGACGAGGAAGAGGAGGAGGAGGATGAGGAGGAGGAGGAGGAGGAGGAGGGGGAGGAGGGGGGAGGGGGAGGGGGAGGTGGAGGAGGAGGAGGAGGAGGAGGAGGAGGAGGAGGATGGTGCCCAATGGGGCTTCTCGGTCGATGAATGCGCTACTATGGCAGCAGCCTGCGCGCCCGGTGGTGTCCCCAGAGGACCCCCCCTCAGGTCGCGCACAAGAGGTCATTCTTGCCTAAAGCTAAGTTGGGCATTTCTTTCTACAGGAGGAATAATCAAACATAGTAAAGAAAACATAGTCTTGGGACGATTTGTTTTGGACATAGTTTTGCTATCTTCGATCATTGTCTGACTGTGCTTCATTTTTCTTCCAGAATCCGCCGGTAGGGGGACATGACCGACCTAAGCCTAGAGTCATTCTTGCGTGTAGCCGACAGCTCCAAGTCGACCCCTGTCACGAGCAGGCATTCCCGCGCGACGTCGACCCCAATCGGCCCACGCCCCCCGCCGCAAAAGCTAGACTCTCCGCCCAGGGGCGCGGACAGGTTGGCGTTGACCCCGTCGGCGGGGGACACTCCCGCGCTCATCACCAAACGCAGAGTCCCCCTCCCCACACTCGCAGGCTCGCGTCGCAAAAACATCCTCTATCCTCTTCCTTCTACCCCATCCTCCTCTGGTCTCCTCCATCCTCATCCGATCTCCGATCTCCTCCTCATTTTCCATCCTCCTCCTCCTCCGCAATGAAGTCGCATCTCTGGGAATGGATACCCCCTCCACCTCCTCGTGTAAGAAAGAGCCCGCCGCGATTCCAGTTGGGGAAACATGTCCTAAATTGCATTTCTGGCATTGCAGTGCGTTTCTGGCACTGCACTTGTTTGCATTGCATTGCGTGGCGTTACTTGGCGTTCCTTGAAATTGCATGGCATCGTTTGGCGTTGCTTTGCGTTGCTTGTTACTGCTTGTGGGCAAGACCAAGAAACCCAGGCCATGCCTGTTCAAAACGGTCTGGAAGCAAGGCCCATGCAACCCCACGGACGGTTTCTCCAAGAACAGGATCAGAAGCAAGACCGATCATCCCCGGGGAAGGCTGGCCTGCCAGGCCTCCCACTCACCGCTTCTCCTCAAAATTTTGCGTCGGCGGCCAGGCAGAGTAACTGCGCTGGCGAAAGAGCTAGAAACGGGGACACCATCTAGCGAAGTGCGCCACAATTCTGGGAGAAACGATTCTCCTTACAAGCAGCCGAGAACTTTTCTTTGGCAGGACGGGGGTCACCTCAAACCGGGAGGTCTTCGCCCGCTTTCGAGCCCAGGGGGCCCTCTACGGTCCCTGGGGCGGTCTACAAATTGTTCGTAACGAAAATCTGGCTGGGCGTTGGGTGTTGGGTTTCGGGTCTGGGTGTTGTGTTTTGGGGTTTTTGGGCTTTTGAGTTAGAGTTCACGGTTTATGTTTTTCTTGTTTTTTTTGGATCCCAGTTACGCGCAGAGAGAGGTGAGGGGATGGAGGAGGGCTTCTCAGGATCACCCCGCCTCTCAGGAGGCGCAGGACTGATCTGTGGATGGAAGGCTGGCGCCTTCTAAGAAGCAGCCTCCTCAGAACCTTTTCCCCTCCCCATACCCCCTTTTTCACGCCTTCAGGAAGGGGTCCAGATCTCTGAGGGTTGAGGTTGCAAAGAACTCGAGAAGTCGGGGCCTTGGGTCCTCCTCCTCGAGGGCTTCGCCGTCGTCATCTTCGACGACGTCGTCGTCGGCCATATGGAGTCGACGGGGCCTTGCAGGGCCTCTTCCTCTTCCTTCAAATACCACCGCTATGACTACCTCAATAATGGGGACGAAGACGGACAGCAGTGCCTGTCCGTTTTGAGCAGGGCATGCTAACAGGACCGGCGCGGGCGTTGTCTGTTTGAGACCAGACGTCGCCTGCCCAACAGTGGCTTTGTGCAGATGTTTGAAGACCTGCTGTTTGGCATCACCTCTGTTGGACATCACCCCCCAGCCGTCGGCTGTGTTGTCGTCAGGGCCTCGCAGGGCCTCCCTCCTCCTCGAGGTTGTTTTTCCTCGGCATGTGCTCGGCCTGGCCCGCCGAGCTGGTTACGGATGTGGAAGTGGGTGTGTGCGTGTTGCAGGGGGGGGGGGGAACCACAGGGCTCCTACTCGATGTTCGAGGTTTTCGGTAATTCCCCCAATCAGAGCTTGCCTCTGTAGGGGTCCTGGCGGATTCAGATGGTTAGGTGAGGTACGGTCCCCATTTCGGGGCGGCACGCCCGGGTGCCCGGTAGCCCTATAGCCCTTTAGCCTTATAGCCCTATAGCCCCAGAGCCCTATAGCCCCAGAGCCCTACAGCCCTGTAGACCTATCGCCCTGTAGCCTTAAAGCCCTATAGCCATATACTCCCATAGACGTATAGCCCTATAGCTCTATAGCCCCATAGCCCTATAGCCTTATTGGTCTATAGCTATATAGCCCCATAGCCCTATAGCCCCATAGCCCTATAGCCCTACAAATATTCTTATTGTTTTGTTTTTCTCTGGTATCATTTCTGCCTGTTCTCAGCGGTTTTCCAGCCTCGAGGTACTTTCCAGCAGTTGCACCTGGCCGAGAGCGTTCCGTGGGTGCCTGGATCGTCCCTAACGGACGCCGGAGATCCGAGTTCGGGGGCCATGATATCTGCCCAGATTTCATGGCGCCTTTTCTTACCTCATTACGTCCTTGGCCCCCCCGCTGGGCCGCGCACGTGCCGCCGGTCATGGTTTGCTTGCACCCCCCCCCTCTTGGACACCCCCTCTTGGCCGCTCCCGAGGCGTCGGCGGCGATGGGGGGACTTCCTCCGCATCCCCAGACGGGGACCTCCCACCGGAGGCTCGCGGGGCCGCACATGAAGAAAGTCATGTCGTCGGCTGGTTGGGGTCCGCCGCTGACACTCGGTGCAGGGAGTCCAGTGAAGCCTCCCACGTGCACATGGGGGTCCGAGCAGATGGGGCCAGAGGATCGTGCCGCATCGCCGATGCATCGGCGACGCGGCTTGATGTGTAGCCCGATTTTCTCCACGCCGACGTCGCCGATGCATCGCCGACGTCGCCAATGCATCGCCAATGCATCGGCGATGCGGCGCGATCCTCCGACCCCATCTACAGTCGGGCCGCTGACGAAGGAGCCCTTTTCTTTTGGGAGCGGCTTAGTGTCCCTTAACTAATTGACAGCTTGTTTTTGGTGTTCCCTAGGCCTTCCATGGGAAATCGAAGTTTAACTCATGGGAGGGGCCTCGTTCCTTAGTTCGGGTTCCTTATGACAGCGTTTCGATTGTACTCCGACCCCATCCGGGAGGCCTCCAGGGAGGCCCTCCTCCCTGCGCCCGCGCCCGGGCAGGCCAGGGCGGCAGCTCCTCGGCCGGCTTCGCGCAGGGGGCCCCCCTGCAGCAGCCCGCGCGCGCGCTCCTCTCAGGAGCCCGCCCGCGCCGGCGACTCGCTCCTCGCCCGCCTCTCGCCCGCCCTCGCCCGCCTCCTCGCCCTCCTCCTCGCCCTCCTCGCCCGCCCTCCTCGCGCTCGCCCTCCCCCGCCTCGCCCGCCCTCGCTCGACCTCGCCCGCCTCGCCCGACCTCGCCCCCCTCTCGGCCTCGCCCTCGCCCTCGCCCTCGCCCGCCTCGGCCTTCTCGCCCGCCCGCCCGCGCCCGCGCTTCTCCCGTCTGGGGCTCGAGCAGGGGGGGCCAGAGGATCGCGCCGCGTCGCCGATGCATCGGCGACGCGGCCTGATGTGGAGCGCGATCTGTTCCACGCCGACGTCGCCGATGCATTGCAGACGTCGCGGTTGCACCGCCGATGCATCGGCGATGCATTGGCAGTGCATCGGCGATGCGGCGCGATCCCCCGACCCCACCTGCTCGGACCCCATTTGGGAGACATCTCTTGCAGGAGCTCTTTCGCGCCCGCGATCGTGCCTGCCCGCCTCGCCCCGCCTTGCCCTCTCCCCCCGAGACTGGTCTTGGTTGTATCCATCTTGCGCGTGACGGCGGTTACCTGGGCCAAGCCTTCCCGCCCCCCCCTTGTGACGCAAGCAGCCGTGCGTACGGTGGGTTCGCGTGATGTCGTGTCGACCGGCGGCGACCCCGCCGCCGGGGTTCAACGTTGAACACCCCAGGCTCAGGAGGGGAAAAAACACACAGACACGATACATCGTCGATCCCCAGGAAATATGGGAAAGTATGAGAAGTGGGGGGGGAGACAAAAACCCAGAAAATATTTGGAAATATGGGGGATCCTGTTATTTGTGTGTATTTATTTTGTGAGCCCCAGGGCCCCTACACAGGCGACCCAGAATTGGTCGATGTTGAGCGATCTGACGATTTGAAAGCGGCCGATCCTTCAAGGCTGAACGATCCCCACGGCGTCAGGAAACAGCGCAGGGGTCGACACGCCACGAGCCCGCAGGAGGGGCGGGATGGGGGCTGGGACCCCCCCCCTGCAGGTGCTCGCGCGCATGTTGTGGCGATCGCAGCACACCCCCGCCTCGACGTGCCCCACCCTGCCCCCGCGCTGCTGCTGCCTGGCCCCCCCGCTGGCCTTGGGTACCGACCGCCTGCGGAAGCATCCACCTCCACCTCAGAGATTCGTTGGATTAGAGGGCTTCAGCGGCGTCCACCTGTGACATGTCACAGGTGGACGCCGCTGAAGCCCTCTTGAAGCCCTGTGACGAGGCCGACTACGCGTGGCCAAATGGTCAAGCGGCCGACTACGCGGCCGCTGAGCCCTTAGAGATTTGAGGGTCAAGGTTTTTGGATGTGTTCGTTGGTGCCGGGAGTTGTTTCAGGCTCGGGATGCCTTCAGCAGCTGCGCTTCGCCAAGGTTGTTCCGGGGGTCACCCGAATCGCCCCGAACGGCCGCCGGAGAAGCGATTTATAACCCCATACGCCAAACCTCCTCTCGCTGTGAAAACTCACGAGGGGACGTTTTTGAGAATCGTCTCATTGTTTTCCGTACCCGTTTCGGGAGTCCAATTTTTTTTTTCTTTTGCCCCGATTCCCCTGCATGAGGAAGCGGCCGAGGTTCCATTGCCGTTGTTTTTGATTGTGCGTATTTGTTCTGGTCTATCCTGGAGGCTTTGGTCGCCGCAGTTGGAGCCGAGTCGAAGCCCCGTCAAGAAAGCACCCGAAGCCAGGTTTACGGGTTGATTTCGGAGGGTAGGTAGGGAGAAGGAGGAGGGTCTCGAGGACAACAGTGGATGTTGGATGCGTCTACGATGTTGCAATACACCGTCCCAGCTTGAACTTCCACCTCGTAAGTCCTTGCACGAGTTATTTCTCATGTCGGTATCCGCCCCATTTAAACGATGGAAGGTGCCCCGTTTGTTGGCCATTCGGTAGAGGGTGTCGTTTTGATAGGAATCCGTGTTCCGTCTTTCTAGCCGTACGATGTGCAAAGAGGTACGGTTGTGGACCATGAATTCGAGGAAGTTTTCAGCTAGAGCCCCCGTATTGAAAAGGAATCGCCCGCCCATTCAGTGTGGCCGTTGGAGGTTTTTCTGGCGAAAGTCCGCGGCCCTCTGGCGAGAGCCTTGGTTTGAGACGCGACCGCCCTCGCTGCCTATCTGGTCGTGGAGCATTGGGAGGAGGACGAGGCCGCGCGGCGCGAAGGCGAGAGCCACCTTTCGAAATCCAGGTGGCCCTCCTGCTGCTCCTCCTCTTCGTCCTCATCCTCTTCCTCCTCTTGCTCCTCTTCCTCCTCCTCTTCCTCCTCCTGTTCCTCCTCCTCCTCTTCTTCCTCCCCCTCCTTTTCCTGCGCCTTCTCCGCCTCCTCTTCCTCCTCCTCCTCGCCCTCCTCCTCCTCCTCCTCCTCCTCCTCCTCCTCCTCCTCGTCCGATGAATCGCGCGCGGAGCCGAGGCGAGATGATC
Source organism: Prorocentrum cordatum (assembly GCA_963575745.1). Lineage (NCBI taxonomy): Eukaryota > Dinophyceae > Prorocentrales > Prorocentraceae > Prorocentrum > Prorocentrum cordatum. Next base: position 753,703 of record CAUYUJ010017915.1, read on the forward strand.
CGAGGAGTGCGCGCGCACTCCTTGGCCGTGCCTGAGAGCTTCGGCCATCTCGCACGACGCTGCCCGCAGCTCGACGGTCGAGCGGGGACGACGGCGGCGCTGATGGCGACGACGGCGGCGCTGGTGACGACGACGACGACGACGACGACGACGACGACGACGACGACGACGACGACGACGACGACGGCGCTGACTGCGAGCCCGGCGGCGGCGGCGACGGCGACGACCGCGCCCACGCCGCCGCGATGACAAGTCTCGGCCTCTTTGGGCCCTCGCCGGGCGTCAAACGATGGCTCGGGACGAACTTGTTGCGTCGGCGGCTGGGCAGGGGACGTCTGTGCTGGCGATGGAGGCCTAAACAGTGATGGCGTTAGAGCGAATTGTGCCATCATGCAAGAGGAGGAGCGGGGAAGGGCGCGGCCGAAAGAGGGGCGGACGGAGCGAGCGGCTCAGGGGGGACGGGTCGCTCCCCGAGCGGGCGGGGCTCGGGACAATCACCTTGTCTTGGGGGAAGGGGTCCAGATCTCTGGGGGTCCACGCTGCGAACACATCGCGACGTCGAAGGTCTGCTTTTGTCCACGGCAGCGCGCTGATGGGCTCCCCGCGGCGGCTGTGCTATTGACCCTGTGCTTGCCCCCTCCCGGTCCTCGGGAGTAGCGTAAGAGGGGACAGGCTCAGGGGGGGAACATCGGCTCCCAATCGCCCTTGGATCGCCGACATGGGGCCCGATAGCCCGCCCCGCCCATGAGACTGCGGATTCGCTATCGGGGGTCTGTTGCCGATCCATCTGGGATGTATCGCCGATTTCAGCTGCGTGTCTTCCCCCCTGAGCTGGTCCTCCCCTGTCTTGGCCAATAATTCTCCCCCCCCCCTTCGGGTGCTGCTGAAGGTGCCCCTGGCCCAACTTGGCATCGCTCGGACGTGTGCATTTTTTCCTCGGCTCGGATCACCCCGCGAAGCATACACTCTCGAAATCGAAACATGCACGGGTCATGGACGTCCGAGCAATGGCCAGCCAGGGTGCCCCCAGCCTGTCGCGCCGCTTTTGAGGGGGTCCCTGGGGCCCTCGGGTCTGGGCGTTTCGATGGGGTTCCCTGGAGAGGCCGTTGGGGCCTCCCTGGAAGTCTCGGGGGACACCCTGGGCCACGGACGATTCTATATGTCGGCGGCGAGCGAGAGGGGGCCCCTGCGGAGCCTCGGGGCCGTCAAAAGCGGAGAGGCCCCGGTCCCGGAGAAGTGGTTGAGAGTTCGGGGCCCGTGTCTGCGAAACTATCGAGACGTCGGATGTCTGGGTAAGCCGCTCCAGGGCAGGCCAGACCGCCTTGAGGGCCTTCCATCGGCGGCGAGCGAGGGGGTGGAGCGAGAAGGAGACGGCCTTCTCAGCAGGCGGCGTGGCTTCTCAGGAGCGCTCGCGCCCTCTGGGATGCCCTCTGCCCCTTCGGGGCAGGCTCAGAACACCTCTCAGAAGGCCGGGGGGACGTCCGAGCCTTCTGAGAGGGCCTCCTCCTGCAACACACGCCCTGCTCGAGCCGGGCCTCCTGGTTCCCGACGGTCGACCATCGGTTTCTCTGGACGGGGCTCGGCAGCTCCCCCCGTGGAGGGTGGGACGCTCGGGAAAAGAGGTTGTGTTCCTCCTCTGGCACTGGGCTGAAGTCGGGCCCGTCCCTCTACAGGGGGGACATCCAAACATAGTCTAAACATGGTACGGGTACGTTTTTTGAATATGTTTGGGCATTTTTTGAGTTTTTTTGTTTTTGTTTTTTGTTTTTCGTCCAAAACCCCCCTGTAAGGGGACAGGCCCGACCTAACACTGGGCCCGGGCCCGCCGCCGACTACAGCAACACCCGACCCCTGATGTCCCGCGACCGAGCGAAGCGACCGCCGCGGCCCGCAGCCCGTCGTGGCGCCGAGAGCTACTTCGAGGGCAGGGCCCAGATCGAGGAGGCGCGGCAGACGGAGCTCGGGGGAGGACCACGGGGGCCATGGCCACGGTGTCGCGGGGTCTCGTCGATGCGATCTCGGTCATTGTCCATGTCTGCCGCCGTCGATTCGCGAGGGTGATCCTCCAGATGGCGCTCACCGAGATGGACGGTGACCGAGATCGGCACGACGTCTCCGCGTGTTCGGTCTTGGCCGTGGCTCCCGCTGGTTCCTCCCCTCGAGGAGCGGGTGCAGAAGCAGGGCGACAAGGCGCCCCCACCGCCGCTCTGCCCGCCTGCCTTCGGTGTCGGACGAACCTCGTGCCTCGAGGTTCGAGGCGTTCGGAGGCCTCCTCCTCCTCCTCCTCCTCCTCCTCGCCCTCCTCCTCCTCCTCCTCCTCCTCCTCCTCTTCCTCCTCCTCCTCCTCCCCCACCTCCTCCTCCTCCTCCTCCTCCTCCTCCTCCCCCTCCTCCCCCTCCTCCCCCTCCCCCTCCTCCTCGAGGTTCGTTTTCCTCGTGCAGGTGCCTGGCCTGGCTCTCCGAGAGCTGGTTGCGGCTGTGGATGTGTACGTGAGCGTGCCGCCGGGGGAGGCAGCAGAACGCCTCCTCGCCGATGCTCGAGGCTTTTGGGCGCCTTCCTGGGTTCTCGGCGGTTTTCCAGCCAGGGGATGCTTTCCGGCAGCTGCGCTTCGACGAGGGCGTTCCGGAGGTGCCCAGATCGTCCCGAACGGCCGTCGGAGACCCGAGGTGAGGTCCGAAGGGCAGACGACAACTATCATTCGGTTCGGAGGAGGGGGGGGATGTGGCAAGGGGAGGAAGACATCTGCTGCATGCAACTGGCTTTCGCCCCGCCGCTTCTGACGTGTTCCACTGTACACTGGCGCCTCTGGCGCAAGGAAACGCTGGGGAAATTAGACGCTTGAGCTGATTTGCTAGCCCCTCTCTATTGCACTGCCCCTCTCGTCCGATCCGGCTGCTACCCTCCCCCCTCGCCTCCCGATTCGTTTCTTTGTTTCGGGGGTTGCTGAAGGCGCCCCTGGCCCAAGGTGCCCCCAGCTCTGCGCTCAATTGTAAAGCCCCTGGGGCTCCCTGGGCCTCGTGGGAGGGTGCTCTGGAGGCCGTGGGGGCCTCCTTGGAAGTCCTGAAGGCTCCTTGGGCCAGGCGCACCTCTGTCAACCCCCGACTGTTGTTCTCTGACCGTCCCCCGATTCGTGGATCCGTGATCTTCGAGTCAAGGCGCTGAGATGAGGACCGTGTCGGGCTTTGGGCTCAGGAGGTGCTCTGCCCTGGGGCCGCTCTTTGGATTTACGCCCGGGAGCCTCTTTGGGGCCGCGGCTCGCCGTGGCCAGAAGAAAATTGAGGCCCCCTCGTTCCTGATCCAGCGCTCCTCATGGTAGTTTGGCGGCAAGCGAAGGGGGGAAATGAGGAGGAGAAGGCCTTCTCAGAAGGCCGCGGGACTTCTCAGAAGCCCTCGGGCCTTTTGAGAAATTGTTGTTTGTCGTCGGGGAAGGCTCAGAACACTTCTCAGAAGGCCGCAGGACGTCTGAGCCTTCTGAGAAGGCCTTCTCCTTCTCGCTTCCCCCCCTCGCTCGCCGCCGAGTAGTAGCATGACGACCGCATGATTTGACGGCGCCGAGGCGCCGCTGCCGTTGCCCCTCGCAGGGCCTTCCCGCGGTTGCGTGTAAGCGCAGAGTCCGGTGCCCGGTGTCTTCTGCCCCGAAGAGCATCGGGCGTTGCGTCATGGAGGAGGAGGAGGAGGAGGCGGAGGAGGAGGAGGAGGAGGAGGAGGAGGAGGAGGAGGAGGAGAGCAGGAGGAGGGGGAGGAGCATGAGGGGGAGGAGGAGGGTGAGGAGGGGGAGGGAGGAGGAGGAGGAGGAGGAGGAGGAGGAGGGAGGAGGAGGAGGAGGAGGAGGAGGAAGTGGAGAATGGGGAGGTGGAGGAGAGAGGAGGAGGAGGAGGAGGAGGAGGAGGAGGAGGGAGGAGGGAGGAGGAGGAGGAGGAGGTGGAGGGAGGGTGGGGAAGGGAGGTGCACGGGGCCCCCGTGGCCCACAGGGGGCACGAGAGGTACACGATCCCCCCTTCCCACATTTGTCGCACCCCCCCCTCCCCGCCTCACGCAACGCACCACTTGAGCAGCAGGACATCGAGGAATGGGAGGCGGCACACGCATGAGCTCTCGGAGCTCCGCGCAGAGGTCGGCGGCGGGCGCATCCCATGGGCGGCGACTCCGCCGCCGCCCAGCGGCGCGCGGGCCCAACAGCTATCCAAGAGATCTGCGCGCACCTCCGTCTAGACCTCTTAAGATGGTGTCGGAGTTGACGTGGTTGGAGGATCGCGCCGCATCGCCGTTGCATCGGCGATGCGGCTTGATGTGGAGCTCGATTTTCGTCACGCCCACGGTGCCGGTTCATCGCTGACGTCGCCGACGCCTCCGGCAGTCCAATGTCGGTTTTTCTCATTTCAAGTGCCGTCTGCCTGGGGTCCCGTTTTTCAGCATCGGATCGAGTCCCATTCCCACTGGGCCATGGCATCTCAGCCCCACCAGCCCACCCTTCTCAGGTGGGGATAGGCCTTTCGAAACCCGCGGAGGACAGCTATACATATATAAATATATATAATACACCTCTATAGATACCTCTATATATAAATATGTAGTCAGCCCCCCCGAGCACCCCATGTGGCCTTATCCCTGCGCTCACTCTTTTTCTCGCTTTCTCTCCGTTCCTCCTCTTCCTCCTCCTCCTCATCTTCCTCTTCGGTTGTCTTTCCTCCTCCCCCTCCGCAGCCTTCTCCTCCTCCTACTCCACCAAAAAATCAACTTGTGGGAGGAGCGCTACCGCGAAATCATGCTATTCACAGGCTTTTTGTATTTTTTCCGTCGGTAATGCCACCAAGCGCTGCTATTCACAGGGTTGTTTTTTGGTTTTCAGAGGATCTGCAAACTTTGCCAGGAGTCTTGCGGACGCCGAAAAACCAAAAACACAAGTGAATAGTAGTGTTTGGTGGCCGTCTGGTCACTAAGCCATACTATTCACATATGTTTCGGATGTTTTGGTTTCCACTGAGAACCAAAACACACACAAGATAATAACAGTGTTTGGTGGCCTTGTGGCCACGAAACCATGCGATTCACATGCTTTTATGTTTTGTTTTTGTTGGGGGGGTCGACGATGCCACCAAAAACTGCTATTCACAGGTTGCTTTGTTTTTTCTGGTTTCAAGAGGTCCGGTATACTTTCCTAGCGAGGCAGTCTTTGGAATCTTTGGAAACCAAGAAAATTGAATAGCAGCGTTTGGTGGTATCACCGGCCGAAACAAACCGAACACATTTGTGAACAGCATGGTTTCGTGGCCATGCTGCTACTATTGCTGCTACTGCTCCTCTTCCTCCTCCTCCTCCTGCGCCTTCTCCTCCTCCTCCTCTCTTCCTCCACCTTCTCCTCCGCCTCCTCCTCCTCGTCCTTCTCCTCTTCCTCTTCTGCTTCCTCCTCCCGTGCTCCTCTTCCTCCTCCGCCTGGTCCCCCCTTCTCTTCCTCCTCCTCCTCCTCCTATTCCTCCTCGTCATCATCCTCGTCCTCCTCCTCGCTCCTCCTCCTCCTCCTCCTCCTCCTCCTCCTCCTCCTCCCTTCCTCCTCCTTACCCTCCTCCTCTTCCTTCTCCTTCTCCTCCGCACCTTCTTCCTTTGCCTCCTCCCACGCACCTTCTTCCTCCTCCCGTGATCCTCCTCCTTTTCCTCCTCCTGCTCCTCCAGCTCCTCCTCCTCCGCCTGCCCCCCCTTCTCTCCCTCACCTTCCTACTCCTCCGCCTCCTCCTCCTGCTCCTCCTGCTTCTTTCCCCCCTCCTCCTCCTCTTCCTCATCATCCACCTCCACCTCCTCCTCTTCCTCCTCCCCCTCCTCCCCCCTTGATCAACCTATGAAGCAGCGGTTAGCAAACGGTTCTGTTCTTGACGGCACAAGGCGCAACCTATGGCACGACCAATAGGAGACGGTTGTATTTTCGGCCGTTGACGGTGCAAGTTATGGTGCAACCGATAGGAGACGGATGTATCCTCGGCCGCCGAGGGCGCAACCTATGGCGCAACCAATCTGAGACGCTTGTATTCTCGATCGCCGAGGGCACTACGGATTGTTGCAACCAGTTTGGTTGAGGCGGAAGAAGAAGAGGCAGATGATGATGAGGAGGCGGACAAGGAAAGCGAGGAGGATGAGGAGGAGGAAGAGGAGGAAGAGGAAGGAGGGGGAGGAAGATAAGGAAGAGGAAGAAGACGTGGGGAAGACATGATGAGGACGAGGAGGAAGAGAAGCAGGACGAGCAGGATTGCAATCGATTAGGCTGCAACCGACTGCATTGAAATAGATGTGACTGAGATCCGGAGTGTTGTAATACATTGGCCTGCAATCGTAGTGAAGCTGATGCCCTCCTGGCCAGTCGGCCAGGAAGATGAGACGGAGGAAGAAGAAGAAGAGGATGAGGATGATGAGGCGGATGAGGAAAAGGAGGAAGGAGGATGAGAAGGAGGATGAGGAAGAGGAGGATGATCAGGAGGAGGAGGAAGATTAACAGGGGGAGGATAAGGAAGATGAGGAGGATGAGGACGAGGAGGAAGACGAACAGGAGGAGGAGGAGGAAGAGGAGGAGCAGAAGAAGGAGGAGGAAGATCATCGGAGTGGTGGGGTGCTGGGTGGTCTCTCCGTCCCTCCTCCTCCTACTCATCCTCATATTCCTTCTCCGCCTCCTTCCCCAACAAGGCTTGCGGGAGGAGCATGGTCAAGAACCCACGCTGGAAAACGAGGAGGGTGAGGAGGAGGAGGAGGACGACGAGGAAGAGGAGAGAAAGCAGGATGAGGGGTAGGAGGAGGACGAGGACGACGAGGAAGAGGAAATGAAGCAGGGTGAAGGGCAGGAGGAGGAAGAGGAGGTCGAGTAGGGATGCCTGGGCGGTGGGGAGGCTGAACTATGTTTGCTCCCAAGCAGCCCAAGACATAGTTCCGACGGCTCTCCCAGGCTCCCAGGAGGCCTCCAAGAGGCCCCACGAGAGCTCCGAGAGGCGTCCCGGGAGCGCCCGAGGAGGCCAAACTAGTTGATGTTCGTATGTTTATTGTTGAGGTGTTCATCCTTCTCGCGTTTTCGAGCTCCCAACGCTCCAAGACGGCCGAAAAGGCCCCCAAGACCGCCCCAAAACTGCTGAAGAGCCCCCAAGACGGCTCCAAAACAGGCCAAGAAGGCCCCAACGGCCCAAGAGCGCCCCGAGGCAGCCCAAGAGAGCCCCAAGGCGGCCCGAAAAGTTGCCCAACAGGGGGAACGCAAATCGACAATCCTGGCTTTCCGCTCCAAGAGGCCCCCAGGGAGCCCCAAGTGTCCCCCAAAGAGCTTAAAAAGGCACCACAGAGCCCCCGAAGGGGCCCACAAGTGTCCCCAAGAGGCCCTAAAACAACTCCCCAGCGGCCTCCAAACTGCCTCCCAACAGACCATGGCCTGTAGTTCGCCTGTCCAGCCTAGCCAGCGTCAGCGCGCGCGCGCCAAGAGAGGGACAACAAGAGGGGACCCCCCAAAGCCTTACAAGCGCTTTGCCCCGAGGTGGTCCCAAGGTTCTCGCAGAGGTTCTCGCAGAGGTTCTCGAGGCGCCCCCCGGATGCCTGCGGAGATTCCCGGGAGGCTCCGAGGAGGCACCAAGAGCTCTCCAAGAGGCACCGAAAGACCTCCAAGACGCCACCAAAAAGGCCTCGAAGGCCATCCCAACAGACCATGGCCTGTATCCGGGAAACTTTTGACCCACGGCCCAGGCATGGCACTTTGAGAAAAATGGAATTCCAAGAATTCCTTGTTATTCAAACGTATCCCCTGCTTATTTTTTGCATAGCAGACCATAATGCAGGCCCCCGTCACCACCGAAGAAAGGTCCCAGTAAGCCTGCGAGGGCCCCAAATCATCGAAGACCTCAGGGACATGGATGAATTTGTGGTTCCCGCATTTCCCCTCATATGCTTCCGAGGCTTGCGCAGGGACCTCCGAAAGGTCGTTCGATGCACAAGGCACTTCAACAATTGAGATTACGTGCGTTAGCCTGTCGAGCCCAGCTAGAACTTGAGCGCGCGCGAAGCGCGCGCGATGGTTTCTAGTGTGTATATGTATGTGTGTGTGTATATATATATATATATATATACATACACATCACGGGGAACCGGGTCCAGAGACTCTCGGGCGGGATCCCCGGCCGCAGCTGGGAGTTCCAGGGTTTCCCGCCCGCACTTCCTGGAGACCCAACTCGCGACGCCGAGAGCGGTCAGGCAGCCGTCACGACGGCCCGCGGCGGCCTCGAGGCGCCCCACCGACGGCCTCCAGAGGTTTCCGACGGCCCGCTCGGAGCCTCCAGCGGCCACGATTGCCTCCCAGACGCCCCCCAAAAGTTCTCCACGGGGGATTCTCGAAGGCAGCTCCTGGATGCCAAGCTGATTGGTATGCTCCTGGCTTCTCGAGGTTTTTGGGGTTCTCGCCTGTTCGGGCTTTCGACTGCCCAAGACGGCGCAGGAGGCGCGACAAGTCGCCCGAGGACGGCCCATGAGGGCTCCAAGAAAGCCCCAAGAAGGCCCCAGAGAGCTCCAAGATAGCCCAAGATGGCCCCAGGACGGCCCAAGAGAAGCATAGGACGGCCCCAGAACGTCCAAGATGCCCCAAGAGAGCTCCGAGACGGCCCCAAGAGAGCCGCACAGTCAACACACATGTAATACACATAAAGCCGCCTCTTCGCCCAGAACGGCGTTGTGTTAAAACTTGTGTGAAGCTCTGGGGGCTCTGGGGCCGCTCTCGGAGCTCCCTTGGCGCCCCTTTGGGCCCACCCGGGCTGGCCTCTGGAGCTGTCTTTGGGGGCCTGTGGGGGATGTCGGGAGAGCCCCGGGAGGCCTCTGGAGGCCATGGGAGGCCACACTGACCTCCAGAGTCCGAGGGCTCCTGGAGGCCCCGCAGAAGCAAAACACGCCCCAGAACGTGCAATCGTCCCATCATGTCCACAGACGACCACCACCACGACCACCAACACCACCACGACCAACTGGGAGAGGTCCGAGGAGAAGTGGTCGAGACTCAAGAGACGGGGATCAATGCAAATTGGGGCCAGTCAGGGCGCCGGATCTCTGCAGGACCGTGCAAAGCCCGACTGACCCGGGTCTGGATGAACCTGGGTCAGCAGATCCGCGAAGTGGCTCGAGGTTTCCGGATTCCCAGACCTCCGAAGATCTGTCTGATGTTCTCAAGCAAGGGCGTGTTTCCTCGATTTCGGCTTCTGGGGGCCGTCAGCGGGCCCCGTGTCAGGAGAGACTAGTTCCATACGGGGGCAAGTTCAGAGCCCCGAGTCACGAGGGCAGGGAGCGGTCAGGGGTAGCTGTAGATTCGCGCCTCGGGGGCCCAAACTGGAAATAGTTACCCCGGACTGCATTTATTCCAGACAACTCGGGCGTCCAATCCTCCCGAATCATCAGGTCTGGGGGCAGTCAGGGGTAGCTACAGATTCTCGCCTCGGGGGCCCAGGATTGAACCCAGACAGCAGCTATCCTGGATAATCCGGGCATCCAATAAGCCCAGACGGAGACCGAGCATTCTGTATGGACTTACCCCGTAAGGACTTACTCCTGACCAGGGCTATCCAAAGCATACCCGGGACGAACAATTACCCCCAGAGAGGGTCTTCAAGGGGCCGCGTATTAAACAAATCACATCGATTGATGTCAGGGTCCGAGTTTTCGGGTGTTCTCGTCCGTTCTCGGCGGCGTTCCAGCCTTGGGATGCCGTCCAGTGTCTGCACTTTGCCGAGAGCGTTCCAGGGGTGTCCGAATTGTCAAGAATGGCCGCTAGAGAGCCGACTCATGATTCGAAAGCCAGGGGGATCCCCGTGATTGGCGCAGCCCTGGGCGTTTACTTAGCAGTCTTGTCCTGTTCGATTCCTCCCTTGCACGCATTTGCCAAACGCTTTTCTTGTCGGGGCGCTTGTCGTGAGGGTTGATCGCCTGCCCTGAGATGCGAGACCCGCGGAGGCCCGCTCGGGGGGCGAAAGGGCTCCAGGGGCCTGAGGTTGATGGCATGCCGCCACCATCGTCATCATCACCACACTCACTTTCAACATCCTCATCCTCCTCATAACCATCATCATCATCAGCAGCAGCATCATCATCGTCATTAGCGACTCTCGTCATGCTCAACACCAGCATCACCACCAGTAGCAGCAGCAGCAAATGCATAATCATCATTGTCATCATCGTCATCATCACCATAAACAAAATCATCATCACCGTCAACATCATCAGTTTCATCTTTACCACCATCAGCATCATCATCAACTTGATCAGCATGATTATCGTCATCGTCATCGTCATCATCATCACCAGCAGCATCATTATCGTCATCGTCATCGTCATTCGCATCATCATCACCACAACCCATCATCACCACCACTACCGTCGTCGATGTCATCATCATCGCTGCTCTGAGCCCGTCATCATCCTCCTTGACCGCCTGCTGCTCCTGTCGTGTCAGGTTTGACAAACCCCAGGCCCACCCGCTACACTGCCCAGTTTCCGCTTGGGGGGCATCGGTGGCACCTGGGACAGCGCTGACCGGCCTGCACCCAGACTCGACAGCATTGTGATGCCCGCTCCCGGTCGTTCGAGAGGGTGGTCGTCGGGGGGTCGCGAGCATGCCCGCGATTTTGCTCTCTGCGCCAGATATCGGCCGCGCAGCCAGGACAGCAACTGTCCGCATTCAGGGGCTCGGTGTCGTGACAACTCCCCCCCGCCTCCCTGACCTCTTTCCTGCTAGTCCCTCCGCCCTCTTGTTCGTCCCACCTGGTCGGTAAGGGCGTTGAAGGTTTTGCGGCAGGACAGCCTGCCGACTCCCCGTTGTCAGTTCAGAGATTTGGCACAGGGTTGTGGGGCCATCGTTGCCGTGAAACAAAAAGAATGTCGTCTAGGACGAGCGTGTGGCACACCGCAACGGGTAGGGGAGGTGGAGGAGGGGAGGACAAGGAGACCTAGATGGGTTGCACCGTCGTGGTATGTTCTACCAGCTGCGGAAAAGCCTGTCCGCTCCGAGGCCCGGCACACACCGCGAGGAGAAAGCGCGCAGGCTACTCGTACAGGGGCCTTTGGGGGCGATCGGCTGCCAACAAAATCGAGCAACACAAAACTGCATGTGTGTGCTTGCACGCGAAGGTGAAGGGAAGTGTGTGCGGTTGATGTCCCCGGCTGCCATAAGTATGCTCAAGCTTTTTTCTTCTTATTAGAGGCGTCCATGGCCCTGGTCCAATTCTTTGGCCAGTCCCCGATCGCTGTCCTCGCGCTGGGGTTTGCTTGGGCCGACTGGCAGGCGGTCGAGCTCGGCCTGGCCACCGCGGGATCGCCCAATCCCCCAGCCCGGCGCCGCCCTTGCCGTCGGCGGACTGGTGCCCTGCGGGCCTGCCCGAGTGTCTGGGGGCGATCTGACCGCCAACGCCAGTGTGCCCGGCCTGCCCGCCGTGCCCAGCTTGTGCGTGCGCGGCCACAGCGGCGGCGGGGCCCGCGTCGGCCGTCGTGGGCCCCTCGGTGCTCACCAGCCTCATCGGCTTCGCGGTGAGCCAGTGCGGCCTCTGTCGTGCCCGCGGGCGAGGCTGTGCGGAGAAGCATGGCGCTGCTCCCGTTCGGCGGGGAGGAGTGGTACAATGAGCTCTTGCCGGGCCAGTAGGTGGCCATGGAGTACGACGGAGACGACGTGGACCATAAGAGGGTCCTCCTATACCTTCTGGGAAGGGGGATCTGGTGGATCCGCACCCCTGATGGGAACGAGTACTTCCGGGACGCGGCGTGCCACGACCCGCGCGACGGCCCGACGCGTTGCTACCTGTTGCCAGCCAATGTTTCCGCCCCGCCTCGTCAACGGGGGAGGAGACGGCGGCCGCTGCATCGCTTCCCAGAGCGGATGGGTGCGTCGGAGCTGCGCGAGGGGATCCTGCGAGGTCGTCGGGCGTGCGAGATGGAGTGCAAAGCCAGCCAGGGGCCGCTGTTGCCAGAGCAGGTGCAGGGACCCGGAGGCGGACTGCTGCCTCTGGACCGTTTCTTCGGAGGTCGTTTCCCACGGGCCCTTGCTCGTCGAGTCCGAGGCGAGGCGCTCCTGGCCGTGGTGACGGCCGACGCCGAGGGGACACGCGTGGGCGGGAGCAGGACCCCGCCGCGCGTGGAACCGCCTCTGCCGCTCCTGGCGGGCCACGTGTGGATCCTGGCCGAGTCTACGTCCGCATCGGCCATCGGGAGCGAAGTCGACATTCGGCGAAATCCCTGTGTGGCCGCGCGCGCGGAGGATGCTGGCCTCGTGTTGCTGGAGGGCTGGCGCGTGCGGGTGGCGAGGATGTCGCTCGAGCACGTGCAGGTCTACGCCGGCGCCTGGTCCGCAGCGCTGCGAGAGATGTTGCGCGAGGGCCCCATGCTGGAGCCGGAGGGCGTGGACCTCCGCGAGCGGTTTGGCCGCGACCCGATCCCCCCCGCAGTCGAGGCAGCCGACCCTGCCAAGCCCAAGGCGCCCGTCGTCAGCGAGGATGTTCGACTGTTGGCGGTGGATTTCGACGGCCAGGGGGGGCGTTTCAAACCCTGGCGCGACGCGGCGCATGAGGGCACCCAGGAGGAGTTCAGCGATCAGCCAACGGATGCCCCGCCCAACGCCTTGATGGCGTGCCAGAATATGTTGACGGTCGGAGGGGGCCCCCGCCTGTGGCTCGGAGAGTACCTCCGCGAGAAAGGACTGGCACCCGCGGGTCGCGTCGCACGCGAGCTTCGCTGCATCTGCAAAGCCTTGTACATGGCGAGCTGCTATGATCGGGTGAACTTGGGTGGCCTGACGCTGCTGGAAGTACGCTGCAAACGGCTGGCCGGCATCGTGGCGGCGTGCGCCGACCCCCGGAGGGTGCAATTGGAGGTCGCCAAGCATTACACGGGGGCGCAGTCAGCCGAAGATGTGGCGGGCCAGCGTGCGCGCACGTGTCGCGCAAGATACGAGTGAATGGAGAAGGGCAGCAGGCGCTGCGGGCCCCCCCCGCCGGGCCCCACGACGATGTCGGAGGCCTGGGGTCTGGCGGGGGGCAGGCAGGGCAGTGGCGGCGCCGGCGGATGAGGTGGCGGCGGCGGGCGGGGCCGCGGCGGCGGCGGCCGAGGCCGCGGCGCAGGCGCCACCGCCCCCGAGGCGCCATCCATGATTGGCGCCTCGGCCAGAGCTCCCCCCCTGGCCGAGATGGGGCGACTGGCGGCCTCGCGGGGGCAGCAAAGCCCGTTCCCGTTTCCGCTGCTGACGCCAGAGACGACGCGCCCCAGGCGCGGACAGGGGCATTTCGCCATGGCGAACGAAGCGTTGCGGGCGCTGAGCCGGACGGCAGGCAGCAAGAATTTGTCGCGGGCCGGGAACGGCCCTGACGTCCCGCCCGACGCGATGCAGGCGGACAGTTGGCACCTGCGTCTCTCTGCCCGCATCTGCGAGGCGGCTTTCGAGCATTTGCTTCGAGGTCCCTCGCCGCGTCAGACGGCGGGTTGTCGGGCGAGGGTCGCGTCTTTCAAGCTCGGCCCGGTGAGTCTCCTCGATCCAGCGCGCACGCTGACGTGGCGCCCTCCGAGGTCACCAAGTATCTGGGGGGCTATCGCGGGCGCATGTTGGCGCCTCCGTTTCACGAGCACAGTGCCATCCCGTGCTGCGATCTTGTTCTGAGGTCCAATCCGAAGGGGCACCGTCGACTCCTCCGTCGTCTCACATCGGCGTCATCTCGTGGGCCGCCGCCCCGAAGTGCCAGGTCGGCCTGTTCGCGTTGGAGATAGGGGGCGGGTCCGCCCAGAGGCTCATCGTGGACGCGCTGAGGGCCAACGAGTGCTTCTGGGCTCCACCCGGGGTCTCGTTTCTGAGCTCGGAGGGGCTGCTCCGCATCGAGGCGGAGTTCCCCGCCGACGCGCCCCTGGGGCCCGCGCGGGGCCGGGGTGCTGCTGAGCAGATTCTACCTGACAGCTGGCTTGCCTGCAGTGGCGAACTGCTTCCACTGGCCGCGGGCGCCCGCCGGCGCGCGTGATTGGAGCGGCGGGCGCGGAGGTTGGCGGCCGTCATCTGGGCCGCGTGGAGACAGTGAGCCTGCCGTGGGCCGCGCTGCCACTGGGCGGGTTTCACGTGGAGCCTGTGGATCGCCCAGATGATCAACGAGACTATAGCGCACAAGGTCGCGCCCTCGCTGCAGTGCCCCCCGCTGCAGGACCGCGGCCCGCTTTGGTGGCGAAGTTGGGCGCTCCGACGACAGCCCCGGGATTGTGCCACCGCGCGTGCGTGGACACCTCGGCGTGATCGGGGTCTGCGATCACAAGGTGGGGGCCGCCTCTGCGCCCTGGAGCAGCTGGAGCGCGGCTTCAGCCGCGATGGGCCTGCTGCTGCGCAAGTCCGTCCGAGCTTTCGCGGGGCAGCATCGTCGCGCTGGGCGCAGAGCTGGATGGCGGGGCGCTGAGGACGCGCGTGACGCCCAAGCGCTTCTGGGCTATCCGAGCCGCGCTGGATGCGATGCTGCGGCGCATGCGGTTCAGTGCCTGGTCGCTGCAGGTAGTCATGGGCCATTGCGCTGCCCTGTGCTGCCGCGGTCTCCTCGGAGCGTTCCACTCGGTCTACGCCTTGACCGGGCGCGCCCTCTCCCTGCGCGCGCCGGAGGCTATTCGGGGCGAGCGTCGGACGGAGCTGCGTGCCCTCAGGCGCCTCATGGTCTTCCTGGCGAGCGATCGGCAGCGCCGCTGGAACGATCTGGTGGCCCAGGCCGACAGCAGCCTCGAAAGGTGCGCCGTGGCTCTTTGGCACTTGCAGACTGCGGGAAGGGGGGGCGCACCTTTGAGCGGCAGCGTTTTCGGCGCATCGGGTCGCGTCAGGCCCAAGAGGGCGCCCTCGTGGCGGCGGGCTGCTGTCGGCAGGCGGACGGCAGCTGGGCGACCGCCGCCAGCTTGGCCGACGATGCCGGAGATGATATGTCGGCGGGGGCGGCTGAAGAGTGGTAGGCCGACCCCGCCTTCCCCGAAGTGCCCGCCGAGTTGTTGTTGAGGTCGGAGCAACGGCGTCTGGCCAGAGTGCAGAGATGCAGTCGCGCCGAAGGGATTATGGCGAGCGGGGCCCGAGCTCTTGTGAAAGGCCCTGTCCGAGCCGCCATTGCGGTTCACATCGGTGATGCGAGGCAGTTGCTCTCATGTGATCATATGTCCTGCGCCCTCGCCTTCCGGAGATGCCGGGCTGAAAACCTCTTGTATCGTGTCCACATTTACGTTGTCCAGGCCAACTGTGCATTGGCCAGGAATGTCTTGGGGGGCCGCGCGGTGGACCCCGTCTGAGTTCCACTTCTCAGACAACGGCGCTCGCCTTTTGTGGAAAATAGCTCCGCCATTAAGACCTTATTGGGTGATATCCCGTCTGAACTGAGTACGCAAGGGCAACATTTTTCATGGCGGTCTCCGAAGCCCAGCGTCGAGGCCCGTCGGCGAGCGCGAATGGCTTCCAACGGTGCGAGAAGGGGGCCCGACTGGGCGAGAGTTGGAAGCCCCTGCCCGTCCAGGTTCGACGGCCGCCCGCCGCGTGCGAGGCAGCTCTCCCGGACGCTTTCTTAAACGGGCCACGCGCCCTCACGCCCCCCTAGCCGGCCACGTCAAGGGCCGTCGCCTCCTCGACCAGGGCACTGGAGGAGTTGCTAGAGCGGTGGCCCAGCAGGGTTGCAACGCTGATGCGCGCGACCGAGCTCACGGACCGGCAGAGGGCCTCACCTGCTCGCGAGTGCTGGGGCGCTTGGACTTCGCCATGAGCCGGGGCGAGGTGCCCGGGGCCGGGGCCGCCGTGCGACGCGCGGGGAGCCGCTGCGGATCGAGAGCCGCGCGGGCCGATTCGGATTGTCAAGGCTCCCTTGGGCCTGCCTGAGGCCCAGCTCGCAGTTCGTCAGGGCGAGAGGCTGCGGCGAGGCAGTAAGTTTTTTCGAGGTGCCTTGCGTCTTTTCCGTTCCCTGCGTCCCCGCAATACCCCGACCAAGCTCGAGCACCCCATTAATTCCAGAATCTGGCACGCGCCCGAGCTCACAGCAGTCATTAGTCGGTATAATGGCCATGCAAGGGTCATGGGCCAGTGTCAAGCCGGTCGGTGTTGGAGAAAGCTACGAAGCTTATGTTCCTTCTTCTTCTGCACATTGACCCCTTAGGCTCCAGCAAGGTTGACCGTCGGTGCCGAGGCTTGGTGGGCCTCTGTGGTAGAACTGCGAGCAAGCATTTCATTTTAGGAGGCTAGCGGCCTCAGGCCGCAGGTGGACCGCCATCGCAGCTTCATATCCTCCGTCTCTGTGTAAAACCATGGCGCAGACACTGCTGTCCCAAGCACGGGGTGCTATAGCCTCCCGAGCAGCTGGCTGACAAACTTGCCTTCCGTGCCCGTCCCTGGAAACGTTTTTCAGTCTCGGGCAGCACTCACCGTTTTTGGGATGCCTTGAGCGGGTCGCTTGGAATGTTTTTGGTGTCCGCCGTGTCTGTGCACAGATCGGGAGGTGCCGCGGTCGCACCGACGCGTGGCACCTTTGTATCAGAAGCTGTCCACACGAATTAGCAAACATCTAACGTCACATGTGTGTTCTTGCGCGGGAAGGTGACGGGAAGAATGCGCGGTTGATGTATCCGTGTTTCATGATTGTGTTCAAGCCTTTTTTTTTCTCTCCCCCCCACCCATGCCCTCTTTTCGGGATGCGTTGAGCGGGTCGTCTCGACTGTTGTTGGCTCCCACCGTGTCTGTGCACATTTCGGGAGGTGCCGCTGTCGCACCGACGCGTGGTACTCTTTGTATCAGAAGCTGTCATCAGTAGCAAAAGCGCAGGGCCACCTGAGCATAACTTTTTGGAGTTCCGCAGGGATTTTGTGGATATGTTTTGAACCCGGCGTTCTCACAGCCAGCGGGCCCGTCTTGCCAGTTGAGCTGACACCGATCCGCAATGGCATAAACACAAATTCGGAGATCCGCGCCGTTTTTTCGGACCAGCGCTGGGCCCCCTTGCCTCGTGCGCGTAGCGCGGGGGCGGCGCCGGAGGCGCCGCCCGGGGTCTCCAGCTGCACCGCCGATCCGAAAACTCCGCGCGGTCCTACGAGTTTAATGCTTATGTCATTGTTCGTTCCCCCATTCTGTTAACTTCTATTATCTTGCTCAGCTGGGTTCTGGAGCTCGGGCCTCGTTGTTTTCGTCCGTCGTCGTGGTTTGTCCTTCCCCGGGGCCGCTCGTGGGCTTCCCTCGTGGGCCGTTCGTGGTCATACGTGGACAACCGCCGGAGCCGTGCGAGTATTCCCGAAGCTTCCCTCTTCGATCCTCGAGGGCCGTGGTCAAAATTTAGCATGTCCTTCTCCTCTTCCAGGGCCCGCCGAGCCCTGCTCGACCTTCGTGGTGATTTATTGGCGTCCGAGGGGTGCACTCTGTGATTTTGAAAGATTTTGCTGTTTAATCGTGACCCTTTGATCTGAACGCTCCATACATGTTCGGCCCGCGTCGAGCGCAGATACTCTGGCAGGTTTCCCTGCCTCGTGGCTACCACCGCCACCCCGCCTTTCGCAGTTAAGCCGAGAGTTGCAGGCGTGCCCATAGTCGTGTCTTACTGTATTTAGTTTCCCCTCCCCTGCCCGTAGCCATTTGTGCGCAAGTTTGTCGCAGAACAGAACCGCCGCAGCCATACAGTTGCGAGGCTCCACGCGGATTTCTTCGATCCGTGTTGGACCCCCCTTGGCGGCGCCTCCAGCCGCGTCTGTGCAGAAGAGATGACCACAAGCGCCCCCGCACAGCAGGAGATGAGTGACGAGAAGCATCGCCTCATGAGGGCCCCGGACAGTCCCGACCGCGTCATAATTTCGCCGCAGGGCAAGTACGTCATCAACGGCACGGAAGTGGTCATGATGGGTGGCAACTATCCAACAGTTTGCGGCAATTCCCGCCACAGTGCCAGCCCAGCATTCTGGGTGGCAATTGTTCGAGGGGTTATGGGAAGACGTCAAGCCTGACACATCACGTCCTCATGCTTGTGGGAGCCATGAGGATGATGATGATGAGATGATGAGATGATGAGATGATGAGATGATGAGATGATGAGATGATGAGATGATGATGATGATGATGATGACGACGACGACGACGATGATGATGATGATGATGATGATGATGATGATGATGATGATGGTGACGGTGATGATAGTGATGATGATGATGGTGGTGTAGATGGTGGTGGTGATGATGGTGATGATGCCAATGATGATGGTGATGGTGATGGTGGTGGTGATGTTGGTGGTGGTGATGGTGATGATGATTGTGGTGATGATGATGATGATGGTGGTGATGGGAGGTGATGGTGATTGTGATGTTGGTAGTGATGCTCGTGGTAGTGGTGGTGATGGTGATGATAGTGATGGTGATGGTGGTGATGATGATGGTGATGGTGATGGTGATGGTGGTGGTGATGGTGATGGCGAATGTGATGGGAACGGTGATGGTGATGGTGATGATGATGACGACGATGATGATGATGATGTTGATGATGATGATGATGATGATGATGATGATGTTGACGACGATAATGATGATGATGCTGCTGCTGATAATGATGCTGGTGCTGTTGATGCTGGTATTTATGTCGATGTTGCTGCTGATGCGTGTTGCTGATGCTGATGTTGATGATACTGTTGATCACGATGATGGTGATGATGATAATGATGATGATGCTGATGATGATGCTGATGATGATGCTGATGATGATGCTAGTGATGATGAATAGGATGATGATGGTGGTGAAGCTGTATGCGAGTATGATGCTGATGACAGTGACCACGACGACGACGGCGATGATGATGATGGCTGTGGTGCTGATGCTTCGTACGATGACGCTGGCGATGGCTATGGTGATGGTGACGCTAGTGATGATGACTGGTGTCATCATGTTGCTGATGATGAGGATTACGATGGCGATGATAACGATGATAACGAGTATGGTGATACCGATGTTGTTGATGATGATGGTGGTGATGGTGCTGATGCTGATGCTGCTGGTGATGATGATGCTGATGATGATGCTGGTGTTTGCGATGGTGATTGCGATGGTGATGGTGATGGTGATGGTGATGGTGATGATGAGAAGGCGGAGGAGGAGGAAGAGAGGAGGAGGAGGAGGAGGAGGAGGTAGATGGGGACGAGGATGAGGATGCGGATGATGACCATGATGTGCTTGGGCAGGTTTAGGAGAAGGACCAGCAGCAGCAGAAGCAGGCAGCAGCACAAGGAGCAGGAGGAGGATAACGAGGATGGCCCTCACCTGTGACATCGTTCGTCTTCACTCGCTCAGGAGCTCTCACGGAAATCGTTGGGGCAGTTTTATTGTTGTATTGGCCTTCAGTGAGGCAGTATTTGGGCCTTGGGGGGGGGGGGGGGGGCAACGCGCATCGGAAGCTCGCAAAGGCTGGAACCCCAACACCTTGAACATCCTCATGAAACTAACTGAGTTCTCCCTCGTGGGGCCTTTGGGGGGGCCTCTTGGTGCCCATTGGCGGGCTCCCAGAGCGGACAGCTCAACTTGTCGGTTCGTGTTACCCCTCCTGGAGCCATCTTGGGGCTCTCTTGGGCAGTCTTGGGCGCCTGTTGGACCGTCTTGAATCCCTCTTGGGCCCTCTTGGGAGTTGGGTTGGGGTTCCTAGGGGGGGCTCTTGAGTCGATTTGGGACGTTGGGGGCTAGATAAGGCGAGGACCCAAGAACCATGGACCAACCAGCGGAACTTCGCCGACGCCGAGGTCCCCAGGTGTGCATCTCGGTCCCTTGTACTGTCCGCTGTGAGCGTGTGGCTGTGAGCGTCTGGGTGCGAGCGTGCGTCCGAGCGGACGGCGGGCACGACGAGGATGACGGCGGCGGCCACGACGCGGGGCGACGGCGACGACGGCTCACAGACGGACAGGCGTCGAGCAGGTTCTCGCCGCAGGCATCCCCCTGGAGGGTGCAGGAGGAAGGAGGAGGAGGGAGGACTCCTCCGTTCTCCTCCTTCCTCCGTTGTCCTCCTCCCTTGCCCTCCATCCTCCTTCCCTGCAGCCGTCCTTCTCCCTCCTTCCTCCTCTTCGTCATCTCTCCCCCCGTCCTGTCTTCCCAGGCGAGGGCATCCCTCCCTTGGCGGCCTCCACCCGTCTACTTCCTCCTCCTCGCCGTGGCCCCTCTCTCTCTGTTCTCTTCCTCCCCTCTCACTTCGCCTTCCATTTGCGTCCTCCTCCACGTTCCTCCTCCAGCATCCCTCCTCCTCCCTGGCGACCGTTTTTCTCCTTTCATTCTCTTGCACCGAGGTGATCATACGGGGCTATGGATGGATATGAGCCTGCAGTGCAAGACGAGCGCTTGGCTCGAGGCATCCCGACAATCTGGCCGCGAACGGGCGAGCGTCAAACCCTTGGCGCCCCACCCCCACCCCCCCAGGGGGTGCTGAAGCAAGCGCCTCGCTCGAGACATCCGCACACGCCTGTCCTGTCAGCAGGGAGGTCCAAGCCACCAAACAGGCAAACCGCTCGAGGCATTTCCACAACCTGGCCGCAAACGGGCGAGTGAGATACCCCCTGGCGGCTGCCCCTCGGGGTGCTGAAACCAGCGCCCCGCTCGAGACATCCTCACACGCTGCTCGAGGCCGTCAACCATGCAAGTGCACATGCGTGTGAATGAGTCGGTGTGCGATGTTCTCTGATAGTGATGAAGACTTGTATGTGTATCTGGGCGTGGATGAGTCTGAGTGTAGACGAGTCGGAGTGTAAGTGACTCTGAGTGCGAGTGAGTCTAAGAGTGGATGAGTCTGAGTTCGAGAAGTCTGAGCATGAGCGTGAGTAGAAAGATCATGAGCGGAGTGAGTCTGAGTCTGAGATGAGTGATTCCCATTGTGAGTAAGTCTGGGTACGAGTGCGTCTGTGTGCGAGTGAGTCTGAGTATGAGTGAGTCTGAGTATGAGTAAGTCTGAGTGTGAGTGATTATGTGTGCGATGAAAGTCTGTCTGAGTATGAGTGAATCTGAGTTTGAGTAATTCCGAGTGTGAGTGAGTATGAATGTGAGGTAGACGGAATGTGAATCCGTCTGAGTATGAGTGTTTCTGAGTATGAGAGGGAACGAGAGTCGGCGGCGTCTGAGAATTCATAATAATCCCATGATTTGTACCCTTCGAGGCCCTATTGGGGAGGCTCTTGGTGCTTTCTTGGGACGTCTGAAGGCCCCTTGGGCCGTCTTGAAACCATCTAGGGCCGTCTTGCGGCCAAATGTTGCCCGGGTTCGGGCCATGTTGACCCGTCTTGGAGGCATTTGTGCCTCGGAAGCGCGAACCTGTTTTTGCTACGAGACTTGGAGGCCTCGGGAGAGGGGACGATGCGCGCGGCCCAGTGTCAGCAGAGGGGGTGTGGGGGCCCTCGAAGATTACAGACAACCTACCAGACACCACTCGGCAGTCCAGCGCGCACCAGCGTGCCACGGGGCACGGTTGTGGACATCCTGAAGGCGCCGCCTTACCTGCCCCCGCTCTCTGTCGTACAGGAGGACGCTAAGTTGATGGCCGATGGAGCGAAGGTAGGGGAACGAACAATGACATAAGCATAAGAACTCGGAGGTCCGCGCGGATATCTCGGATCGCCGCTGGAGTCCACTGGTGGCGCCTCCGGCGCCGCCCCTGGTGCGCTCCGCGCGCCAGGGAGGGGGTCCAGCTCGGGTCCGAGAAATCCGCGCGGACCTCCGAGTTGTCATGTTTATACCATTTTTCGTTCCCCCAGAAGAGCATGAAATACAAGCCGTCTGCTGCCGCCGACGGCTCCGCGAGGAGGGTCGTCCCATGCGTCAGGCTCGCCGCCATGTGGGAGAGCACAATGCCCGACATGCCAACGACAATGCCCGGCACCATCGACGGCACGTTTGCTAAAAGCTTGGACGATACCATCGCCGCATTCAAGGCGGAGGGCGTATACGTCTTCCTGGACACCCACGAGGACGCGATGTGCACCACGAACGGGGGGGAGGGGACGCCGTGGTGGATAGCCTCGCTGATGCAGAACAACCGGAACAGGGGCTGCTGCGGCTACCGCTGCTCGTGCTGCTGTTCCAAGGCGTCCTACATCACCTCCCCTGAACACCCACTCGGGTTCTGTTGCCCTGTCCCCAACTGCGTACTGAAGTGTTCCAACGCAGATTACAGGACCTTCTCGGGCGACTCGGACCCATGGAAGGCGTATTCCGTCGGCGCTGGCGACGGGGATGCGGCGCGCATGAACATTGGCAACGCCAGCATGCGGCTCAACAACTTCGACATCGAGTGGGGAAAGTTGGGGAACACGAAGCAGGCAAACAACATATGGAACCGCTTTATCGAGTCGCCCTTCGACCCCGACGACAAATCGCTCCTGTTCGACCCCTACATGGTACACGTCAAGCACCTCTGCTCCGTGTGGCAGAAGCACTGGAACGTCGTCGGGGTGGGCCTCTGGAACGAGCCCGCCTGCTCTGGGTATTCGCCCTTCGAGTTCCCGAAGATCCCCTGCACAATCAAGCGCACCTACAGATTCTACGAGGCCGTGCTCGTGGAGCTCGACGCGGCGGGCATCCAGACTCCCGTGACCCTGGAGGAGCTGCCCACCGGCGGCCTGAAGAACATGACGTGTTTCACGAAGATGGTGGGCTGCTGCCCGATGCACTCGTCCACGAGCAGCTTGCTCAAGCAGTGGGCGCAAAAGGGCCAGCTGATCCTCCAGTTCCACTACTACCCCGGCCAGTGCATGGTCTCGGGGGTGTCCGCCGCCGTGGCGAAGGCGAAGGAGCGGGCCGCGGAGCTCGGCGACGGCGTGCCCGTCATGCTGGGCGAGTTCTGGCCGGGGACCGGGACGGAGGCGGAGGCCCAGGGCGGCGCAGAGGTCCTGGCCGAGTTCGCGAGTGCGGGGTGCGACGCCTCGATGTACTGGCTGTACACCAACACCACCTACACGGACGGCAACCCGGGCTGGTACAAGTACACGGCAGCCGTGCAGGCTGCAGGCGGCCCCGTCAGCAGCACCTCGCGCGACATCAATCTGGACGTTTGGCCGGAGTACGAGAAGACGGTCCGTGACGGCACTTCGTGGGGAGCGCACATCACCGGGGAGGGAACGGGCGTCATGGGGGTCCTTGAGTTGGTGCCTGCGGCTGCGTAGATACGGCGGCGCATCTCATAGTAGCTCAGGCGCAGCGTAACAAGCACGTCGACAGTCTATACATACAACGGGGACCTGAGCTGGGCCCCCCCAGGCCAGTACCTCGACCACACATGTGAGTGCCAGGGGCTCAGGGGACCTCCAAGTCGCCTCCGAGAGCGACCATCAATCCGTCAAAGCGGCCCAAGACGGCCCCAAACCACCCCGAAGGGAGCCTCGAGGAGTCTCAGGCAGCCCGCGAGGCGTCTCAAACGGTGCAAGAAGAGGCCCCGCGAGGCAAAATGCCTGAATGCTCAATTGATGTTTGAAGAATTTCAGCGTTCTTCTCTTATCAAGCTTGTTGCGCTCTAGCCCGGCCAAAGAAGCTCCACGATCGCACCAAGACACCGCGAGAGGCTCAAGCGCAGAAGCTGGCCCGAGAGGGCTCTGAGATGGCCCGGGGGCCTTCAGGACGGCCCGGGAGGGCTTCAAAACGCGCCCAAAGAAGACCCCACAACCGAACGTGCTTCCAAGAGCCCCAAGAGGCCCCAAGAGGCACCGATGACCCCCCCAAGAGGCTCAAAGGGCTCCGAAGAAAATACGCCTCAAGATGCATCTTAAGTTTGGTTTTTAAATGTGGCCCGAGACGGCCAAAGAGCCAAAGAGCGCCACGGCACCCCAAGACGGCCAAAGAGCGCCCCAGGATGGCATGAGAAACCGCATTGCCAAGTCCATTCCGAGCCTAAGCTCAGTAACGTTTTAATATATCCCCATCCCCACGGGGCCGTGGTATCTAATCGCCACCATCCCCCCCCCCCCCCCCCAGTTCGGGATAGGCCTCTTGGAACCCGAAGGGAACAGGCCAGATCCGCACCCAGGGGGCCAAACCAGCTATTGGGGTCCAGGCCGCGCCAGTTGCCACAGGGTGTTCCTCCCCCTCCTCCTCTTCCTCTTCCTCCTGGTTCTCCTGTTTCTGAAATCCCCGAATGGGGAGTTCGGCATGCGCTGGGCAAAGCAGGTCCTGGTATGTTCCCCCCCGAGCGGCAGCGAGTGCTGTGCCCAGTCCAGCGCCGAGTGGCCCGGCTGCGCTTGCATCGGGGCGGCGGTCGGCGGTTGGGCAAGTGCCCTCTGCTCGGCCCAGTCCCCCTTGGGCACGCCCTAGCGAGTGCGCTGGCAGTTTTGGTGCCCTGCGGGGGAGCCGGCAGACCGCGCTGTCGGTCGCCGGAAGTCGCGTCCCTACCTGTTCCTCCACCATGTGCCAGCCGCCCCCGCGCAGAAGGGGAGGGGGAGGGAGGGGAAGGGAGGGAAAGAGGAAAGGTCGAGGGAAAGAAAGGAGGAAGGAAGGGAGGGAGGAAAGCAAGGACGGATGGAGAGAGGGCGGGGCGGGGAATAAGAGAGAGGAAACAGGGGGAAGCAATGCGACGAGGGAGGAAAGAGGAACGGAGGACGGCGGATGACGACGACGACGACGACGACGACGACGACGACGACGACGACGGCACCCGACCCCCAAACAGCGCTAGCACTAAAGCGGCCCTCCTCCTTCTTTTCCGCCTCCTCCTCTTGCTACTCCTCCTCCTCGTCCTCTTCGTCGTCGTCCACCTCCTCCTCTCAAGTGCATTTCGGCTTGCAGGCAGCTCAGCAACACTCTGCATACCGCAAGGCCCATGGTCGGCACCGCAGCTGGTGCCGCGCGCAAGCTGGCGCACAGTGCACTTCTGCTTCGATTTGAGTGGTGGCTCTGGGGAGCCAGCGAAATCCCTGGGCTGTTCAGCTGCTCCGTCGCGGCGACGCGGGAGCTGAGCAACACCGACAACGACTACCGCAGCAAGAACACGACGGGCCGCGATGGCTCCAAGTGCAGACGCCATGCAGGCACCAGGTCGTCTTCGCCGTGGAACCGCCGCAAGGCTAATGATTATCTGGTCTGCCTTGTCTGTCCTCCTGCCACCAGCTGGACGGGAACGTTGCAACAAGTGCCCAGCGCCAGGCTTCGATTGAACAACGCTCCTGCGGCCAAGCTCCCTGGTGCGCTTTGCAGTTCCTGACGAAGACCCTGCAGTGGCAGCTGCCATGCGCAAACCCTTGGGAGCGCCCAAGGACAAAGGAGATGATGAAGGTGCTAAGCTTCTGGCCCAGAAGTAGAGCGCCTCCAACGAACCCGCGCAGGCGCCATCGCCGACGCCAACATCCGTGCAGCTTGAGGATGCCGCGGCCGCGCTCCGCCGCCTGGAACCTCAGCAGCAGCGCCTACGTGACCAATTCCAGCTTACAGCCGAGTGGCAGGCCCAGCTCTTCGAGAAACTCGCCAACACTGTTGAAGAAACGCAGATTGCCTCCGACGGCCTAGAGCGGTTCTCATCCGTCCTACGAAGCAGCAGACGGAAGAACCCGAAGAGGACGCCGAGAGGCCAGCATCAGACGACGCACGCTCTCCTACCCTGGACGAGAACGTGTTTACCCTCTTCGCCCCAGAAGAGCAGGCCGCGCGCAAGCAGGCAAAAAGTACGCACGAGAAGGCACATGAAGCAATGCAAGCCCACCGCAAGACAGGGGAGCAAGCCAAGGCCGCAGTGGAGACAGCCAAGAAGTACCGAGACACGAACCCGACCAAGGCACGTCGACAGGATGGAGAAAACCGTGGAGTTCCAGCTGCCAGCGGCCCACTCACCGAGACCGCGGAGGCCGAATCCAAAGCCAAGGACATCAAGCACGGCTTCAAGAGTGCAGCGGCACCGGCCGTTGCGTCGCAGACCAAAAGGAGGTCCGCGCCAAGCAGCCGGCCGCCAAAGCCAAGGCCGAGGCCGGCCCCGCCTCGACCCATAAAACAGCAGCATGTGGGAGGCCTCGAGCGTCTCTCCAGGAGAAGCCCGCGCGTGTTCGTGGCGAACATCAGTAACTTATCCGATGCATTCCATGAGTTTTGCAGGGGTGCACCCTACGACCGCATGGGTGTTGTTGAGGCGCACCTCTATTGGCAAGCGGCTTGGGGACGACCGGCGCCATCTACGCGGCCTGGGCTGGCGCACCGAATGCACCCCCATTCCAGCACGACCTACGCGTGGCAAGGGAAGTTCGGGAGGCGCGCTGCGGGCGCGCGCCAGACAATTCAACTCTTCCCCTCGCCTCACTCCGTTCTCGAGGCCGGGGGGGGCGTGGAGCCGCAGGTCGTTCTGCTATGTCCTCTATTTATACATATGTATATATATATATGTATGTATCGATTGGGACGCGCCTTCATCCGTATAAACTTCGGCGTTGTGTTGGCATGTTCCTGTTCGCCGTGATCCCCTCATAATATGCTTCTTTCGTTATATCGTAATCGTGTTCTCTCGCTCTCTCTCACCCTCTTTCTCGCTCTCTCTCTCTCTCTCCCCCCTCTCTCCCTGTCTCTCTCTCTCTCTGTCTCTCTCTCTCTCTGTCTTTCTCCTGCACCAGGCCAATACATGCCGATGCGAGACCAATCCATTGCCAACCAATGCCACTGCCAACGCAGTGTGAATTAGGGATTGTTGTTCGCTCGTTGGAATTCAGTAAGAATCCTTTGTGGGCGGTGTCGTTACGACTCCTTCTTTGGGGGACTTCAATCGCAACGCCTCTGCGGAGGGTTTCGATCGGGATCCTCCTGTGGAGGGCTTCGCTCGGAATCCTTTTTGCGGGGGGTTCAGTGGGAGTCCTTCTGCGGGGGGGGGGGCAAGAGGACTCGCCAGCGCAATGCCAACGTAACGCCTAAGCAGTGCTATCGCAATGCCAAACCAATGCCACGGGGATCCCAATCCAAATGCCAATGCAATGCCAATGGGGAGAGCCTTTTGTGGGTAGATGTTGATCAGTAGCCCTATTGCTTGAGAGTTTCTATAGGAATCGTTGTTCGAAATGGAGGCACAAGGACTCGCTGGGGCAATGCTTGCGCAGTGCAAAAGCAGCGCCCAATCCAATGCTAATGGGGGAGTCTTCTCGCTCGGTAGATTACAATCAGAATCCTGTTTTGGACGGTGTCATTACGAATCCTTCTTCGGATGTTTTCAATCGAAATGCCTTTGTGGAGGGTTTCGATGGGGGTCCTTTTTTGTGGGGAGTTTCTCTAGGAATCCTTCTCGCGGGGGGTTCCGTTGGAGTCCTTTTGCGGAGGGGGCCAATAGGACTCGCCAGCGCAATGCCAACGCAATGCCGAAGCAATGCCATCGCAATGCTAAACCACTGCCAGGGCGGTCCCAATCGAATGCCACTGCAATGCCAATGGGGGGCTTTTATACATTCCAACCAGAATATAGCGTGTGGGGGGTCTCATTCGGAACCGTTTTGCATGCGAAGCTGGGCGCTCGGTCTCGCCAGCGCAATACCAACGCAGTGCCAACGGAATGCCAAACCAACACCAACGCGATCCAAATTTGATGCCAGTGCAACGCCAATGGGGTGGATTGCTTGTGGTAGCGTTCAGTTAAAATCTCTCTAAGAACCGTTTTGTGGAATATATTATCCACGAAAAGTATCCTGCTAAGGACCCTTCTTCGGAGGACTGCATGAAGCATCCTTCTGTGGAGGGATTCGCATGAAACCCTTTTTGTGGAGGATTGCAATGTCAATTATGATTGTTGGGGGGTCCGAAGGCATCATTCTTGTAGACGCATTCAATCGGAATCCCTTTGTGGAGCGTTGGGCTGGGACTCGCCAGCGCAATGCCATCGCAATGCCAACGCGCTGCCATCCCAATGCCAACGCAATACCGATGCGATGCCAAACCGTTACCAAACCAATGCCAATGCAATGCCAATTGCATGATTCCAGTCTGTCAACAGATTCCAACAGAAATCATTATGTGGACGATTTGGTTAGGGATCCTTCTTCGGAGGATGCCGATCGGACTGTTCTTATGGGGGGTCTCGGCAGGAATCCTTCTGTGGAGGGCTTGGCAATGAAGTCTTCATGCGGGTGCTATCAAAAATGAACCCTTCGTGTGGAAGGTTTCAATCGGAATTCTTAGATGGTGGGAGCCACTAGAAGTCGCCAGCGCAACGCCAAAGCAGTGCCAACGCAATGCCAAACCAATGCCATGGCAATCCCAATGAAATGCCTGGGGGAAAACGCTTGTTCGCCGCCGGAGGGGAAGTGCCTGGGGGGGCATCCGATGTTGAAGCCGCGGTGTTCCGAGGCCCCCCCCCCCCGGGCCGCAAGACTCGGTCAAAGGGAGGTTCAAGTCGTGGTGTTTTGAGGCGCCCCCCCCCCGGCCGCGAAACGCAGAAGGGCCTCAAGAGGACTCCCGGCTGACCAATTCCTATTAAGCACCTGCGGATTTGTTGGTTGCATCCCTGGGGCTCGAAATTTGCCAGCCAGCTGAAAATTGTTCTTCATGGGGTTTTGGAGAGACTATTTTGAATGTGTCGTCCAAAATATGGGTGTAGGGGGACATGCCCGACCCAATCTTAGCGGGTTTCAAGGTGCCACCCACTGAGCCACTTGAGAATCATCACAGGTCTTTCAGCTGGCCCAAACCAAAGGGACACAAGGAATTCTGTTCCAACATGTGCTTCAGATGCGGCCCCAAGAGTCCACGCGAGCCCAATGAGGGCCTCTTAGTTCCTCAGTCCCTCCTTTGAACTTCCTCCCTAATCGATCTTACCTTTTTGTCTTGCCACCTCCTTTCTCCTTCCTCCGTGCTCCTCCATCCTGCCCTCCTTCTTCCCCTCCCGCTGTTTATGTTTCCGCCGTCCCCTTGCTTGACTCTTGCTGATTCCTGCTGCGGCCCGGACTCTTGCTTCCCACTCTTCTTTCCCTCTTCGTTCTTCCCTTCCCTCTCCAGCCCTTCCTATTCGACCTCCTGCCCTGGTTCCGATGGCTCTTTCATCTGTTTCACTATCCATACGCTATCCGAGCTCCACGTTCCCTGGGTTCTCGGGTTCGTCGGATGTCTTGCGCTCGATCGCAGTGCATTGGCTTGCATAGCATGTGTATTGTTTGGTGGTGCTTCGCAGCGAATTCCTGTTGTTTTGTCTGGATTCGCATTGCATTGCATTTCCTTACAGTTGCCAGTTGCTTTGCGAGCTGATCATCGAACTGCTCTGCGCTTTTGTTGCGTTACGATGGGTTGTCGCTACATCCGATTAACATGATAATACGGATTGCATTTAATTTCCACTGCAAAGCGTTCAATTCATTTCGCGTCTTTGCACTGTTTTGCATTGCGTCGCGTTGACGATGCCTAGGCGTACATCTGACAGTAATGGTTGGTCCGCTTTTGTGCGACTTCTTCAACGCATGGCCATTCATGTATGGGCATGTGCGTACATGCATGCAGTAGTGAATTTGTCCACGGCGGGTGTTTGCTGGAGCCTAGGCGCGCGAAACGGACGTGTGGTTCTAGCAAGAGGCTCCCGGGGCGTGGCCGTTTCCCCCATGGCAGTGCCGTGGAGGTCGTGGGCCTCGGACAGCCCCGGGTGGCCCCCGATGGCCCAAATTTGTTTCCAAGAGGCACCGAAGCGCCCCAATAGTGCTGAAAGAGGGTTCCCAAAAAGGGCCCAAGAGCCAACAAGTCACCCAATCCCATGGGAACGCGCCTGTTTTGGTACATTCGCATTCTTCGTTTCAGCAGCATCTAAGACGGGCCAGGCTTCCCCCAAGACGGTCTCAGAGGCCCCCAGAGGGGGGTATTCAGGAGGCCCCTGCCCCCCCCCCCTACCACCCCCCCACCCCACCCCCCTCCGTTCCCCCTTCCTGCCCCCTCCCCTACTGACCTACTTACCTACGACGTTACCGACTTACCTACGACGTTTATGTTCTCTGTTCGTTTTCACTTTCTCGGGACTGGCGGCGACGACGACGACGAAGACGACGACGACAGCGTCACACACACACACACACATGTCTTGTGGGTGAGCATCACACTTCCCGCAGAAGAATTTTACGGCCCATGCTATGCTTGTACCCTCGCCACCAGCTGCAGACAAGAGTGGCGCCTTTAATCATCCAGCGTCCACATGCAGATTGCCCGGCGCCTCCGGCGCCCCCTGCCTGGCGCGCGGAACGCGCCAGGGAGGGAGTCCAGCGCGAATCTAAGAAATCCGCGCGGAGCGCCAGAAGATTTGTTTACGTGGTTGTTTCTTCTTCGTCTATTGCACCAGGCGAGGCGTGGCCAACGAAGACCGCGCTCGCGCTCGCAGAGATTCAGATGCGTGCGCGTCTTTCTGCAGCGGAGGTTGCGATTCGCGAGGACCGCATTTCCCGTAGAACGCAGATATTTGTTGCAGCCTCCAGAGCAGCCGTAGCGCAAAGTTGCGCCTCATACCGCTTAGCGTTGACATATTGCCTAGAGTGGCGATGCTAACAGCGGACATCTGGTTTGCTGGAACAGGTATGCTTTCCTGGTGGCTGGTTTTGTCAACAAAAATAAATAAAAAAAACAAGGTATTTGCAACTCGTTCCGAGCTTCGCGCGTCCAGAGATACCTCTCGATGCTGAAGAGGAGGATTCGAGTGGATTCCCAGAATCTGCCAGGCCCGGGTCCCGGCCCCCGGGCCGGCCCCTCCCTTGTGCTTCGGTGTCTCTTCTTTCCGGGACCTCCCCTGGCGACCCCTGGAGGGCCCAGAAAGCCAGATAATCTTCCAAGGCCACCCAAGACAGCTTGCGGCTGGCCCTCAAGGCCGCCAGAAGCGCCCCACGAGAGCTTCAAGACGGCCCCAGATGACACCGCGACAGCGCCAAGGCGCCCCAAAACGCCCCAAGACGCCCCCAAGAGGCCCCCAAAAAGGCCACCTAAGAATCAAAAGCCGTCCCATTCATTTTAACATCCGCGTGTTTTGCAGATTCGCCTCTTGGGTTTTCACAGCGTCCACAACGTCCCAAGAGGCTCCCAAGACGGCTCCCAAGATGGTTATCACAGGTCCTGGCCCCGTCCGCTGATGATTTCATTCGCCAGCTCCCGTCGAGTCGAATTTTCAAGAAATATTGAATATCCAACAGGGTAGCGGCATACCGGCGAGGCTCATTCAAGCAGCTGGATTGAGCTCAATTCATTCATTGAGTGTCTTCCTGTATGACCGTTGACTGATTGTTTTGATGAGCCAGTAACCCAGTCGCGCATTGGGCGCAACGCACGACGCCACACAGCTTTGCATGCCTTTGTCTGTACGAAGGCGCACTGGCCAAGGCAACCAGCAGGATACGTCGCTTGGTGTCTGCGTGGTTTGGGGGGGGCGTATTGGAGGGTCTGCGCAGTGATCAACCAGGGCAGCAGCATACTGGCGAGGCTTTTCACGCAGCCAGGCTTGCTACTCTGGCGCGTCTCTTTTGATGATTGGCAGTTGAACTAGCAGTCGTGCCTCTGGCGCTGCGCATGGCGCCACACAGGGAGGTACACTGGCAAAAAACAAAGACGGCCCCGGAGGCCCCGAAGAGAGTTTTGGGACTGTCCAAGAATGGCCTAAGACGGCCCAGAAGGCCCCCATGAGGGCACAAGAAAGCCAAAGGACAGGGCCAAGAGCCTTGGCCCAAAGAGGCCCCCAGGAGGCCCGAAGAAGCTCCCACGAGGCCCCAGGAGGCCCCAAAGGGACCCCAAGAGGCCTCCAAGAGGCCCTGGAGGCCCCTGGGAGGCCTCTAGGAGACCCCCACGAGGCCACAAACGGGCCTCTGAAAGACTTCCCCTAAGACTTCCCAAGAAACGTTCATATACATCGAATTACGAGAGGCCTCTGAACGGCACGCGTTTTGTCTCTCTGTGTATGTATATGCATGAACGTACGCATGTATGTATGCATCCACGATTGTATGTATGTGTTCATGTATGTATGCAGTTATGAGAAAAGAAAGAACACTTGGCCTGGCGAAGGGCCCACCCCTATGCAGCTGTTTGTAGCTCAGGGCGCGGCCCTCTCTTCAAATACTGCGCGACGCGGGTAGACCGGATAGAGGGTCGCTGCGGAGCTAGCGCGCGTAGTCATGCTGAGCTCCCTGTTGGGCGCGATCCGCGTGAAGGGGATGGCCGCCGCGCGAGCGCGCCCACTGATGCCGTATGTGGAGCTCCTTGTGGAGCGCGATCCGCGTTCAGCGGCGCCGAAACGGGCGTGGGGACGCCATGCGATTGCCCATGGATGCCATAGATGGAGGCCCTCGCGGGGACGATACGCGTCGGGGGCTGCGTCGGGGGTGTGCCGAAATGTGTGGAGGGACGCCATGCAATCTCGCCTGTTGGAGTCGTCGGTGAGGGGTGTGCCGACATGGGCGTGAAGACGCCATGCGAACCTTCTCTCTGGGGCCGTAGGTGAAGCTCCTTTCGGGCCATGATCCCTGCCAGGGCGGTGGAGAACAGCTGCCCATGTATTCCCGGAGACCTCTCTGGGAATATTCAGCAGGAGGAGGAGGACGAGGAGGAGGAGGAGGAGGAGGAGGAGGAGGAGTTACGGAGTTACGGCTATTGCGACCATGTCGGTTACAATTAAGCCTCGCCCGCTCAGAGGACCTCGGAGAGATTGCGAAGCAATACGTACATGGGCACTCCTCCCCCTGATCACGACGAGGGCCGCGACGACCAGGAAGCCCCGCAACAGGACAGTGTAGCCGTTCACCATGTTGCGCGAGACGCTCATGTCCCTCCAGCTGTCGATGTCCAGGGGCGTGATGAGAAACCCGGAAATACAATGAATTGAAACCGCAAGAGCGCCTCTGACACCAAGCAAACATCGAATATACAGTCCCACAAGCAAGAATAAGCAATCATATATGCCTTGCTTACCCTGCGGGCCTGGGCCAGGCTCAGCCGAAATATAGCCAAACCCCCTCCGATGCCGTGGAGAAGAGCCCGACTCTTGCAGTGGCCGCAACAAAATGCCCGAGCGAAAAAAGTCCACCCACCAAAACACATAGCTACTGGTTTTTGCAGTCGTCGTTTTGGCGTTAAAGTAAGGAGTGAAGCAAACGTGGAAGGCTGCCCTGGCTGCTCCGTAACCCTGTTCAACTCGGCCAAGACACCTGACGTGAAAGCGACAGCCTCACTTTGCCGACGGTCAGACACGGCAGCAGCGGTTCCGCCCCGCAGACTCTCGCCATCTGCAACCAGCGCCGCGCGCCGCCTGGCCCATGCGCCGCCGTCGGCCGACGACACGCCAGGGCGGGGCTGTGGGGGATCCTGCGAACCCACTCATCCTGGCCTTTCGCACCCTCCTTCAGCACGTGGTGCGCCAGGCTGTTCGGCCGCAAATGCCACAACCTTCGGAGAAAGGTGACCAGCGTCAGGGGCACCTCCAGGGGCTGCCAACTCCACCTCGCCGCCCGCCTGCACCGCCTCGCCATCCCTCCCCAGGGCAGCCTTCTCCCGCGGGAGCCCCGCTGAGGCTGCGGGTAACTTCGAGGTCGATGTTGGTGCCGACGCGCCAGCCTGCTCGCCCTCAGGCGCCCGGCCTGGAGGAGGTACAGGACGGGCTCCATCAGCTGCACCAGCCGGCTCGCCAGCCAACGCTTGGCGGAGCGCTTGGGCGATGCTTGTCAGGCCCTGGCCCCTGAGCCGTTCGATCTCCGTGAAGGCGTGCAGGAGCCGCATGGCCGCGAGCCCATCCGCACGTGCATACTGAGCTCGGCGCTCGGCCGCAGTGCGATTGGGCCAGCGGCGCCGCGGCGCCTGATCCATGGCGAGGCCGGAGCGCGAGGCGAGAGGAAATGGTGGGAGCGGGAGCTCCTATGGTGCTAGCTTGGGGTTCGCGCCAGAATGGCTCGAGCCAAGCTGGTCACTGGAGGAGGAGGAGGAGGAGGAGGAGGAGGAGGAGGACGAGCAGGAGGAGGACGAGCACGAGAGCTGGTCACTGAGGAGGAGGAGGAGGAGGGAGGAAGAGGAGTAGCTGCAAACGGAGGGGAGGAGGAGGAGGAGGAGGAGGAGGAGGAGGAGGGGAGGAGGAGGAGAGGGGGAGGAAGGGAGGAGGAGGAGGAAGAAGGAGGAGGGAGGAGGAAGAGGAGGAGGAGGGAGGAGAGGAGGAACAGCAGGACATGGGACAGAAAGGAGGAAAAGCAGGAGGAAGAAAAGGAGGACTAAGAGTGTTGAAAATGGAGCAACGAGGAGGAGGAGGAGGAGGAGGAGGAGCAGGAGGAGGAGGAGGAGGAGGAGGGAATGAGGAGGAGAGCCGTAGCAGAAGCAGGATTAGGAGGCAGGAGAAGGAGTAGGAGGAATAGGAGGGAGGAAACGGAGTAGCTGCAAACGGAGGGGAGGAGGAGGAGGAGGAGGAGGAGGAGGAGGAGGAGGAGGAGGAGGAGGAGGACGATGACGAGTGAGGGGGAGGGAGCCGAGGCGGATGTAGACTCTGCAACGCCTGCATGCAGCGGTCTTTGCTAGCAATGTCGCCGATCAGACGAGCGAAAACGAGAGCCGTAACACATGGCACAGTTGTGAGTAGAATCTAGCGCGCGAAGCGCAGGCGTGACTCTAGTATGCATGCACGCATGCATGTATGTATGGATGGATGCATGCATGCAAGTATATACAGAGAGACATCCGAGTGTACATGTATGCATGTATGTATGTATGCGTGTATGTATGCATGCATGTAGGCATGTAGGTGTGTAGGTAGGTAGGTATGTAGGCATGTAGGCATGTAGGCATGTATGTATGTATGTATGTATGTATATATATGTATGGACAGCCCCCCCAGCATGCATTCCTGTTATTTTTATGTTGGCGATGTTATGCACTCCTCATCATGTCCTGCCCCCTCCTTGCTACACTCCCCTTCCTTTCCCACCAGTTCTCGCTCACGTCTTCCCCTGGCGTCAGCGGGGGCGTCTTTCGAATCCACTCGCGCGCGCGCTCTGGCCGCTAGGCTGGTGAACGCCCAACTGCAGCGCACTGCAGAAGATGCACACGACGCCTTCCCCCGAAGAGGGAACCCAAAATTGCGGCGACCATTCAGCACACACGATGTGTCCAAGAGGCACCGAACCCTGTGATCTCATTGGGGTTATTGGCCTGTTTGGGGTCTACTTCCGCAAGCCATATGATTTCACAGGGATGCCTGAACGCGTGGGATTTCCGACCTCCGACGAAATTCTACACAGGGCCCTCCCCCAGGGCCGCGAATCCCAAGCATCCCGGTGAAGCCGCAGAGTTCGCGACGTCAGAGGGATTGTTGTGGTGTGCATCTCAGAAATCTCATGATTTCATCCAGGCGCTTGAGATCTTGGAATCTCCAGGGCTCAGAATTTGGGAAGCTCCGAAGTAGATCCTTGCCGGAGGGCGGGGGGCCCAGGAATCCCAAGCATCCAATTGAAATCGTAGGGCGCCAGAGATGCACGCCCCAGAAATCCCGATCATCCAAGTGAAATCGTAGGGTTTGGGCCCCCCTGGCGACGCGAACATTGTGAATTCATTGGGGCGCTCGGGGTTCGCGGCCCGGGGGGCCCAGCGAAGTGGAGTTGTATATGCTCCCAGCCGAGACCTCGCGGCTCTCTGGGGGGCTGCGAACTGCGCAATTGTCGCTATTGTCGTGGGCTTCTGGAAGCCCAGCGCAATGGAGTTGTACACGCACCCAGCCGAGACCTCCCAGCTCCCTTGGGTGGCGGCGAACAGCTTAGTTGTCGCCAATTTCGTGGGCTCCTGGGAGGTCCAGCGGAGTGGAATTGTAAACGCGCCGAGTCGAAACTTCGTGGCTCATTGGGGGGCTGCGAACTGCGCAATTATGTTTATTTTTGTTGGCTTTTGGGAGGTCCAGCGCAGTGGAATCGTGCGCGCACCCAGCCGAAACCTCGCGGCCCCCTTGGGGGAGGAGGGGGGGGGAGGGCGAATTGCGCAACTGTCGCCATGCTCGTGGGCTCCTGTGGGGCCCAGCGGAGTGGAGTTGTATATACTCCCATTCGAGACCTCGCAGCTTAATGGGGGGCTGCGAAGTCCGCGAATGTCGCCATTCTTGTGGGCTCGTGGGGAGCCCAGAGCGGCCGAGATGTAAACGCACCCAGCCGAGGCCTCGCGGCCCCCTTGGGCGGCGGCGATGTGCTCAAGTGTCGCTTGTTTCGCGGGCTCCTGGGAGGCCCAGCGCAGTGGAGTTAGAACCACGCCCAGCCGACGCCGCGGCCCCCGGGGGGTCGCGTAGAGCGCAGATGTCGCCACTTTCGTCCAGCGGAGTTGGGGCGTAAACGCACCCAGCCGAGAACTTGCGGCTCCTTGGGGGGTTGCGAACTACGAAATTGTCACCACGTTCGCTGGCTCCTGCGGGGCCCAGCAGAGGGGATTCGCATGCATACCCAGCCGCGACCTCGCGGTTCCCTGGGGGCGGCGACTTGCGCAATTGCTCTCGCGCGGGGTCCTTCAATATGTTCGTTCGGGCTGTGTTGACAGGGCTGGGTCGTCACAGTGTATGGTTTTGGCGAGAGGGGAGGCTCAGGGAGGTGGTGGAGGGAGGCCGCGGCGATCATTGGCCCCCAAAGCCAAGCAAAACACAGTACTGTGTTTCCAGTTCCACACGCGCACAAGAAAACACGCCAAACATACACGGCGTCTCTTTGCGAAGAAAAGGGGCCAAACGTTTCGCGCGCGTTTGGTTGCTGGGTCCGGGGGCCTGAGGGCGGTGGCACTGTGGTTTTCGGTCGAGCTCCCTATGGGGCCGTGAAACGTGAGTGGGGTGTGCCGAAATGGATGTGGGGGGCGCATGCGGGCGGTGGCAGTGGGGCCTTCGGTGGAGTTCCCTATGGTGCCACGAAGCGTTGTATTGGGTGGGTGAAACGCAGGGAGGACGGAGGAGGGGGGAGGGGGAGGGACGGAGGAGGAACGCGGGGACCGTGTTTTTCAAAACGAGGACCCAACACCACATGATGGTGGGCGCAACACGCTATATATATATACGACCAACACATTACACCGAGGGCGCCACGCGCTATATAGATATATGTGATTGCTTGCGTCGTGCTGCGACGAAGAGTAGGAAGAGGAGGAGGAGAAGGAGGATGAGAAGGATACGTGATGTGCTGGAGTCGGGGGGAGAAGAGAAAGAGAAGGATGAAGAAGAGGGGGGCTGGGGGAGGAGGAGGAGGAGAAAGAGGAGGATCAGGAAGAGGAGGATCGGGGGGGGATAGCAGGAGGAGGAGGAGGAACAGGAGGAAAAGGAGGAGGCGTACGACGACGACGAGCAAGCGATCAGTGAATGTTTTGTGGTTTTGGTGGTGTGGGGGTCCTGGATGGGGGGCAACAGTCTACATATATGCAGTTCTTCCTCCAGGGCAGGACGGGGGAGCGAGCAAGGAGGGATCGGAATAGAAATGAACGTGAATGACACGCCACAGCACGTTACGCCGTCGATTTCGTCTGGGAGCGGGGTGCGTTTCTTCAACGGCGGCGCGCCGATGCTTTCTCCGCGGCGGCGTGGCATTGAAAATTGATCTCGCCCCCGCGACAGGAGCGAGCGAGTGGGGAACGAGGCGAGTGAGGAACCCAGGAGCGAGGAAGGCGCGCCCACTTTTGATTTGGCAGGTGATCTCTCGCCCCCAACCCCCGAGCCCCTTCCCAAAAAACTGGCTGCGCAAAAGAGAGGAGGATTGCGGGGATACATTCCCAGGGGGCTCTTCGAGCACACCCGGTATCGAGGACGGGCGCCCCACCACGGTAATGTCCCGTCCCAGAGGTGGGCCCCAGCTGTTCCACCCAGTCGAATGCACCACAGATGCAGGGTTTTGGGGTGGCCACGCCCCCATGTTGCACAAGTCGTCGGCCGCCCGATGCGAGAGGTGGCGGGCGGCAGGCACACGGGCAAGTGGCGCGGCAAGAAGTACATGCCGATCGAGAGGTACACCCGCGGGAGAAGGGAGGCGTCGTCACGATCTTGGATGCCCTCGGGTGGCAGGATCCGGCGGGCCCAGGACCGGGCTGAATCGCTCCACAGCGCTCTGGAACGCTCCCAGAGCGCTCTTGAGCGCTCTGGAGTGGCCGCGGCGCTCGACACGTGTGTCCCTGTCCGGGGTTATCCGGGTCCTGGCTTCGCCTTGCAGGAGCAGAGCGGTGGCCCACGTAAAGCCTTCACGAATCCGCGCGCGTGCCTTTGGGCCAGAAGGCCAGACTCCAGAGAGTGAGCTCCGCCATGCGCAGGCGCGGACGGCTCGGGGGATGGCGGGGACGGCCCGAGGACCCCGTCTGCACGCGCCACGCAGCCGTGCGCGGCCGGGGCCGCCTCGGGCCTCGCGCCAGTGCTGCACGGGCCCTCCTCATAGCCTCTCGGTCGCGAGGGCGCGTCCAGGGTGCCGGCGGCGCCGCGGCCCAGCGTGGTTTTGGCCAGGCCCACCGCCGTGAAGGAAGGGGGTCCTGACTCGGCTGCACGTAAGACGGGCCCTTCGCCAGAGTGACCTTTCCTGCGCGGGTCTCGGGGGGGTGCTGTGCGGCCAAGCCCACGCGCGCAGGACGCTACGATGGCGCCGCACGCGACGGGCGGCAAGGCGCGCACCAAAGGTCACTCTTGCCTAGGGTCCTTCTTACGTGCAGCCGGCAGAGGGAGGAGGGGCTCTGGAGGTCTGTAGCCGTTTCTTCTGCATCAGGGGTCTGCGGTTCAA
The DNA here is from genome assembly GCA_963575745.1 of Prorocentrum cordatum. NCBI lineage: Eukaryota > Dinophyceae > Prorocentrales > Prorocentraceae > Prorocentrum > Prorocentrum cordatum. Next base: position 792,308 of record CAUYUJ010017915.1, read on the forward strand.
AGGTGGGGCCCTGAAGGGTGGGGCCCCGAGGACGTGAGCCTCGAGCGGTGAAGGCTCCACTTGCGATCCGCTTCGTATCCTTCTGGCCCTCCATCCATCAGGACCCCTTGTGGAACCTCTGGCAGGGACCCTACCTTGGCCCAGGGACCGTCAGTCGAAGAACCAAAGCGACATAGACATAGATTGTTGACGCCCTGCGCGGATCACTTGGATCTGCGTTGGGCCCCCCCCCCGGCGGCGCCTCCGCGCGGAGCGCCACACGTTTCTCGGTAGTCCCCAAACGTGGTGGTGACAACACCTGGCGGTGAGTCTCGGGCGATTTGGTGTCACCACCCGGTTTGGGGACTCGTGCGGTTTTCCGAGGATGTCCCGGACAATGGTGGGTCCAGGAGTCACAGAACCCAGTGGTGACCCCGCGTCCCCAAACCCAGCAGTGACCTTTTTGGGGATTCCAGGTCGCCATCTGGTATCCCACCACCCGGTTTGGGGGTGCCCAAGTTTCTGCTTCTGCTGCTTGCTCTTCTTCTGGGGTCGGGATGAGGAGCTGGTCCTCATTCAGAAGGGAAAGGAACACACAGACACAATTCATCGTCGAAGCTATGGGAAAGTATGGGAATTGGGTGGATGACGAAACCCCCGAAAATATGGGAAGATTTGGGAATCCTGTTATTTGTGTGCATTGATTTGTGTGTGTGCCAGGGCCCCTTCGCTCATAGCAGGGGCCCCGCTGCCCGGGGCCCGTGCCCCCTCGGAGCCCTTTGCTCCGAGCCAGGTACCGGGAGCTGAGGAAGAAGAGCGGCGCGGGGCTCGGCTCGGCGGGCCGCGCCTCCCCCCTCGGCGGGCGGGTGGCGATTATCGGGGGCGGCCCAAAATTGGGGGGTGAGGACCAGGGTTGCGTCGGGCCTGTCCCTCTAGAGGGGGAATGTTCCAAAATAGTAAAAATAGTCTGCGGACTATTTTTGGACCATGTTTGAGTCTTTGTAGGGTATGTTCTGGGTATGTGTGATTGTTCGTGGAAAATCCCCCTGTAGGGGGACACGCCCGACTTACGACTACGGGGGGGGTGGATATCATGGCGGGGGCCACGACGTTTCCCGAGACTTCATGGCGCCCCTTCCTGTTCCATCGCGTCCCTGGCGCCCCCCCGCTGGGCCGCGCACCTGCCGCCGGTCATGGTGTGCCCCCCCCCCCTCTGAGACCCCCCCCTCTTGGCCGCTCCCGAGAGATTGGGGGTTTGGCCCAGCCTGGGGGGGGTGGAGGGAGGCACCTCCTCTGGGACCTTTGGGGCCCCTCTCGGATCCAGCAGGGGCCCCACAGGCGCCCTGGGGCGCCCCCCTCGTGGCCTTTCTCTGCACACCTCCTTTGGGCCACCCCCCGATTGCCACCCGCCCGACCTCCTCCGCCGCTTCTCTCCTCGTCCTCCTCGGACCCCCTCCCCCTCTCCTTGCCCTTGTTCCTGCGCCACGTCCTCCACGCCCCCCGCCTCCAGGATGCAACGCCTGGAGGTTCTATTCAGCATCGGCGCTGGTACATCCGCGGTCGAATTCTGGCCGAATCTGGCATCATCCCGTTCAAGTCCGGCCTAATCTGGCGCAAGCCTGAGGTTAACCCGACTTGATCTGGCCCAATGGACTTCCAATCGGGCTCAATGACCTTCCAGGATGTTTTCCCAACCTCATCTGCGCAAGGCAGAAAACGGGGTCGTCCGCACCGACATTGACGCGCAAGCGTCCCGCGCAAGGTCTCGCGTCAGCACCCTCGTTTCCAATGCAGCGTTCCACGCTGGCGGCCCGCGTAGGCTCCGGCGTAAGGTCGCCATGTCGTCTCGGGTAAATCCCGTTCCTTCCGCCGCCCATCTGGCGGACGGGCAGAGGGAGAGGGGGGGATGGAGGGTGGGGTTGGTCCGGTGACGAGCGAGGGGAAAAGTGAGACGGAGAAGGCCTTCTCAGAAGGCGCTGGGACTTCTCGGAAGCCCTCGCGCCTTCGGATAAGTTTGTTATGTGTTTTCTTGGGGAGGCTCAGAAAGCTTCTCAGTGCGCCAGTGGACTTCTTTCCCCCCCTTGCTCGCCGCCGATCCCAGGGAGCTCTGCCGCGGCCCTGGCGCCAGATCTAGATCCAGCTGGCCCGCCTGCTTCCAGAGATGTCGGACTCTTCTCGGTTCGATTCGATGTCTGTCTCGGTCTCGCCCTAGCTGGGGAAGAGGCCGGGTGTTGCCAAAAGTGCCCCTCTCTTCCTCCTCCGCCTCTTCCGCCTCCTCCTCCTCCTCCTTCTGCTCCTCCTCCTCCTCCATCTCCGCCTCATCCTCCTCCTCCTCTTCCTCCTCCTTCTCCTCCTCCTCCTCCTCCTCCTCCGCCCTCCTCCTCCTCCTCCTCCTCCTCCTCCTCCTCTTCCTCCTTCTCCTCCTCCTCCTCCTCCTCCTCCTCCTTCCTCCTCCTCCTTGCTCCCCCATCCCTCCTCCTCCTCCTCCTCCTCCGCCTCCTCCTCTCCTCCCTCTCCTCCTCCCTCCTCCTCCTCCTCCTCCTCCTCCTCCTCCTCCTCCTTTCCTCCTCCTCCTCCTCCCCTCCTCCTCCTCCTCCTCCTTCTCGCCTCCGCTCCTCCTCCTCCTCCTCCTCCTCCTCCTCTCCTCCGCCCCCTCCTCCTCCGCCTCCTCCACCTCTGACTCCTCCTCTTCCTCCCTCGCCCCCTCGTCCTCTTCCTCCTCCTCCTCCTCTCCTCCTCCTCCTCCTCCTCCTCCTCCTCCTCCTCCTCCTCCCTCCCCCCTCCCCCTCCTCCTCCTCCTCCTCCTCCTCCTCCTCCTCCTCCTCCTCCTCTTCCGCCTCCTCCTCATTATCATCCGCCTCCTCCTCCTCCTCCTCATCCTCTTCCTCCTTCTCTTCCTCCTCCTTCTCTTCCTCCTCCTCCTTCTCCTCCTTCTCTTCCTCCGCCTCCGCCGTCACCTCCTCCTCCTCCGCCTCCTCCTCCTCCTTCCTCTCCCTTCCTGCTCCTCCTCCTCCGCCTCCTCCTCCTCCTCCTCCTCCTCCTCCTCCTCCTTCTCTTCTCCTCCTCATTTTCCTCAACCTCCTCCTCCCCCTCCTCCCCCGTCTCCTCCTCCACCTCCTCCCTATCATCGTCATCATCATCATCATCATCATCATCATCAGCATCAGCATCAGCATCATCGTCATCGTCATCATCATCATCATCATCACATCACCATCCTCATCATCACCATCATCATCATCATCCGCATCAACATCATCATCAGCAGCAGCAGCATCAGCATCAGCATCAGCACCACCGTCATGCTCCTCATAAGTTCACGGCGATCGTGCTTTCAGGCACTCGTCATTGGCATGCTTGTGTGTCGAGCATGACCAGCAGCCACCCATCTTGTCGGCCCTAGTTTTGGCGCCAAGACCGCTTCTGGGTACCTTCTATCTTCCTTAGGCGCCAACGCCTTGCTCCACAACATTCACGGCAAAGGGGTCGTTGTCAATTTGCCGATTGATCTTATGATGGACGGTAAAATCATTAGTGGATGGTATTGGACTGAGCCCGCTCTTTGGACTCTGACGTCGGGTGGAGGAGCTGGCAATTTCAAGAGCTCCTCCGGGATGACTGAGAAGTGACAATGCTTCAACACAGGAGCCAATCTGCTTCAAATCTGATCCCAGCATGGAGTAGCACGTTGCACCAGTATTGAGCGCAACAAGTACGGACAACAAACAACACACGAGCAATTAGCCTGGCGAAGTACCCAACCATATGCAGTTGGGAATATCGCAATTATGAATATCATCCTCGCCCGCGCTCCTATGGGTCCACGAACCGTGCGAGGGGCGTGCCGACATACGTGGCGGGGCACACAACGCGAGCGAAGACTATAGGTCTGTGTGCGAGAGGCTGAGAGCGAGTGAGTCTGATGGTGGATAAATCTGCGCGCGCGTGAGTCTACGTGCATAAATGCCGACGCCCATGTCGGCACGCCTCTCACGAGGATCGCGCCCGCTTCTTTCCCGTATTTCTTCTCCCTCTTTGCCCGTGCACGCCCACACAAGGCTGCGGGCGCGGCGCCGCACGGAGTCCCCGCGACGCGCGTTGGTCGCCCCGAAATGGTCCCGGCGACGCGCGCGGGTCGTCCGCTGCGCAAAGCAGAGAGAACGAGCAGGCTGGCTCCCGCCCGGGATGCGCGGCCCGAAAACGGTTTCAACACATCGAATACGACGCAAAACTTCCGAAAATCGGAAGTCGCTGCCACGCGAACTCCGCCAGTGGGCCGCCGGCCGCCATGCGAGTTCCGCCACGGAGACCTTAGGTGAAGCTCCCTGTGGGGCCACGAAACGCTGTACTGGGTGGTGGGTGACGCATGCGGGCGGCCCCACTGGGGCCTTGGGTGGAGCCCCCTATGGGGCCACGGAGCGCTGTAGTGGGTGGTGGATGACGCATGCGGGCGGTCCCACGGGGGCCTTGGGTGGAGCCCTCTATGGGGCGACGAAGCGCTGTACTGGGTGGTCGCTGACGCATGCAGGCGGTCCCACTGGAGCCTACGGTGGAGCTCCCTACGGGGCCACGAAACGCTGCGCTGGGTGGTGGATGACGCACGCGGGCGGTCCCACTGGGGCTTTGGGTGGAACTCTCGATGGGACCACGAAGTGTTGTACAAGGTGGTGGATGACGCACGTGGGCGGTCCAATTGAGGCTTTCGGTGGACTTCCCCATAGGGTCACGAAGCGTTGTACTGGGTGGTGGATGACGCATGCGGGGGCCACGAAACGCTGCACTGGGTGGTGGATGACGCACGCGGGCGGTCCCACTGGGGCCTCGGGTGGAACCCTTTATGGGGCCACGAAGTGTTGTATTGGGCGGTGGATGACGCATGCGGGCGGTCCCACGGGGGCCTCCCTATTAGGCCACGAAGCGCTGTACTGGGTGGTGGATGACGCATGCGGGCGTTCCCTGTGGGGCCTTCGGTGGAACCCCCTATGGGGCCACGAAGCGCTGTACTGGGTGGTGGGTGACGCATGCTGGCGGTCCCATTGGGTTTGGGGTGGAGCCCTCTATGGGGTCACGAAGCGCTGCACTGGGTTGGGTGGTGGATGACGCATGCGGGCGGTCCCAGAAGAGCCTTCGGAGGAGTTCCGTATGGGCCACGAATGTTAGGTTGGGTGGTGGATGGCGCACGCGGGCGGTCCCACTGGAGCCGTCGGTGGAGCTCCGTATGGGGCTACGAAGCGCTGTACTGGGTGGGCGAAGCGCAGGGAGGAGGGGGAGGAGGAGGAGACAAGGAGGAGGAGGGACGCGGGGCGTTGTCCCCTCGAATCGAGGACCCAACACCACAGGATGGTTGGGAAACATTTATTTGGGAAGCTCTCCGCCACGATTCGATTACGGCTACGATACAGCAAGATGTTGGCTTGCAGGGTGGAGGCCCTGGATGAGATAGACCGGGAGGCACGCAGTGTTGTTCGCACATGTGGTCACACGCACGCTCTCGCAACAGGCGGGCGTGTGCGGATTTATGGAGCACGCGTTCACCGCCCGACCACTTGACGGGAAGAGCTCGCCTTCCTCCTCGCTCCCTTCCTCTGGTTTGGCACCGTTCGGACGCGTGCACTCGTTTCTTCGGCGGGGGCCATCGAGAAGCAGTTCGGGTCTCCTGCGCGCACGGATCTGACAAGTGCACGGACAATGTTAAGGGAATGAACAATCACATACACATGATAACCCGGAGATCCACGCAAAGTTCTCGGATCGGCGCTGGGGTCCTTTGGCGGCGCCTCCGGCGCTGCCCCTGGCGCGCTCCGCGCGCCAGGGAGGGGGGTCCAGCGCGGATCCGAGAAATCGCGCGGGTCCTCCGAGTTTTCATTGATTTGTTTAAGGTATTGCGAAGACCTTACGGCCGACCCTGAGAACGACGAAGATGAAAACGAGGGGGGGGCAGAGGAGGAGGATGGGTGGGAGGTGGAGGAAGGGTGGAGGAGGTTGATAAGGGAGGAGGAGAGGGGGGAAGGATGTGGAGGAGAAGCAGGAAGAACCCTCCGAGTTGTTCGGTGATATGTTTAGGTTACTGTTTCGTTTCCCTGGATGGACGCCCGAGCGCTGGCGAGCGGGTCCTCGTCCCAGTGGGCCGCCGTGCTCCCCCCAAAAAATAAGGGCTCCCACGAGGGCGCGAAGTTATTCGCGCTTCGCGGTCCCCGTTCCTTCTCCCCCTCCTCCTCGTCCTCCTGTTCTCCCAGTGGGAGGGCGGCGCGAGAGCGCGAAGTTATTCGCGCTTCGCGCAGCGCGAAGCGCGAAGTTGGGAGCCCTTGCAAAAAGCGCGGTGCCCCGGGCGCGGCGCGGGGCGGCGGCCCCCGAGCGCGCGCCGAGGCCGCCTGCGCTACCTCAGCAGGCGGGCGGCGCTGGGCGGCGGCCTCTGCGACGGGCGGCAGCGCCTCGCTGCGAGAGGGAAGAGCGACGGCGAGCCAAGGGCGCCCTCGAGGGCGCGAAGTTGTTCGCGCTTCGCGCTTCGCGGTTCGGCTCCGATTCCTCCTCACCCTCCACTTCTCCCCTCGGAGGCGGCGCGAGAGCGCGAAGTTGTTAGCACTGCGCGCTGCGCGCAGCGCGAAGCGCGAAGTTGGGAGCCCTTGGCGAGCCCTGTGGGGAAGTTTCGGGTCCGAGGCTCGAGGTTTTCAAGGACGTCGGCGTCGTTTCTCGGCGGTTCTCCCGCCTCGGGGGAGCGCTCCGGCAGCAGGCCCGCATCGTCCCGAACGGCCACCGGGGAGCCGAGCTAGAACCGAATAACCAGCAGGCGTCCGAGAAGGGACGGGCCTTCTCAGAAGGCTCGGAAGCCCCCCGGCCTCCTGAGCAGTTTCCCGAGCCTTCCCCGAAGACACGACAACCTTCTGGGAAACCGCGAGGGTTTGTGAGAAGTCTCGCCGCCTTCTGAGGGGGCCTTCTCCCTCTCACTTCCCCCCCTCGGTCGCCGCCGAGAAGAACACAGAGGGACCATGACCAATATGTCGTAGGATCCAGTCGATGCCGTCCTTGATCGTGGTCCATGTCGGCCATCGCCGATTCGCGGAGATGATCCACGAGATGGCGATGACTAAGATCAGCGGTGACCAAGGTTGACACGACGTTTCTGCGTTTAGTCTGGGTCATGGTCTCCGTTGTCTTCCCCTCCATCCTTGCGTGAGTTTCGACCCCGACCCGAACCGCCAGGTCGGTTCTGAGGGTCGCCACGGCGGTCGCGGCGGCCACACATCGGAGCAAGGCGTTTGTTAAGGAGTGACCTGCCCTTCCAGGCCCACCACTCTGCGATGTAGACGCGTCCCATCATTCGTTCTATAGCGAAAGTTGTCAATGTCTGCCCAGCATGCGCAGTCATCCTTCTTTGGTTAGGGGTCGAACATCACGCAACCAAAGCCGTCACCGAGGGGGAGTGGCAGGATCGCCATTGAGGTGGGGAAGGCTCGGGTTTCGGTAGCTGCGTTCGAGGTTCAACGTTTTCGTCGGTTTTCGGCGGGCCTCCGGGGTGCCCAGATAGTCCCGAACGGCCAACGGAGGCCAGAATTATGACCCTCACCAGTCGAATCCGAGGCCCAGCCCCCGCCCTCGAAGATTTAGGAGTATCTTGCCACATCGACGTCCAGGTCGCCTCTCGATTCGGATGCAGTGCACCTTGTGGTTGTATCTGCCCGCCTCTTGTTTTTCTTTCGCAAGCCCCAGGTGCTGTTGCGAGTGGGCGTCTTAGCAGTTCGACCAAGTGGGGCGTCGGATAGAATGACCGCCGCTGTGCGCATTCATCTTTCAGGGCCACGCGGCGGAGGGTCGACGAAGGTTTCGTCTGAATGAACAACGGGCAGGGAGAACGACATCGAAAGTTCCAACAACTAATTATATGATCGAGGGGTTCGAACCGGTAGTGACCCCCCCCCCTTTTCATGATGAGCTGGGGGGGGGGGGGAGGGGTTCGAACCGGTAGTGCCCCCCCCGGTTTTCCGGAGGGGGGGGGGGGGGGGAGGGGCTCGAACCGGTAGTGACCCCCCCCCGTTTTCCGCCAGCAGCGGTAGAACACGCTCTTTCCTATATGTCGAACTCGACTTTCTGCACGCCGATGTCGCCGATGCATCGGCGCAGCGGCGCGATCCTCTGAGCGCATCCATTCGGACACCATGCGGGCGGCCTCGAGACCTGGGTCCCCAGCTCTCCGACGACATGATCTGTGCAAACCCTGTGATGTTCCTCGATGTTGACCCCCCAAGGGCCATCGAGGCAGGATCGCCATGAGGGAAAGGGGTCAGACGAAATGGGTTCGAACGATGGTAGTGATGATGACGACGACGATGATGAACATGATGATGATGATGATGATGATGCTGATAATGGTGGTGCGGATGATGATGATTATGATGATGATGATGATGATGATGAGGATGAGGATGATGATGATGATGATGATACTGCTGCTGGTGATGGTGATGATGCTGGTGGTGGTAAAATGATGTTGCTGCTAATGATGATGATACTGATGGTGGTGATGGTGATGATGATGACGACGACAATGATGCCGATGATGCTGATGAAGATGGTGATGATGATGGTGGTGGCGATACTGATGCTGATGATGATGATGCCAATGATGGTGATGAGGGATGATGATGCTGTTGATGATGATAATGATGGTAATGATGATGATGGTGATGATGATGGATATGCTGATGATGATGAGGACGATGCTATGATGAGAATGGCGATGGTGACGATTATGATTATGACGATGCTGTTAACGAAGATGGTTATGCTGCTGATGATGATGATGCTGTTGGTGATGCTGATGCTCATGGTGATGATGATGGTGATGGTCATGCTGCTGATGAGGATGCTGGTGATGCTGATGCTGATGATGCTCATGCTGATGATCATGCTGACGACGATACTGATGATGATGATGCTGATACTGATGGTATTGTTGCGGATGATGATGGGGATGATGATGAGGGTGATCGGGACGAGGACGAGGATGGAGATGAGGATGCGGATGAATGGTGTTGTTGATTGTGATGATGATGATGATGATGATGATGATGATGATGATGATGATGATGGTGATGATGATGATGATGATGATGATGATGATGATGATGATGATGATGATGATGATGATGATGATGACGATGATGATGATGATGATGATGGTGGTGGTGATGGTGGTGGTGGTGATGACGACGACGAGGATGAGGAGAGTTGGAGGAAGAGGAGAGAAGGATGAGGAGGCGGCCACGGCTGCTCTTCCTCCTCCCGCTCTCCAAGCCCAGAGGTGGACGGACCCGTCGCCGCCTCGCGGGGAGTCTGGCCGCGGCAAGCAGAACCACTTCCATCTGCTGGACCGCTACATCCGGAGAATCGACTCCGTGGTGCCAGAGGACGGGTGTTGATGACGAAGAACGCTGATGATGCTGTGATGACGATGAGGAGGAGGAGGAGGCGGGCGGGAGGGAGGGATGGGGGAGGGAGGGAGGGAGAAGGAGGAGGGACGAGTGGCGAGGATGAACTTGATTGAGAGGGATGTGGGATGGAGGTGCAGGGAGGGAGGAGGGAGGGGGGAGGAGGAGGAGGAGGAGGAGGAGGAGGAGGAGGAGGAGGAGGAGGAGGAGGACGAGGACGAGGACGAGGACGAGGACGACGATGACCCTCAGGCACGACGGCTTTGCTGTTTCAGGACTTCCGGTGCTGCTCTTGGGGGGGCGATCTTTTGCCGCCACGGCCATCTCCGCCTCGAAAGCCTGGTCTGACTGCGCTCAAGGACCAATCTGGAGGCCGCCTCTGAGGGGGAGGGAGAGGAGCGAGGGTTCGTTTGCGCCCGCGCTCGGGCAATGTCTCGTACTGTGATGGCGCGCACACGTGTGGGTGCGCAGGCGCCCGAGGATGGGAGGTATACAGGAGAGCAGCAGTGCTTTACCCTCAGGCCTGGGTGTCGGGACAGAAGCGCGCACAGGCTGTGCCCACAGGCTGCTCCATGGGCTGCGCCGAAGAGCTCCGCCCTGCGCCGTGCCGTGCCACTGCTCCTGCGCGCACGAGCCTTGGCCCCGTGGACCGGCCCCCGGAGGCCTCAAGAGGACGGCCCAGGAGGCTTCCCAGGGGGCCCCGGGACTGTCCGCCAGGGGGCACCTGCGGCACGCGTGGACTCCGAGCCGTGCTCCCAGGAGTCGCACGAGAAGCCCCAGCAGCGCGCGAGCCCAGAAGTTCCGGGGGTCCGAGGCCGGTGGCCCCGAGAGAGTACGGTGGTTGCGCCGAGGTTGCGCTGCAGGTTGCCGCCCCTGCTGCCAAAGTTTGAAACGGGCTGCTACAGGTTGCGCTTCGATTGGCGCCCTCGGCCTCAGTAAAACAGCGGCCTGGCAACGTGTGCGACCAGTTACTCAGTCGGGCACTTCACGAGCAACCAGTTCGGGCTGCTTCCGAAACGGAGGGTAGAAGCAAGGAACAAGTACTTCATCGAGGCTGTCCGTGCATCCTTGCCTCTGCGGCTAGTTGTGTTTGCCAGCGTCCCAGGGTGGTCTGCCTGATGCCACCGCTATTCTCCAGCCAGCCTGTGAGGTGCGAGCAGCCTGAGAAAGTATTGCTCTGCTCGTGATAGCCGGTTCGTGCTGCGCCCCAGCGTGTCAAGATCCCCCCGCCGGTTTGTGTAAGCGGTCTGCGCATCCGCATGAGGATTGGCGATTTGTGCACGCGGGTTGTTTATGCGGGACGCGTTCGCGGGTTACGCATGCAGGTCGCACCAGCGGGTTGCGGATGTTTCGTTGTCAGTTTTTTGATTGGGTTTTGTGTTCTCTTATTTGTTTAGCTGAACTACGTACTATATCACACCACCTCCACTTGGAATCCGCGCTTGTGCAAATGGCTTCCACATGGACTCCCAAGGGTATGTCTTGCATCCTTGATCTGCGCCCTGGCTCCCCCTCTGGTTCCCCGGAGGCGTCCAGAGACCCCCGAAGGCCCAGGGTGGCCAAACACGCCTCAGCAATTGGATGTTCGAGCCTCCACCCTCGAGCCTCCACGACGTCGAGTCTGGTCGACGTCGACGACGTCGACGACGTCATCGACGACGACGACGACGACGACGACGACGACGACGACGACTACGACGACGACGACGACGACGACACGACGACGACGGATACACTTCCGCCGGGCCTGGCAGGGCCCTGCCGCTGGTTCTCACAGGCTCGTCGGGGCTCCGCGGGGCGGCCCCGACGAGGGGCCTGGGCACCGCTTGCTGTCCACATCTCCTCCTCCTCCTCCTCCTCCTCCTCCTCCTCCTCCTCCTCCTCCTCCCTCCCCTCCTCCTCCCCCCATCCTCCCTCCTCCTCCTCCTCCTCTCCTCCTCCTCCTCCTCCTCCTCCTCCTCCTCGTCCTCCTCGTCCTCCTCCTCCTCCTCCTCCTCCCTGGCTCCACCTCCGGGCTCCTCCTCCTCCTCCTCCTCCTCCTCCTCCTCCTCCTCCTCCTGGCTCCTCCTCCTGGCTCATGCTCCTCTCGGATTCTGCGGCGCCTGCCCCCGAGGTGGCCCCGCCTCGCCGAGGACCCTCTGGGCCCCCCCGGCCCTGCTCCTCCAGGGCGCTCCTGGCCTGCGCCCGTGCTGGCGTGCAGCCGCCGCGTCCTCCTCCTCCTCCTCCTTCTCCTCCTCCTCCTCCTCCTCCTCCTTCTCCTCCTCCTCCTCCTCCTCTTCCTCCTCCTCCTGGTCCTCCTGCTCCTCCACCTCCTCCTCTTCCTCCTCCTCCGCCTCCTCTTCCTCCTCCTGCTCCTCCTCCTCCTGCTCCTCCTGGGGCGGCCGAGAGAAACCGGCTGGTGAGGCAGGCCTCACCAAGATGCCCAGTCATCCATTGTGTAGGGAAAGATCGGGGCTGAGGTGTTTCACAGTGGTGGGCCTCTCGGGGCCCCCACGGAGCCTCGGGGCTGTCAAAGAACGGCTCGGGATGAAGAGCCGGTCCTTGGGAAGTGGTCGAGAATTCGGGGGTCCGTGTCTCGGCAAAATCGAGACGCCAGAGGTCTGGGTATATGCTCCAGGGCAAGCCAGAACGCCCTGAGGGCCTTGCATCGACCGCGAGCGAGGGGGGGAAATCAGAAGGAGAAGGCCCTCTCAGAAGGCGGGGGGGTCGTCTCAGAAGCCCTCGCGCCTTCTGAGAAGTGTTGTGCGTCTTCGGGAGGGCGTAGAAATCTTCTCAGGAGGCCGTGTGACTCCCGAGCCTTCTGAGAAGGCCTTCTCCTTTTCGCTTCCCCCCTCGCTCGCCGCCGATTCCGGGGAGCTCTGGAGCGGCCCTGGCGCCCGATATAGATCCTCCTGGTTCCGCCCGCCCCCAGAGATGCCAGACCGTTCTCTGTCCGGTTCGATGTCTGTCTCGGTCTCGTTTTGGCTGGGGAAGAGGCCGGGCGTTGCCAGGAGCGCCCCCTTGCCCAAGGTGCCCCCCAGGAATTTTTCATGGAGGCCCCACGGGTCTCCAGAGGACCACTCACGAGGCCCAGGGGGCCCTCTTGGGCTGCACGATGGACCGAAAAGCTGGCGGTGCCTTGGGCCAGGCGCAGCTTTAGCAACCCCCAGATACGGGGAGATACGAACTCCTCTGTTCTTAGATGCTCGTTTGGGGGGGCTTCCTTGGGCCCACCTAGCGGACCTGTTCGACTCTAGTTCGACCCCAGCTCGAGCCAAGTTCGACTCAAGCTCGACTCGGGTTCGACTCGGGTTCGACTCGGGGTCGACTCGAGTCGACGGACGCTCGACGCAGCTTCGACGCACGAGTGGAGCGAGTGTCCCCAGAATGAGGAGGAGGAGGAGGAGCAGGAGGAGGAGGAGGAGGAGGAAGAGGAGGAGGAGGGGGGAGGAGGAGGAGGCAGGAGGAGGAGGAGGAGGAGGGGGAGGAGGAGGAGGCGGAGGAGGAGGAGGAGGAGGAGGAGAAGGAGGAGGTCCCCAGAATGAGCATCCGACTGCTCCGTTGCGCGCAGGTGCTTCCGCCTCCGCCGCCGGGTGCTTCGCTCCCCGGTGCACGGGCCGCCCCTCGGCGCCTGGAGGGCTGTTTTTTTTGTGTGTGTGTGGGGGGGGGGGGCCGGCGGCGGGATGCAGCCGTGGTCGTGCCCGTGCCGCCCCGCAGGGCTCGCTTCGAGTTCTCCGAGTCGATGCGATTCGACTTGATGGCTCCCGATTCCGATTCGATGCGACTCGAGATTCCGATCTGGGCTCCGCAGTCTTGCTGGACGCATACTAGCCTGCCGATTTCCGCCGATCCGATTCGTTTCGATCGCCGATCCGACTTATCGATTCGATTCTGGGCACTCTTGGCCCCGAGTCCTGGGTGTCATCCAGAATCTCTCCTCCCTTCCTTCGGCGTCACCCCAACATACTAGTACTATGTGTGCGTCACCCTCCACGGGGCGACGCGTGCCCTGAGAAGTCTTGCAGTGTCTGCGTCGTGGCGGGCGCGTTCCGGCCACACCGTTCAGGAAACGAGATATTCTAAGATCCGTATGCTATATGTTCGGGTCGGACGCGCGCCTCCAAGGAGGACATACAACCAGTATGTGTCCGTGCCCTCTCCAGAGGTTCCTCGCCCTCTCTCTCTTTGGGGCGCGTAGTGGGGGAGGCGATACATGGGGGGGGGCGGCGAGGGCGGCCAAAAAGGGGCCTTTTAGGACCCCTAAAGGAGCGCTTTGGGGCCGCGAGGGGGCCTTGAAGGACCGAAAAGGGAACCTTTCTCCTCCCCCATGGATCGCCCCTCCATTAATTCCGTCTCTGCAGCTGCCAGCGAGGGGGGTCCAGCTCTGACCCAAGAACTACGCTCGGACCTGCGAAAGTTCTCAGGCTTACTGATTTTCGCTCATGCTCCAACCCTGCTCTGGGATGCCCTTCTCCTCTTCTTCCAATTGCGTTTCCCTTTATCGGGCGTTTGTCCTTTAGCGCCCCTTTGTTTCCATGCTTGGGACTTTGTCGTTACCCGCTGCCGCGCTGTTCTGAATCCATTTCTGGTAGAGGGCTGGCGCGCCGCCTTTTCCTAGCAGACATTCAGGCAGGCAGGCCGGCAGTATCTTCCTTTGCCCACGCCTTCTGGCGTATGGAACCACTTAAGTTGACTTGCTTCTGCGCACTGCGGCTCATGTTCGTTTGGATTTAGTGGCCCGGGGTATAGCCGCCACGTGTTTAGAAAGGATTGGGTACGCTCCTGGGTAATTTCTGTTTTCCAGCCCTGCTCCCTGATGCTCTTCTCCCCCGTCTCCCCTCCGCCCTCCCCCCTCCTCTCCCACTCCCCCGCCTCCCTCCCTGCAGCGCCCAGAGATCCGACGCTCTGTACGTTTTCACAGCGTGGACCCTAAGAGGTCCCGCCCCCTGTCCTTCGGTTTGGTATGCGAGAGAGTCATGTTAGGCATGGGTTACTGTCTTGCCCGGCTATCGACGTATAGTATTGTTCGTTTGTGGTCGTCATAGGCGTAGATAGCAGCAAGTAGGTAGTAATTGGTACCAATCGGAGCTAATCGGCGCTACTAGGGGTACGTACACACATCCTTATATTTTTATATATATATATATATATATGTAAAAATATATGTGCCAACACACACACATATATATATATATGCACTAGTTGGCGCTACTCGGGCGGAGCCTGTGATCAAACCACTCTGGCACATGATACACATACATTTCCCGTGGACAGGTTTTTCATCACGAGCCTCGTCTTCACGCTCACGGGGCTCGGTCAGGGCCCCCCGGGGACCGACAACTAGCAAGAGCCACGCGTGGCCGACGCAGAACAACGGGGTCCACTGCAGCGACATCCGCGCGTAAGCTGCCCACGTAAGGTCGCGCATGTGCGCCCTCACTTCCAATGTAGCGTGCAGGCACGGCGTTCTGCGTGCGCCACCGCATAAGGTCGCTATGCCATGTCGCGTAAGACCCGCTCCTGTTTCGTCGCGATCTGTCCCGGCGCGATGTGTCCACAGCGCGGTTTGTCCACGGCGCAATCTGTTCACGGTGCGATGAGGTTTTGTCCACGACGCGCAAAGGTCGGTGGGGTCCAGAGGCCCGCCGAGCTGCCCACGCCACGCGGAATTGCGACGCCGCCTCCCTTCTGGACGCAGCGCGCAGCTCAGGACATGGAGGGCTTGGTCAAGCCGATTGGATGGGAAGCCAACATGGAGAACACGACCAAGGCGGCCTCTTTGCGAGCTTGGGCAGGAGAGGGTGGAGGAGTATCGAACAGCAAACAAACATTGCGTAACCGACAGCTTCGAGGTCCGCACAGATTTCCTTGGATTGGTGCTGGGCCCTCCTTGACAGCGCCGCTGTTGGCTGATACACCCCGGGGGATAGGCCTACCCTAGGCCCTAGGCCCTAGGCCTACCCCACAGGGCGTAGCCCTAGGCCCACCCTGGGCCACCCGTAGGCCTACACCTAGGCCTCCCCCTAGGGCATACCCTAGGCCCCTAGGCCTACCCCTAGGCCTACCCTAAGCCTATCCCTAGGGCCTCACCCTAGGCCTATCCCTAGGGCCTTTTCTAGGGCCCACCCCATAGGCTAACCCTGGGCCTACCCTAGCGCCTACCCCTAGGCCTACCCTAGGCCTATCCATAGGGCCTTACCCTAGGCCTATCCCTAGGGCCTACCCCTAGGACCCACCCCTAGGCGAACCCTGGGCCTACCCCTAGGGCCTACTCGCTGGGCCTGCCCCTGGGACCCTAGGGTAGGGTTTCCTTAGGCTACCCTCGGGCCTGGGGTAGGCCCTACCTTTGGCTACCCTACGGCCTAAGGTAGAGCCTACCCTCGGCTACCCTACGGCCTAAAAAAAATGACAGTCAAACAGGATCTCGAGGATGAGAAGCCTTCCAAGCGTGGCCCTTGCGCATCCTTGCCACTCGCCCCATCCTAGCCCTTAGTCATGGGGCATGGACGTCCAACTTCGATTTGAGCGTCTGAGGGTCTTGCATCCTTACCGCGCATCCCTATGATCAGGTCAGGTAATCTTGATTAGCTACCGCGTAGCCCTCCGAGAATTTGTCCTCGACGAGCCTTGTGCCGCTGCGACCCAGAAAGGTTGCCTACGATCTGATTCGAGTCTCGATTCGATTCGTCGGCTGGGGCCGCGATTCCGATTCGTCTCGATTCGGTTCGATTCACCAGCATCGCCCGTGGCATGCGAGAACTAGGCGCGAAGATCCGGTATCGTTTCGATTCGAGAAGATTCGCTGGCGAGGCGATATGGTTCCGACCCTGTGTCGCGATGCGGCCCAGCTCAGGCCTGCCAAGCAAAAGGTCGCCTCGACGGACAGGTAAGCTAGGCGCTGTCTCGCAGGCACACCTCCGTAGTGGGGCTCGCTCGTGCTCGGGCACGGGCACCCCTAGCGCGGGAGCTAGCGCTCCTGCTCCGACGTTCTGGCTCCGTCGGTCCCGCGTGCCGCGCAGGCACGGGCGCGCCTGTTAATGGGCATCTGCGGTGGCAACATGGACGGTCTTCCAGGCCCAGGATATGGCGCTCTGCACTCGGACAAACATTGCGTATGCGCGCGTCCGTGTGCAGTCGGGCCGTTGAAGAAGGAACCCTTTTCGTTGGGGAGGGTCTGAGTGCTCCTTGTGGCTTGACAGTTTGTTGTTATGGGGTGTCCTTGGGTGTTATGTGGGACATCGAAGTTAAACTTACGGAAAAAAGAGCTCCCGTTCCTCATTCAGGGTTCCTTCGGACAGCGTCTCGACTGCATGTGCCCCATACGAGATTTCGCGGCAGGGGTGTCGCTTCGCCGGCGGAGGAACAGGCGTGTTCCCGCGTCCCATCAGCCCCGCACTACGCCGTCTGCCTGCGTGAGTTGTGGTCTCGGCAGCGAGGCGACGGACGACCACAGGGTCGACTGCCCGGACATTCACGCGTAAGGTCGGACCGAGGTATAAGATCGAGGTCGGTTCGGGGGGGGTACCTACATGTTCTTCGTGTTCGTTGGACGTTTTTGTGCATCCTAGGGAGGGTACCTTTGGCTGTTCTGTGTGTTTTGGCAGGCGGAGGGGAGGGTCTCATACTCTTGCTGGATGTTCTTTTGTCCCAGGTCCGAATGTAAGCTTCCCGCGCAAGGCTGCGCGTGAGCGCCCTGTCCTCCACGCGGTGTGCCATGCTGGCGGCCCGCGTAAGCCGCGGCGCAAGTTGGGAATGGCCAGACGTACCCCTAGGACGACTTCCCCGCAGTGCGGTGTCGCAGCGGCCATCATTCCAGCCGTGGTGCGCGCCAGAACGGAGCCGTTGAGCGCCCCGAGGTCAGGCCTGAGGCCCCCTCTCCAAGATACATTTGTTCTGGGGTACGTTTGGCCTCCACCGAGTAAGGCCTCCTGCGGCCTCGTCCCGCTCGGGAGGCACGGGGCCAGGACGGCGTCCTGCGGCAGAGCTACTGGCCGGGTCCCCTGCAACGAGTCGGGCGTGCTCCCCCGCTGAACACCGCCAACTTCCTCCCCTTCTCCTCCACGGCTGCGCTGAAGAGCAGCTCACCCATTCACCACGACCTGTCCAGGTTGCCCCTGGCTCTCAGTGGAGGAAGGGGTGTACCGATGCCGCTATGCCTCCCTCGTCGCCACGGCCGGATTCGATTTGGAATTCTGGTCAAAGCGCGCCTATGGGGAGTAGCTGCGCTAGCGGTACAATACCTCTCCGTTCCCCCAGACTTTGGTTAGCGGCTAGCACGGCTGGTGCACTCCGCCGTCGACTAGATTTAATGTTTCAACTAGTTTAATTTTGTCCGCGTTTCAGCGTGGTCTGCTTCAGATGCGCCTGTGACTGCCCTCCCACGCTTAAGAACAACATGAGCGTGTGTGCTTGTGTGTCTGTGTGTGCGTGTGCGTGTGCGTGTGCGTGCGTGTGTGTGTGTGTGTATGAGTGTGTGAGAATCCGCGGTTACGGCGGCCAGTTCTCCCAGCCCCCGGCACAGGGTTGTCCACCCTATGTCGGGACCCGTTCTTGGCAACAACCTCCGCAGCGCTTCCCCAGGCAAGGACGAGCCCCGCGCTACCGGCCGTAGGTGCATCCGCCTGCGCTGGCCTAAGTGCGCCTGTCAGTGGCTCGTCCCTGAGACGCTGCCCCCGCCAGTGCTTTCAGATGACCGTTGCAGGTACTCCAACACCGTGCCCGTGCACGGCGGCCACACCGTCTTCCCCGCCCAGCGTCCGCTGTTTTCCGCGCGCACCCGCCCCTTGCACGGTTGGTGCAGCCCAGCAAGTCCATCTCCCCGCCAGACGTCAGCACCTTTGATTGCGTGGGCGTCCGTCCCGCGGGCCCTGTGCCCCGCAGCCCATTCGGTCGTGGGTCCCGACCCAGCTGAGCCGAGTTGCAGCTATGATGACGGGATGACCTGGTTCTGCCTCGCGGTGGGGCCCTTCGAGCCCGGCAGCGGCAGCGAGGGCGGTTTCCCCGCCGACCACCCCCTGGCGGCCGAGGCTGACGCCGAGCCGGTCCCTCCGCCAGCGGGCCCCGCGCCAGACCAGATCCGCGACGCCTTCTTCCATGCCTTCTACAGTGGCACTCCGGGTGGATCCGCCCCTGCCATCCCTTCGGCTGCCCGGCCCTGCGCGAGCTCTACGACCAGTGCAGGCCACAGTGCGGCAGATGGATCACACCGCTGGTGCCGCCGGCCACTGAGGATGATCTCAGCGCGGCTCTCGACCTCACCAGGTCCCTGGCTCTCTGCTGCCATCAGGTCATGGTCCACATCATCACGCTGATCCACCTCTCCCGCAACTTCCCGGTGGTTCGGACCGCCAGCGAACCCGCACGCGATTACGCCCCCATGAGACGGAAGCTGTGATTCCCATGAGCCTTCCCCGTTCGGTGCCGCCTGCACAACCGCCTCGTCACCCCAGCTCCGCCCCGCCCGTCCCTCGCATGCCAGCTGGGGCTATCCTGCTCACCAAACCCCTCTGCTTGGTCAGGCGCTGTCTCACGCGATCGGCGGATCACCAGAGGTGGCCTCACCGTGAGAGTCGTTGGCCCTCGTTTCCCCCCCGCGCCGCCTCACCCCGCCGGCCTTCTCGCTGCTGGGCTTCGACCGCCTCTTTGCCCTCCCCACTGCGCGGCCCGGTCTCACTCGGCCCGCGGATCGCCAGAGACGGCCTTATCGCGAGGCTCGGCCGAGGGCTTCGGGGCGCCGCCTCGCCCCCCTCCGCGCTGCACTGCCGCGCTGGCGGCTCGCCTCCCCGCCGCGGCGCCTGCCGGCCTGCACCGTCATGGAGATGCCCGCTGCCATGCCGCGCCGCCGCGTCGCGCGGCTGGTGGGTCGCCAGAGGCGGCTTTACCGTGAGGATCGTCGGCCGTCCTCTCCCTCCCGCGCCGACTCGCCCCGGCGCCTCGCTGCCCCCGCGGCCCCTGCCGCCGTACCTTCGCCGCATCGCGCGCCCCTCCGTCTATTCGGCAGGCGGATCGCCAGAGGCGGTCTTCTCGTGAGGGTCGGGGCCACGGGCAGCAGCGTGCGGCCTCGCTTTGGCGCTTTCTGTCACCCTCATCCCCGCACTCGGCGCTGCCTCGCTTGCGCAGGCCTCCAGCCTCAGCCAGCTGCCGCCAGGGCAGTTGCAGGCTTGCCCACTGCCGTGACCCCGCTGCCTCGCGCTGTCGGCGCGTCGTCAGTGACGGCGTTGCCGCGTCGGTCGCCGACCGACTCCCACTTTGCTGGCGCTTGCCGCCCACTTGACGCCTTGTTGGGCCCTCGCCGCGCCGACGGGCGGTCCCGCCCCCTCCACGCCGCGCCTCCTTGGTCTGTCGGCCGGAACACCTCTCGCCACTTGCCCACACCCACGACGTCGTGATTTTTTCATGACGTGACCCTCAGAAGCCTGGACCCCTTCCCGGGGACCGGTTCTCCATCCTGAGTCGTTGTTTTGACAGTATCGAAGCCTGGCGAGGGCCCCTGGAGGCCGAAAGTGCTGAAAAACCTTCCGTCTTAGTCACAACGCGAGGAGGTCTGGGTTCGTTGCCTCTGGCCTCCGCCCGCCCGCGCCGAGCACCGCAGGCGCCCGGGGGCTGCCGCCCCGCCGCCTCCCCGCGGCTCTGGCGGTCGCCCCTTTGGCCCGGCGGTCGCTGCCCCGCCGCCGCTCCCCGTTGTGCCCGCTGCCCCTGCCCCCGCCGCCGACTGGCGCCGCCAGTTCGGCGGCGCCGCCCCCGCCCCTGCCACCGCTGCCCCGCCGCCGGCCCGCGGGCGCCGCGGCCCCGCTGCTTGCCTTCCCCCGCCGCCCCCAGGCCTCCTCGCGCTGTGAAAGAAAGTCACGACGGGAGGCTTTTCGCTGTTTGGGCCTCCAGGGGCCCTCGCTGGGCCTCGGGACTGTCAAAGAGCGATTCAGAATGGAAAGCCGGTCCCAGGGGAAGGGGTCCAGACCTCTGGGGGTCGACGTCGTGAAAAATTCCAAACGTCGGGGGTGTGGGACTGCCCCGTGAGGAGCCGCCGGGCTCTCTTCCGCTCTGTGCCAGCGCGCGCGGAGGCGGTGGCTCTCTGACGGCTTGCTGCCCAGCCCGCGACGTGCAAAGAGCGTGTGTGTGTGTGTGTGTGTGTGTGTGTGTGTGTGTGTGTGTGTGTGTGTGTGTGTGTGTGTGTGTGTGTGTGTGTGTGTGTGTGCGTGCGTGCGTGCGTGCGTGCGTGCGTGCGTGCGTGCGTGCGTGCGTGCGTGCGTGCGTGCGTGCGTGCGTGCGTGCGTGCGTGCGTGCGTGCGTGCGTGCGTGCGTGCGTGCGTGCGTGCGTGCGTGCGTGCGTGTGTGTGTGTGTGTGTGTGCGTGCGTGCGTGCGTGCGTGCGTGCGTGCGTGCGTGCGTGCGTGCGTGCGTGTGTGCGGTCGTGCGCCCTTGTCACACCCCGGGTCTGCGCCCCTTCTCTGTTTTTTCCAGCCCTCCTGCGTCGGTTCTCGTTTTTGACCAGGGCACTGGGGTCGCGTCTTCCTCCCGCCCCCCTCCTCCCCTCTCCCTCCCGCCTCTTGCCTGCCTGCTGCCCTGCATCCTGCCTGCCTTCTGCCCTGCCTCCTGCTTGCCTGCTGCCCTGCCTCCTCGCTGTCCCTGGCGGGCTGGGAGCTGCGAAGCTGTCGCCACTTTCGAGGGTTGCCCGGGGGGTCTGGCGAAGCGAGGCCCCACGCAACCCTTGCTTGGACCTCGACATCCCTGAAGGGGGCTGTGATCTGCGAAACCGTCGCCACTTTCGACGGCTGCTGGGAGGTCCAGCGGAGTGAGGCCCCACGCAGATTAGGTTTTGACCTTGCCATCCCTGAAGGGTTGCGATCTGCAAAGCCGCCGCCACTTTCGAGGCCCGCGGGGGGGTCCAGCGGGAAAAGGCCCCACCCAGACCGAAATTGAACCTTTCAGCCCTGGGCGGCTGCGGCGTGGCTGCGCTCTGCCAAACGGTCGCCACTTTCGGGAGCTGCAATGGGGTCCAGCGAAGCGAGGCCCCACGCAGACTTCAACTAATCCTCTCCATTTCTGGGGGGGGGCTGCGATCTGCGAGACGATCGCCACTTTCGAAGGCTCCTGGGGGGTCCAGTGGGGTGAGGCCCCCACGCAGACTTCAACTAAACCTCGCCATCCCTGAATCCTTGCGTGAGCCTGCGATCTGCGAAACGATAGCCACTTTTGACGACTGCTTGGGGGTCCAGCGGAGCGAAGCCCCACGCAGACCGGAATGGAACCTCACTACTTAGCGACTTTCGAGACGGTCGCCTTTTTCGAAGGCTGCTGGGGGGTCCAGGGAAGCGAGGCCCCACGCAGCCCTGAATTCGTCCTCGCCATCCTTGTAGGCTGCGATATGCGAGACTGTCGCCTTCTTTAGGGGCCTGCGATCTGCGAGACGATCGCCACTTTCGAAGGCTGCTGGGGGGTCCAGCGGAGCGAGGCCGCACGCAAATTTTAATTTTACCTCGCCATCCCTGTGGGAGGGGCTTTCTGCGAAACTGTCGCCAGTTTCGAGTGCCGCTGGGGGTCCAGCCCTAAATTAGGCCTCGCCATCCTTGGGGGGCTGCGACATGCGAACATGTCACCACGCCCCACGGCGGATCCAGAATAGACCTCGCCATCCTCAGGGGGGTTGCGATATGCGAAAGTGTCGCCATTTTCGATGGCTGCTGGGGGGTCCAACACGGTGACGTCCTGCGCGAATTCTGATAAGCCTTGATTCCATTCCCCGCGGGTCCCGATGACACGGCGGCGCACCTGTGGGCGTTTAGTTTCCGCGCTGCGTGCATCAGGAAGGCGCTCGTGTCTTGAGCTAGCTATGCACAGCCGGCCCTGTGGAGCGTCAGAGCGACCTGGCGCGGGCCGCTCTGTTGTCCAGCGTGCCACTGGGAAAGATAGGTCGCCGTTTTTTTTTCCTCGCCCTGCTCATGTCGTGGTTGTCCTGCTCTCGCTTCGCCGTGACAGTGCTGCTCTCGCGTTAATCCTTTGGCCCCTCTTGTCTTTTGTTCCGTGCCTTCGTTCCCACCCCCATATCCTCTTCGAGCTTGGGGCCGCAGGCCCAGCTTTTTGTTGCGCTGCCCTGCGGATCGCGCAGCGCGCGTGCGTTTCCGCTATAGCACAAACAATCATCTGCCAACCTATCCCGGACCAGCTGCTCGTGCCACTTACTGCAAAAAGGTTGGGCACGTCGCAGGGTAAGTGTTTTGCCTCGCGCCCTGGCGCTGCCCACGTAAACCTGGGCAACGCCGCGGCGCACCCATACGGTTCTCAGGCTAGCACGCTCCGTGATGATACGGTTGCTGCAATCCGTACTGGGGGACCTGGGGTTGTGGCCGACGTACCTTTTCCGGATCCCTTTGTTCCGTCGTGACTGCCTGGACTCTTGGTGTGTCGGGCGGCCCCCCTCTTGCAGCCGGGCCGCAGTTCACCAACGGTTGTTCGGTTTGCGCGCGTGTTCTCAGCCTCGCGCCTCGGTTCGGCTGCATCTGCTCTCACCGCACGGCGCCTTGCTTCGGCACCTGCGTGGCCCACCTGGCGTTTTCCACGCTGCGGTCCCCCGTCGTGTTTGCATGCGTCAGCTTTCATCCATATCCCCATCCGCCGCTGCATGTGGTATTGAGGTGAGCCCCGCGTTTTGTCTGCATGCGCCTGTTTTCGATCGAAACATCCATCCGCATCCGGGTATTCGAGCTCAGCGTGCCCCGCGTTAGCACTCGCTGTGGTGGTGCCGCTTGGGCGCTGGAGGAGACAAAGTGTTTGCGTCTGTGTGTGTGTTGTTTTGCGTTCTGCGGAATTCACCGCGTCGCTGCGCGTGCAGTCTCGACGCCGAGCTTGTGAGTTTGTTTGTTTGTGTTTGCACGCGCGCGTGCGTTCTTGCGTGCATGCGTGCGTGCGTGCGTGCGTGCGTCCGTGTGTGTGTATGTATATGTGCAGCTGCCGACGTAAAAAGTGCGTGGTGCAGGTGCGTGCGCGCATGAGCGTGACTCTGAATGCTTGCCTGCGTGCTCATGCCTCTGAGCTGGCGCGCGTGTCCTTGCAGCATGTGTCGGCGCGAATTGGCTCAGCGGCACATATCTATATATATATATATGTATATATGTGCGTATATGGTTAATTCGGTTAAGTTTCCTGGCGGAAGCGCTCGCAAGACCATCAAGTTCCTCCTCGGTGCGGGCGCCAAACTCGTGAACGATAGCGTCATTGAGCAGGACCCCGGTGCCCCCCAGGCTTACTGTTGCGCCGCCGTTGCCAGACGTCTTGCCATGTCTAGCGAAGTCAATGCCTGATGCGCAATAGTTTCTGATGGCCATGGCGAAAGGGGTTGAGTGAGGGGAAGGAGGAGGAGCAGGAAGGCCTGCGGAAGGCGGAAGCCGCCTTGGGATCTAGGGGACGTACTGGGACCGTCTTGGAGGTCTCTTTGGACATCTTTGGGGCATTTAGGTCCGTCATGGGTGTCTTTCTTGGAAGCCACTTGGGCCGTATTTGGGCATTCCGAACACTAGAAGCTGGGCTTGCGATCATAGACAACCTTCAGTTCTTCCCAGCCCTTGTTGAATAGTGCAATGGGGTCGCGCCTTCCCCCTCCCGCCTCCCTCATCCTTTTGCCCTCCCGCCTCTTACCTGCCTGCTACCCTGCCTCCTACCTGCATTCCGCCCTGTCTCCTACTTGCCTGCTACCTTGCCTCCTCGCTATCCTTGGGAGGCTGAGATTTGCAAAACTCACGCCGCTTTCGAGGGACGCTGGGGGATCCAGCAAAACGAGGCGCCACGTACGCCTAACCTTGACATCGCCATCCCTGGGGGGCTGCGATCTGCGAAACCGTCGCCACATCCGAGAGCTGTTGTGGGGTCCAGCGGAATGACGCCCCATGGCGAATCTAAACTAGGCCTCGCCATCATTGGGCGGCTGCGATCTGCGAAATTGTTGTTCGAGGGCTGCTGGGGGGTCCAACCTAGCGACGTCCTACGCGGATTTCGATTAGCCTTGATGTCATTTCCGATGGGTCCCGAAGACATGGTGG
Source organism: Prorocentrum cordatum (assembly GCA_963575745.1). NCBI lineage: Eukaryota > Dinophyceae > Prorocentrales > Prorocentraceae > Prorocentrum > Prorocentrum cordatum. The sequence continues at coordinate 816,719 of CAUYUJ010017915.1, forward strand.
CGCGTTTGTCGGCGTTTAGCTCTCGCGCTACACGGCGCAGCGAAGCGACGCCCCACGCAGACTTCAAACTAAACCTCGCCATCCCTGGGGTGGGCTGCGATCTGCGAAACCGTCGCCGCTTTCGAGGGCTGCTGGGGGGTCTAACGGAGTGAGGCTGCACGCATGCCGAATCTGAGTTTTGCCAGCCCTGGGGGCCTACGATCTGCGACGCCGTCGCCACATTCGAGGGCTGCTGGGGGGGGGGTCCAGCGCAGTGAGGTTTCGCGCAGACCTAAATCAGACCTCGCCATCCTTGGGGGGCTGCGGTCTGCGAAACTTTCGCCACATTCGAGGGTTGCTTGGGGTCCAGCGGAGCGAGGCTCCACGCAGACCTAATCAGACCTCGCCATCCCTGGGGTGGCTGCGATTTGCGAGACCGCTACCTTTTTCGAGGGTTGCTGGGGGATCCAGCGGAGTAACGCCCTGCCGCGGATCCAGACTAGACCTCGCCATCCTTGGGGGGCTGCGATCTGCGACACTCTCGCCGCGTTCTTTCGAGGGCTGCTGGGGGGTTCCAACATATTGACTTGTTACGCGGAGCTACATTCGCCTAGATCTTCTTTCCCGTGGGTCCCCAAGACTTGGCGGCGCACCTGCCGGCGTGTAGCTCCTGCGCTGCACGGCGCAAGAAAGACGCGGGGAGTTTGGTGGGGGAGGTCCCCAGTTCGCTCTTCTGTACTCGCTGTATGAACTCTGCAGCGCCAGAGCGAGATGGCGCGGGCCGCGCTGCTTGTCCAGCGTGCCCTGGGATATGACCGCAACCCTCTCTCGTCATCCTGCTTGTGTTGTTGCCGTCCTCTCCCTGCTTCGCCGAGACAGCGCTGCTCTCGCGTCAACTTTTCTTCGGCCCCTCTTCCATCCTTTTCCGCCCCCTCGTTCCCGCGCCAACCTCCTTTTCGAGCCTGGGGCCGCACTCCTCGTCCTGTTCTGCTGTCCTATAGATCGATCATCTCGCGTGCCTTCCCATATACACCTTGCAGAACCGTTGACAGAGCCTGCGTTGTAATCTGCCACACTGTTCTGGACCAGTTCCTCATGTCACTTAGTGCAGATGGATTGTGTACGTTGCGAGGTAGTATATTGTGAGTCGCTCCCTGGGCGTGCCCAGAGAGCATCCAGGACGGCCCCGGAGGATGACACGGGTTCCTGAGCTTGTCCTAGCCCTCCTGCGTTGGGTTCTCGTCTTGAATGGAACGCTGCGGTCGCGACCTCCTTCCTTCCCGCTTCCCTCCTCCTTTAGCCTCCTACCTGTCTGCTGCTCTGCCTCCTGCTGCTGTCCTGCCTCGGGGATCCCTGGGCGGACCAAGGTTAACGTCGCCATCCCTGGGGGGGCTGCGATTCGCCAAACTGTGGCCATTCCTGAGGTCTGTGTCGGGGGTCCAGCGGAGTGACGCCCCGCCGCCGCGGACCCAAGGTTTGACCTCGCCATCCTTGGGGGGGCTGCGATCTGTCCGCCGCGTATCCAGATTAGACCTCGCCATCCCTGGGGGGGCTGCGGTCTGCGGAACTGCCGCCACATCCGAGGGCTGCTCAGGAGCCCAGCGGGGTGACGCCCCGCCGCCGATGAAGATTTTCACACCTGTCGACACTTTCGTCGAGGGCTGGAGGAGGGTCCAGCGGAGTCAGGCCCCACGCAGACCGAAAGTGAACCCTCGCCAGCCCTGGTGGCCTGCAATCTGCGAGACTGTCGCCACTGTCGAAGGCTGCCAGTGGGTCCAGCGGGGCGACGCCCAGCTTCGGATCAAAATTCGACCTCGCCATCCCTGGGGTGGCTGCGATTTGCAAACCTGCCGCCACATTCGAGGGCTGCTGGGGAGCCCATCGGCGCGGATCAAGATTGACCCTCGCCATCCCTGGGGAACCGCGATTTGCTAAACTGTCGCCACTTTTCGAGCGCTGCTGGTGTGTCCAGTGGAGTGACGCCCCGCCGCGGATCCAGAATGAGCTTCGCCATCCCTGAGGGGCTGCGATCTGCGAAACCGTCGCCACATTCGAGGGCTGCTGGGGGTTGCAGCGGGATGACGCCCCGTTACGGATCAGGATCAGACCTCGACAGCCCTGGGATGCTGCGATTTGCTGAGCTTTCGCCATTTTCGAGGGTGACCGGGGGGTCCAGCGAAGTGACGCTCCGCCGCGGATCCAGATTAGACCTCGCCATCCATGGGGGGCTGCGATTTGCGGGCTGTTGGGAGGGTCCAGCAGAGTGGCGCCCCACGGCGGATCCAGCTTAGACTTCATTTCCCACGCCGAAGTCTTGACGTCCACGGCCTGCCAGGGCCAGGCCATGCACCGCGGAGTCATTGGGAATGCCAGGTGCAAGGGCGCGGCGGACTTAGACGCCCTCTGGCTGCATCTCCAAGTGATGTTTCCCAGGGCGGCAACGGCGGACAAACTGCTGATGGTACACGGCCCTGGCCTTGATTTCTTTTGCCGCGGCCCTTCCGCTGACCGACCTGGCGGCACGCCTGTGGGCGCCTCGCGTAGCTGACACCACGAACGGCAACGTCTGCACTGTCGGTGTCCATGCAAGTTTGGCCTTCTTTTTTCTTTTCCGTTGATGCACATGTGTTGGGTACATCACGCGGCCATTTGAACTTTAATTGGGAGGCATTCGGGGGATGTTGGAACGTCCGTTGGAATGTTGATCGTTCCTCGAACTTTCCCGGGCTCGTTGAAACGTGGGAAGGCCCTGGTTCCCTGCATTCTCTCTCTCTCTCTCTGTTTGTCTCTCTCTCTCACTCTCGCTCTCTCTCTCTCTCTCTTTGTTTCTCTCTCTCTCTCTCTCTCTCTCTCTCTCTCTTTCTCTGTCTATATCTCTCTCTCTCCCTCTCTTTCTATAGAGATCTATCTGTACATATACACTCACTTTCCTTACGAGGCCCAGGGGGGGCGTGACTCGGTCTGGAGCTGACCCGGGGGCTTCCAGGAAGGCCACGGGGCAAGCGCCGACAACGCCCGGCACCGACCCGGATTTCTGCCAAATCGTGGTGGCCTGAGCTTGGGCAAATCGTGCAATCCCTTCCACCATCCGTCGTTGAATATATATATATATAGAGAGAGAGTGGTTTCCGGCCCATCCGTCTTTGTGCACGGGTTGTGGGTGAGAGTCCTTATGATGCTTGTTGTGGCCGCTTCGCAAAAAGGCTTTGGAGGTCTCCATGGGGCAGTGTTGACGCCTCTTGGGGGGGGCCTCTTAGGATCCTTTTTGGGCCTCCTGGGGGCAGTTCGGGGCGGAGGCTTTGAAATGTCGGTTCGTGGTTCCGCTTTGGGGTGTTATTTGGACCTCTTGACCCCGTTTTGGACGCCTCTTGGGCCATGTTGGGGGCCTTTTTCGGGCCGTCTCGGCACCCTTTTGGGAGCTTCTCGGGCCGTCTTAAAGCGATGTTGGGGGCCAATTGGGCTGTTTTGGAGTGTCAGGACCCCGAAAAATCAGAAACGCCCCAATCCTTCAAACACCGGCGGACAATGAATTACGTTTGCCTCGAGGGGCCCTCTTGGGGGTGCTCTTGGAGGCCTCTTGGGCCGGCTTTGGAGACTTCGTAGTGCGTCTGGAGGTTACCTTGGGCGTCTTGGAACGATTTTTCGGCAAACCGGACAAAAATTGGACACATCGGAAGGTTCGGGAGCGCGGGCACAGCGTGCAGAGGGCTGGCAGGAAACGCCCCAACCCTAGAAGACCCCCGAAGACCTCAGATGACCCGGAACTCCAGAGTTCCGGGCCTTGACGAATTTACAAGCCTGGCTGCAGCGGCAGCACAGCTGTAAGCCTTGGGGCAACCAATACAAGTGCCAGGGTCACCTTGGTGGGTTTTTGGATTCTTAGATTCCGTTTTACTGCCTTCCTATTTCAAGTGTTGAAGGGTTATTTTTGTTCAGTCGCGTTCAGTGGGCGGGACGAGATCCAACATCTTTCCAACGGGTGCCTACTTCATGTGTTTACCATATTCACCTAATCATTGAGTAATATGCACATTTGTAGGAGACTGAGGCGTCGTCAGGAATTGCTGAAGGCAATGTGGCGGACGTGTGACAGGTTGATGGTGTTACGTTTGTTGCTGCTGCTGATGCGCGGACCCCCGAATGTGTTTGCTTATGCAGTGTGTGTGTGTGTGCATTGTTCCTCCGCCCGGTCCCACATCTCTCTTCCCCCCCAGGTGAACAGCCGATTCGGGCCTACAGTGGAGGGAAGCAGAAGGCTCGCTGGGTGTTGCGGGCAGCTTCTGTACCTGTGACATGCTTGCACCGTCTCCTCGTCGTTTTTCTCGCTGTGGCGCCGCTGCGCTTCCTACATTGGCGGCTTGCCGTCGCAGCCCCGCGGTGGGGCAGGGAGCGGCCCGAGAGACGCTCGAAAGCTGACCAACGAAGAAGGGGAGAATGAAGCGGAAGCTAAATCATTGTCGGAGATTTAGGAGCCTCCCTCGAATCGAAAGCACTTCATAAACATCAACCTGTGGAGAGCCGAGCGGTTTTTACGGATCGGCGTTGGGCATCACCGGCGGCGTCACCGGCGCCGCCTTTGGCACGCTCCGCGCGCCAAGGAGGGGGTTCCAGCACGTATCCCAGAAATCCGCGTGGATTTCTGCAAACTTCTACGTACGCATTTTACTTGGCCTCTACTCGTTCCCCCGGGGGCCCCGAGTGCCTGGGGGCACCTTCAGGTCTCATGCAACTGGCTCTCCAGAACTACTGAAGAGCAGCAGTCAGACGCCATGCAAACTGCTGGTCCTGGACTGTCCGCTGACCCGGGCCTGGGCCGGGGGTTCTGAATGGCTCGACAGGCTTCGCGACAGGGCCCGCCCCAGGCGTGTGCCGACCCGGGGAAGCGGGTCCCGGAGCACCGCCTGGGCTCGCGGGCCGCACCACCGCGGGCCGCGCTCGCTCGCCCGCGAGCCGCGCGCGCCCGGGCCCCGGCCGCCAGCCACCACCTGCTGCTCGGAGGACGCGTCATGCGGGGGCGAGCCAATGGGGGGGGGGGGCAGCGAGGGCTGCAGGACGACGGGGCTCCCCAGGGCCCCCACAGAAGCCCTTTGGGGCCCAGGAGGGGGCCTCCAGCGCCGCAAAGGGCACCTCTCTCTCCCCCCATGCATTCGCGCCCAAGCTGTCCTCCTCTTCCTCCTCCTCCTCCTCCTCCTCCTCCTCCTCTTCCTCCTCCTCCTCCTCCTCCTCCTCATCATCATCATAATCCTCTTCCTCCTCCAGCGCGCAGCGCCGAACACGTCCGCCAGCGTCGCCACCCCTTGGCCCTCCCCCCGCCCCTCCCGCAGGACATCCGCGACGCCGTCGCCCCCTACGTGCCCCTGCAGGTCGTCACCTGGACAGGGTGGCGCGACCGGCCCGAGCACTCTCCGCGGGCGCTGCCGCCGCGCGCCCCCGTCCCCGGGGGGCGCATGGAGGACAACGGCGAAGTCCATGAGGCCCTCCGGCGCGGATCGGCCGACTCGGAGGAAGGAAAAGGAGAGGAGGAAGAGGATGAAGAGGGAGGAAGATGGAGGGAGGGAGGGAGGGAGGAGGGGGAGGAGGGGGAGAAGGAGGAGGAGGAGGAGGAGGAGGAAGAGGAAGGAGGAGAGGAGGAGGAGGAGGAGGAGGAGGAAGAGGCGGCGCAGGCGGAGGCGGAGGCGGAGGAGGAGGAGGAGGAGGGGGGGGGGGAAGAAGGGGGGGGGAGGATAAGGAGGAGGAGGAGGAGGAGGAGGAGGAGAAAGAGGAGGATGAGGAGGAGGGGGGCCTTCGACCTGCGCCTTCCGAGCCGTCCGCGCGGCAGGTGCCGCAGCGGCGGCCACCGTCAAAGCCGCATTGCGGCGGCCGCGGCGGCCGCCGCTCCCGCATCGCGGCGGCACCTTCCGCGCGGAGGGTGCAGATGGGACAGGTCGTGGGCCCCCACCCCTCCTCCTCCCTCCTCCTCCTCCTCCTCCTCCTCCCTCCTCCTCCCTCCTTCCCTCCCTCCCTCTCTCCCTCCCTCCCTCCCTCCCTCCCCTCCTCGCTCCCTCCCATCTCCCGCATCGCGGTGGCACCTTCCGCGGGGAGGGTGCAGATGGGGCAGGTCGAGGGGGGGGTTATGATCGCCATGGAGCAAGCGTGTCCTGAGTTGTGTTGTCTCCATCGCGCTTAAGGACCGCATCCCAGAAGTGATGTCGAGCACCCCGAAAGGTATCGACACAGTGCCTGCCCCGACACTCTGGCGAGGTGCCGAACGAGTATCGCCTCCCATGGCCCAACACGTGAAAACCCTCCAGGCTCGGTGCTTCCAGTGAGGTGTTCGACATTATTGCAGGTGAGCCAGGCCAAAGTAGGTTGGAACATCATGTCCTTCTGGGCGGCATGGTCGGTGTCGGGGGGCCATGGCTGTGCCGCGGGGCCGTTGCACAATGACCGTGCGTGCGGGCTTCGCCCTCTGCCGCCGGCTCCCTCTCGTGTCGGCGCTGCTTTGTTAACCTCTGGGATAATCATGCGAGGACGATAGGCATTCGGCCAGCACCTTCAGATATTGGGTTTGTTGTTGAACGCATTGTTTCCTTCTCATAGCGCGAATCTGGCACACTTTACCCAAGAGTCTGGCGTCGGGAGCGCGAGCCTGGCATGATTTGCGAGGAATGCTGGCCTTGGGAGCGTGAATTTGGCATAAAGTCGTGAAGAATTGCCCGAGCACCTAGCCGGCACACCAGCCAGCCCAACCAGCCCAACCACCCAACCCGCAAACCCGCTTATCAGCCCGAGCAGCCCAACCCCCCGACACCACACCAACCAGCCGACCCCCGTCGCCGGCCATCCGTCACCATCACAGCGGGGGGGGGCGTGTTCTTCCAAGCGAATGTTGCTGTGAACCGCCCTCTGAGGACCAGGCTGGCAGCCAAGGTGGCACCAACTCGCACCCTACTGTGAGGGACCGGCCCCCCGGGCAGGCGCCCCGAGCACGGTCAGGAGCCCCAAGCGGATCGAAACCAGTTGCCCTAGCCAGCACACCAATTAGCCCAACCAGCTCAACCAGCCCCGCCAAGTAGCCCGACCAGCCAAGTGATCGTTTGTTCATTCATTTTTGTTGCCGATCGGCACGGGCCTTCGCACACCCCTCTCCCCCCCCTATGGAGTAGATCTTAGGTGTTTTGGGCGCCTGTTTCGAGCAGGTCGAGTCTCCCCCATCGGACGCACTGCTGCAAACAGTCGCACTAAGCAGAGGTCCGGAGCCAGATCCCCCCCCCCCTCCCCCTTTCCGCCCAATGTCGAAACGCCGAATATGGAAAACGCTCAGTAACCCGCCCACCCCTGCCGCCTGCCCTCCGTCACCGCCGAGGGGCGGGGGAGCTGTTTCTTACACAGCGAAATCGGCTTGGAGCCGCCTTCAGGGACTGAGCTGGCAGCCGAGGGGGGCAAACACGCACCGTGCCCGGGGGGGAACGGCCTCCTGGGCGAGCGCCCCGAGCACGGTCGGAGGTCGTCACGTTCCGCGTTGCCCAACATCCGCGCTCTCGGCGGGAAAGCTCCCATCCTCAAAACGGTCATTCTTTTTGGAGGACAGCGGAGAAGTTGGGGCCATGGGATTGTCAGATTCTTGGCGTCGCAGAGAGTGTGGTGGCAAGCAACACAAGAGCATCCGACGACGCCGGTTGCCGATGGTGGTTGCCACCTGCCTGCGGCAGTTGCGCGTGGCACGGGCTGGTAGGACAAGGTCTTGAGGCTTCGCGTATCCCCTCCGAGCCGCCGGTCATCTTCAGGTTCCAGTTTCGTGCACGCGGGGCGCACGGAATTGGTCGTGACGGTTGGCCTTTTGTCCAACCTGGTAACCTGTCCCTCTCTCCCGCCCTCGGGTATACGTCGTTCGCGTCTATCCGGATGAGTTTCCGACGCTGGTCAGGTGTGGCGCACCGTCTTACATGTACGACCATGTCGTTTGTCTACCCTGGGGTTGTGTCGACCGCGTTTTCTCCGACCTTTACAGGCTTGGGGTGCCTATGACTGAGTGGCACCGCTACCCGCACACCCTGGCCGCCGAGGGGCCTTCGCCCGCGCCATTTTGGCTGCATCCCCACTCTTGTGCTCGCGCACGGTGAAGATCTACCCGTGCGGCAAGGTGTACCACCTCTTCCTCCGCGTTTCAGCTCTGTCGCGCCATGTTAGCTTCGTCCACCACTCGCCTGGTGCTCTCGGGGCGCTTCAAGTTCTCCTCGTTCGGCCAGGGTGGTTCCGCCCTTGGTCTTCGTGCTCTTCGTCTTCGGCACGCTCTTCTGGCGGCTGCTTGCGGGCTGGGCGGCGCTGCTGTATTTCCCTTTTCCGCCCGCTGGTTGCCGCTCGCCTCGCTGTTTTTCCTTTAGCTACGGTGCGCGGCCCGCCCTACCATGCTCGGCGTTCGACTCGTCCTCGCGCGCCCGCGGACCAAACAAACAGAACTATCCCTCTCAAGCAGATCGCCAGGCGAGTTGCCTTGGCGATCGTTTTCTTATTCGTTGTTCTGCCGATCGGCGCATGCCCTCGCACCCCCCTCTTCAGGAAACGTGGCGCTGCTGCAAGGTGGTGCTTTGCCCAGGGCGGTATTTTTTGCGGGGCGGGGTACTGCTGCTGGTGGGCGCTAGATAGGTCCGGCGCGGCTAGGCCCCTGGCCTCGCCCTCGGTCTCGCCCTCGGATTCCGAGTTCGGGGACTCGAGATCCACTTGCACATCCTGGCGGCGGCAGCGGTGCTGACAGCGCTGCGTATGGCGGCAGTGCTTATGGCGGCGGATCTTATGCCGGCGGCGGCGACACGTATGGCGGTGGGGAGGGGCAGGGTGGGTGCGTGGCGGGGCAGCGGGGCCGCGGGGGGGGAACGGGGGCGGCGGCGCAGCCGGCGATCCCAGCGGGTCCAGCGGCCCCGGCGGCCCCCCCGACCACTCCCATGGAGTAGATTTTGGGTGTTTTTCGTGGCGCGTGTTTCGAGCAGGTGAGGCCTCCCCCATCGGACGCACTGCTGAAAACAGTCGCGCTAAGCAGAGGTCCAGAGCCAGATCCCCCCCCCTTCACCCCCTCTTCCGCCCAATGCCGAAACGCCGAATAGGAAAACGTTCACTGGATCAGAGAATTGCAAAAGCGTGCAGTGCCACGTCCGCTTTGGGAGCGTTTTTCTCGGATGTCTCTCTTGGCGCCATTTTGGGGCTCTTCGCGGCGCCTCTTGGCGCTGTCTTGAGGCCCACTTTTGGGGCTCTCTTGGGGCCTTCTTCTTAGAGGGCTCGGAGGGCACTTCAAACTGCCTTGGGGCCGTCAATGGCACTCTTGGATATTTGCCAGAGGCTATCTTCATCCATCTTGAGGTATTGGAAGCCATCCTGGGGGCCATGGTGGGCTCTCTGGAACCCCCTTGGGTCCATCTTTGGCGATATTGGGGGCTCTAGCGCCTCGCGCCCCCCCGCCCCCTGGGCCCAGGAGGGGGTGTTATGGGGAGGAGCGGTCCCTTCTTCCGAGCAGGTGAAGGAGGAATACCGGCAGAGAGAAGACAAAACTCGGTAACCCACCTACGCCCAGAGGGCATGTGGGGTTATCACACATGCAACGGTTTCATTACGAGCCTTTTTCGGGCCAGGTGGTCACGGACACCACGGCGTAAGGGCCTCAGACCCCCCGCGCTGACCCTCAAGGGTTCCGCTTTCGCGGATGTGCGCGCCCCACTTCGCTTCGCTCCCTGAATTGCAAGAGGGAGGGTGAAACAACGATCCCGCTAAACGACCTATGCCCAGGGGGCCCGACAGAGGGCCCTGGAGCGTATAATCGCCTGCATACATTATGAGCTCGGCTCGGCACGAGGGGCCATGCGAACCTCAGTTTCGGAAGGGGTAGTTCGCTACCCTCATGCTGTTCGTGTTTGCGTTTTGCGCCTTGGAGTGGTGCCCGCTTCGGGGCACATCCGTGGATCCTTTGGTCTTCAGAGAAGGGGCTCATGTCCTTAGCCAGTGCTCTTGTTGCCGTTTTTCGACACATCGTATGCTGGAGTATTTCAGGGGCCCGGGCCCTGGACGGTTCACACATGTGCGCCCAGGGGGACAGTGGGCCTTCTGTCGGACTCCCAGAAGTTATTTGCCCAGAGGGCCCCCAATTCAGCCCAAGAACGCTCCAGGAGAGCCTTAAGAGGAACCCAAGAGGAGGAACCCGAACTCACAGAGCGATTCCGCCTCCCGAAGATGGCCCCCGAGACCGCCAGCAGGGCCCCAGAATGCATCCAAAGAGACCCTCGGCATGGTTTCGCCCAGTTTTTTGAGCGGCTCTCGGTCATCCCCTCTTAGGTTGCGCTGGGTCCTCCTCGCGGTTGCGTTGCAGTGTGTAGATGTGTAAGTGTATATGATATGGATGATCGCCGGGTCCCAAGTGCCAGGGCCCCGGGCCACCTCTGGAACATCCAGGTTGCGCCCGTATCACCCTCTCCCAGGGATCCTTGGAGGGCTTCACATGGCTCCAAGACGGTCCCGAGTAACTATTTCCCACACGACCACAGAAGGTCCGAAGACGCGCCGAGTAGGCGCCAAGAGGCCCCCCAGACGTCCCACGAACGTTGCAAGACGGCCCAGGAGGCCCCCAAGACGTTCCAAGAAGGCTCCAAGAGGACCCCCAAGAGAGATTCACTGGGCATGTTTTATGATTTCCCATCGGTGTTAAAAGGGTTCTAGCTTTTTTTGACTTCCAACCCTCCAGGGCGGCCACAAAGGCCCCCCAAACCGCCCCCAAAGACGGCCCAACAGGCCTCCAAGAGCGCTACAAGACAGCCCAGGAGGGCGCCAAGACGGCCCAAGAGGCCCCCAAAGACGGCCCAACAGGCCTCCAAGACCGCCACAAGAGGGGACCCATAGGAGGAACCCCAACGGACGTTCTTGAGCTTTGCATGTTCTCGCTGCCTACCAGTGCGGTCGGAAGCAGTATTGTTTCCCCGTGTGGTCTGAGCCATTGGGCCCTTCTCATCAGCCCCCCCCGTGTGGTCTGAGCCATGTCGGGCTTCTTCTCAGCAAAGGCTTGCTTATGCAGGCAGCTGAGGCCTCGAGTTTGGAAGTCGCATTGGCTCCCCGGGTGGTCTGAGCCACCAGGGCTCTTCTCATTAGCCCTCCGTGTGGTCTGAACCATCTGGGTTCTTCTGAAACGCTGTCTGCTTTCGCAGACAGCCGACACCGTATCGGCTTTTCTCTGAGACTGCTGGTGCCCTCCGCCCGAATGCTGCATGCAAAAAGAGGATAGAACAGAGGATGGGAGACACACGCGCACACACATACATATACATATACACGTACATATATATGTATATATGTATATATGTATATATGTATTTATATATAGATGAATACTGGGATGGCCTCCAGCCCAGGGTCCATCCCACACGTTTGCGTTACTCCCAAATTACCCCTCCCCCCGGGAGCCCTGAGGTTCACATTACGGCCCAGAGTATTTCCGACGCGGCCACGGGGCCCCAAGATGTACCGAAGAGTGGGAGAGGGCTCCAGGACGGCCCAAGAGAGGGTCCCTCAACGGTTCAAGAGGCGCCCGGGACGGCCCAAGAGGGCCTTTGGAGGAGCCCAAGACGTGGGAGCCCAAGATGGGCACAAGAGGGGGAGCTCGACCCTTCCTCTCGAGACCGTCAGCACGCCCCCAAGAGGGCCACAAGATGCCCGCAAGAGGCCCCGAGGAGGCCCACGATGGGGCCCAAAGGGGCCACCAGGAGACACCAAGAGGCATCAACACCGCCTCTAAGACGTCCCCGAGCGGCATCGCCGAGTTCGATCCCGGTGTGCATCTGGCTCGCCTGTGCCAATGTGGGGGTTATCGCCGCCCATGCGCTGGCTCATGTACTGAATCGTTGCGGTTCCACCCTGGAGCAAGGAGTAGGATTCGCAGAAAAGGTGGACGTTGCGGCGGGTGATGGGCATGACTTGAAGTAGGACGTTTACCCAGGTCCCAGCCAGGTCGTCGTCCACGGCTATGCCGACATGCTTGAGCCAATCCCAGGGCGTCACGGCTGCCCAGCTCAAGGCAGCCCCAAGACACAAGACTGCCCAAGAGGGCCCCGAGACGGCCCAAGAGGCCCACCCCAAGAGGGCCCAATACGTACCAAGGCGGCCTCGAGGGAATCTCTCCAGAGTCCAGCACCACCAGCCAGCCTCCAACAGGCCCCGGCGACGCCCCCGATGCGCACCATGGAACCTCCCAGAGGCCCCAGAGACCTTCAATTGGCTTCCAGTGGGGTCCCAGAGGCTTCCCAAGAGCCCCCTCCTTCCTCCCGCATCTCCCTCCTATCTCCCTTCACTCCACTTGGTTCTCGGGGCCATAAACTCTTTGAGGGTAAAAGAACCCCTAACCTTGATAACACAATGAAGACGTAGCCTCACTGAGGTCCCTGTTTTCGCATCAGGGATAATGATTCTGGGCGCTTTGGTTCGATAGACCTGCAGAACAGACCCCATTGCCCCTGTTGTCCCTGGCCCTCCTGACTTGGGTCCCCTCTCAAAAGGTCAGGGGTCCTTCTCTGGTCAAAGACAACTAGGGCCTCAGGCGGCCGGCCAGAACGACACGGGGACCCGGAGGGGGGAGGACGAGCGCAGGCCCAGGTTTGCTGCACCTGCGCTGCTTCCCAGCAGCGGCATGGACTGCGCTAGAACTCGAGGGCGCGCGGAGCGCGCGCACGTGGTTCTTGTTATCGGAGGGGGGAGATGAGGAGGAGGAGGAGGAGGAGGAGGAGGAGGAGGAGGAGGAAGGCCAAGGAGGAGGAGGAGGAGGAGGAGAAGGAGGAGGAGTAGGACGTCGAGGAGGTCGATGAGGAGGAGGAGAAGGACCCCGAGGAGGAGGTCCCGGAGGAGGTCCAGGAGGAGGTCGAGGAGGAGGTCGAGGAGGATGAGGAGGAGGTCGAGGAGGAGGTCGAGGAGGAGGTCGAGGAGGAGGAGGAGGAGGAGGCCGATGTTCTGACCCACGCTCTCGTGGCCGCGCTTCGACTGCCAGGGGCAGTCCGGGAGGAGGAGGCAGCGGCCGCTGCCCAATGAGGCGTACGCCTTCTTCGAGGCGAACGAGGATGCCAAGGGTGCGAGGCCCGCCGGGGCTCCTCCCGTGCTCCCCGCCCCCGCGTCTGCTGCCTAGGAGGAGAACTTCCCCCACCTCCTCCTCCTCCTCCTCCTCCTCCTGCCCCTCCTCCTCCTCCCTCCCTCCCTCCCTCCCTCCCTCCCTCCCTCCTTCTCCTCCTCCTTTTTCCCCTCCTCCATCCCCTCCTCCTCATCCTCTTCCTCCTCCTCCTCCTCCCCCTCCTCCTCCTGCTCCCCCTCCTCCTCCTCCTCCTCCTCCTCCTCCTCCTCCTCCTCCTCCTCCTCCTCCTCGGGACGGGGGGGGGGAAGGAAGGGACGCAGCCGAGCGGCGAGCCTCAGCGGTTGCGAGCGCCCGTGTGGTCGCCCTGATCGCTCGGGAGGCTTCGCGCAGGTCGATGCTTGCGAATTCGGAACGCCTTCAAGAATTGGCGGCAAGGGGAGACTTTTCTCCTCGACCTCCTCCTCCTCCTCCTCCTCCTCCTCTTTCGAGTGCTGCTGCTGCTGCGGCTGCTGCCTCCTTCTCCTCGGGGGCCCCTCAGCCGTTCCGACTAGTCGAAACTCAGCTCCTGGAAAGAGTCTCAGGTCAGGAGACTCGTCGGTTTACGGCTCAGGAGCGGAGGAATTCAAAATCAAAGCCTAGACCACGGGCGAAGTCTCAGGGGTAATGTTTTGCTAGTCTTGTATTGCCTCGATGGCTGTCTGACTTGTGGGAATGAGCCGTGCCACCGCCCCCCTTAAGCGCGTATGCCCGCGCCACAGGGCGGGTTGGGGCCCGAGCGCTTGTCCGTGCCTGCAGAGGCTGAACGCCGAGTGAAGCTGCCTGCGCAGGCCACTCAGGGGCCAACTTTTTTGGCGCTATGAGGTGACTCATGGATTCGGTCCCCCAGAGTCGTTCTGTTCTATTATGTTCTCCTCCTCCTAATTACTCCCCCCCCCACCTCCCTCCTCCTCCTCCTTCTCTTCCCCCTCTTCCCTCAGATCTCGTCCCTCCTCCTCCTCATCATCCTTCTCCTCCTCCTTTCCACACTCCTCCTCCTCCCCCTTTTCCCCCTCCTCCACCTCCTCCTCTTCCACCTTCTACTCCTCCTCCCTCTTTATCCCCTCCTCCTCCTCCTCCTCCTCCTCCTCCTGCTCCGCCCCCATAGCCGTTCTGGCTCAGGTGTCCTGAGCTTGCTGCGGCAGACTTCAGAACGGCACCGCCGCAGCGAGCCATTGTGGCAGTGAGCTCCTGCAGGAGCAACCCCCTTTTGTTGAGACGGAGAATACGAGTGTTGTGTGGGCGAGGTCGAGAGGACCTCCCCGATGGCGCTCATGGCGGGGCCGGTACTACCAGGCCCCCGCAAGCCCACATGGGGGTGCCCAGCCTGCGGAGCATCGGCGAATTGGGCGAGCCGCATCAAGTGCAGATGCGGACAGGATGCACCTACGGTATTCATCCAACGGGCGAGGAAGGCTGCGAGAGAGGCGACGCAGCAGCCTGCGTCGGCGCCTCGACGTGCATCGCAGTCTCCAGCACCGTGGAGTGATCAGTATAAGCAGATGCAGAAGCAGATGGAGTTTCTATCAGCTGAGCTCAAGAGAGTCAAGGCTGAGAAGGGTGTCGCGGCCAAGGGTGACGGAGGTGACACGACGGCCAAGGACCCCGACGGTAACGAGACGGACTATGCCAAGAGAGCTGCGCTTCAGAAGCGCATTGATGTACTCGACCAGTTCGTCAAGCAGACGAAGGAGCTGGACGAGGACGATCCTGACTTGCCAGCGGCAAAGAAAAGACTGGACCAGCTTCGTGAAGAGCACAGAGCCATGCGCCCGCCAGTGTCGGCACACAAGGCGGCCTTCCAGAAGCTCGAACGCTGCAAGTCCCAGAAGACGAAGATGGAGTATGAGATATCGGAACTTTCGGCAAGGTTGTCATCACTTCAGAATGAGCTGGATGGCAAGAAAGCTGCACTCGAGGCTAAGTCAAAGGAAGTTGATTTACTCGAAGTGGAAGTTGAAATGTCGGCGGCTAAGTTGCGCAAGCAGCGAAGTCCCAGAGGAGCTGAAGCTGCAGGAGTCCCCGAGGATTTCATCAAGCAGCTGGGCTCTAACCTCATCCGCGCTGAGGACGCCGAGCTTGAGAAGTTGTTCAAGGACCTCAGCGCACATCCGAAGTTCGAGAAGTTCCAGCAGATCATTTTCGAGAGCGTTGCCCCCGCAGGGACGGTCGACGACCCCATGGAGGGCAGGACTCATGCTGGGCCTGTGGCTCCTCCTGCTGCTGAGAGGCCTGCAGGTGGAGGTGCTGGCGAGAAGCGACCACCACCCGAGATCGATTTGTCCGAGTCAGAAGCTGGAGAGGTGTGGACCAAGTTGCAGCAGGAGAGCGAAGAGACACGACCCGCTAAGCTTGCAGAGATGGTCAACGCACTCCAGAAGACGAAAGTTCGCAAAGTTGGTGATGATCAAGAGGACCTTTAGCAACCGTCCATTGGTGAGTGGATTATCTGTTGTTCAAGGTAAGACGCGTGCTGCTCCCGTACCACGTACTGGCCAGCAGCAGGTTCGGTTAGTTGAAACGTTCAATGCCAATCAAGGTCGAGAGACTTTGAAACGCAGATTGCAACGCACCTCAGCCATAATCGTGTTGGCACAGGAGCTGGGTTATTTTTCACACAATGCGGAGGAGATTTCCTCTTGGGCTGCCAGACGTGGCTGGAGCGTTATCATTGGACCAGGGCATGAGACCAAGGGCCATCTTCCCTCTGCGGGAGTGGCTGTGTTCGCACGTGCTGAAGTTGGTCTTCGACGCCCTCAAGTTGATGGTCAGACTGTCTCTGGAGTTCTGGTCGCCCACAGGGCGCTACATGTGGTGGTTGATGTGCCAGGTTGGCCAGAGATGCATATTTTCAATTTGTACCTTCATTGTTCTGAGGGTTTGACTGTGCGCAACTCAAGGATTCTTTCTTGCATTGGGCAGTCCCTTGCTGGGCTCACCTCGCCTAGCATCATCGGTGGTGACTGGAATCTCGACAAGGCGGCACTTGAGTCTTCAGGGTTCGCCAGGGCTGCCCAAGTGCAAATTGTTGCTCCAGCATCGGTCACGTGCAGGACGGCATCATCAACGAGTACGATTGATTTCTTTTGTCTCAGTGTGGGGTCACATCGATTACTGAAGCAGATAAAGGTTGATGCTACGTGGGAAACCAAGCCACACCGCCCTGTGCAAATCGAACTGGCTGCTGACGGACATCGACTTCAGATATTGACGTATGCTGCAGTCCCAAAGCTTCCCACAATCGCGGTGTTTGGGCCCGCCCAACAGGATTTTGATTGGTCACTGGAGCGTAGGTATGCTTCCACAGCGGTTGAGATGGCCAAGGAGTCACCTTCGGATGCTGCATGGGGTTTTCTTACCTTGGCTTGGGGAAGTTTCATCACCAGAGCTGCTGAGAGAATTGGTATCATGACAGGTGAGGAAGTCAAGTGTCCTGGCTCGTATGCGCGCTGCATCAAGCCGAAGTGGGTCGATGTGACTTACAATGGCAGTGATGCGGAAGGCCTTTCTGCACAAGCGGATGGATGGAAGTGGCTTTCGGATGCTTTGCAAGGCCTCAGTCTGTTGAAGCAGGCATCCAGCAACGGCGATGAGGAGAAAGCTGCGATGCTTGACGACGAGCTGATGCGTTTTCAGACGTCACCGTATCCTGGGGTACATTTATGTTCGAGATTGGATGCAGGTGTGACACAGGCGATACGATTGGTAGCAGGTCGATTCTTTCCAGAGCAGATTGCTGAATTCCTTGAGGAAATTGACGAGGACGTTGAGTTTGCGAAGCAGGCAGCTGGAAGAGAATCTCAAACACGTTGGAAAAATTGGTGCGATCAAGCTGCAGCAGGAGGCGCACGAGCTTTGCGCAAGATTACGCAGTATCATCAGGTCAACGAGACGACGGTGGTCACCGCGGACGGGCTTCCGTCTGCACATCCACACGCTGTTGTCGAGACTACTGCAGATGAGTATCGATTGCTGCGGGATGCTAGCTCCGAGGCGCCCAAAGCATGGATACCAGACAGGAGTTCCTTTCCGAGAGCAACTGCTGCTGACATCAGGGCCGTCGCTCAAACTTTTTCCACATCAACTGCAGGGTCTCTGGACGGTCTACATCCTAGACATATGCTGCTCTTGAGCGATGAGAGCCTCGGCATCCTTGGCATGCTGTTCGAAGCATTCGAATCTTTGGGAATGTTACCGAAGCAGATGTTATGGATTTGCATGCCTATGCTTCCCAAGCCGATGGGAGGACATCGACTTATTGTTTTGTACGGATCGATATATCGTGTATGGCAACGGCTTCGTCGACCTGAGCTTGCACCACTCCAGCAACTCCTACGCCGTGTGTATTGGGGGGCCTCGTCGGGCCGATCCGCTATCGATTCTGCGTGGCAAGTTGCTGCTCGTGTCGAAGCTTGCGTACATGATAAAAGGAAGAGCTTGCAGATCATTGCTGATTATAGCAAGTATTATGAGACCATTGACTTAGTTACGGTGAGGGAGAAGTTTTCTAGATATGGAGCTCCCACGTGTTTGACGAAATTATTATTCAATACTTGGTCGGCACCACGAATCATTCGATTGATGAGGCACCATTGCCTTCAACCTGTCCACGCTCGGCGAGGGTTCCCAGCGGGTGATGCATATGCGGATGTGGGGATCAAGGTACATGCGTTGGAGGAGTACGACAGATTCGTGGCTTTGCACAGTGAACTGCATTTTTCGTCTTACATTGACGACAGCAGCTTAGGCATCGAAGCGGATACTACAGATGAGTTGGTCGAGATGGCTGTGAGGGTTGGTCGCAGTTTCCAGACGACTGCGACGAGATTGGGGGCCAAGTTCAATAACAAGCTCTCAATCGCATGTTCCGAATCTGGTGTTGGTGACAAGGTTGCTGACAGATTGGGGTTTGAGTCTTCTTCCAACAAGCGAGCAGCTACGTATCTTGGAACTGATCAGGCTGGCGGGAGATCAAGACGAGCTGCAGCCACGCGGAAGAAGCAACAGAGTCGACGTCGACGTTTTCAACATCGGTTGAAGAAAATTGCTCGGTATCGAAAGGCTATCCCCACCAAGAAGTACGAGAGGACAGGCAAGATCTTCAGAACTGGGGCGCGACCAGCCCTGACTTTCGGTGTGGAGATCACAGGCCTGTCAGATTCTGAATGGAGTGCTTTACGTAGACAGTTCTTTCAGTTCGTGAAACCATGCCACAGTGGGATTTCAGCAAGTTCAAAGGCTGTACTCTTTGATGATCCGTCAGCGCGCCAAGCACTTGCCCCAGCTCTGCAGTGGTCAAGAATGATATGGCAAGCAGTCCTGGCACCAGAGACGGCATTAGTTTCTTTGGAGCAGCTCCGAACGTGGTGGATACAAGCCCTGCAGGACCGCCCGCTCGAGAATCTAGCGTGGGCGTCTTCGCGAGGGCCCCTTGAGCGCGCTGCTCTTTGTGTCCGCAGGGTTGGTTGGACAATCAAGCAGTGGGATGTCTGGCTGGACCATCGAGGAGTTGAAGTGCCATTGCAACAATTTACACCAGGCATGCTGGAGAAGCGGCTGACTGAGTCATTACAGAGACAGTTGGAGCTCGACTTGGCTGCCAAGAGAGGGCTTCCAGCTGGCATGCGATCAAGTTATGATATTCTTCGGCCGTTCGTGAGAGAGAAGTATTCGAAGTACACCTCATACCAGAAGTTCCTGGTCAAATCATTCGCGCTCGGTGGAATATGGACGCGTGAGCGGGCGAGATGCAAAGGTTATGAGACGGACGGCCGTTGTGATTGCGGAGCTCCAGATACGGTACATCACCGTTTGTTCACTTGCATGAGGGGTGATGTGGTGGCTGCCAGGAGTTCTTCTGAGGTACCTCCCGAATTCATCCAACGAGGCATTGATGAGCACAGTTCGGGGTTTTTTGAGCATGGAATGTTTGAATATCTCGACGAGGAGATTCCACAACTGGCACCTGGTCATGAAGCATTCGCCGTGAACATGGCTGGAGAGGTGCAGGATTTGAACCCTGAGGAGATGGTGGAGTCTGCATGTCCAGAGGCGCAGGCGATCGAGCTTGCTCCAGATGGTTCTTGCAGCAAACCCGCTCTTCGTGATTTACAGAGGGCAGGATGGGCAATCGCATTGTTGAGCCCGTCTGGCCCAGATCCACTTCTTGCAGTATATGGGGCTGTTCCACCTGCCCTGCCCCAGACATCAGTGATTGCCGAGTATTTGGGATTGGCTTTTTGTGGCCAAGTCGCAGATCGGCCTGCAACCATGTATTTTGATTTCCTTGGCGCTGTCTTCGAGGCGCGGAAGTCTCCTCAGCGCCAGAGAGAGTCACGTTCCATTTATGCATGTGTTCAGGTCTTTGGTCAAAGCCTTCCTGGTCGTGAATATCTGACAGCAGCAGAACATGTTAAAGCACATCGCACGAGCGAACAGTATGCTCTGTTAAACGTTGAACAAAGGAGAATAACAGATGCGAACATTGCTGCTGACAGATTCGCGAAGATGGCTGTTTCTCTTCACCCCGCTCCTCGTCACGAATTCTGTAAGCAGATTGAGCTGCACGAGGAGGCGACGAGGAACCTTGTGCGTCTAATCTCCGCCACCTTGCCCTGCTACGAGAAGGAGGAGAGGTGGAGGAGGGCACCGATATTCAAGAGGAGTAGAAACGTGAGGACTGAGGGACATCATGATTGGTGTAGGACGGAGTTAGGAGTTCAGTGCAAGTATTGCCTCTCTGTTCTGCATGACAATGCTGTTGATTGGCCCTTAGTGGGCTGCAGGGGAACCCCAGCATTCCTCAGTGCGTTTTTCGCTCGGCCGAACGGCCACTGTCTCGTTGCTGTGCACCAGTCTGGCGAACGGTGCGAGTCGGTCTCGGATAGTGTGGATCGACCTGTTTTTGTTTGTACGAGATGTGGAGCGTGGGCCCAACAGAGGCGCCGCAGCAAGTTGAGGTCACCTTGCATCAGGCCGACGCCCTAGGGTCTTGAGATTCTTCGGAACCTGAGGCGCGGCGTCGGACCTCATCGCAAGCTCCAGCGTTCCATCGATTCTGTGATTCCTGCCGTCCGAGTGGCGCCCACACGCCGCGCCCCTCGGAGAGAGACGACCAGTGTCTCCGCGCGGCCCAACCCAGCCTCTTCGTATCAGTACGAATCGCGGCTGGCGGCACTGCAGGAGAGAGTGCGCCAGCGGGAGCTGGCTCGGGCACAGGAGGGCCCAGCAGGTGGCGCAAGCGGTAATGGGCTAGGCTGAGCCCGAGCGCCGCCCTGCTGGGCCGAGTCGTTAGTCACGTGACTGGTCCGCCTCGGCGTGCTTCTTCTTCTTCTTCCTGCTCCGCCCCCTCCTTTCCCTCCTCCTCCTCCTCCTCCTCCTCCTCCTCCTCCTCCATCTCACAACGACTCACGAAGAGCAGGACTCGACATCAGCTGACCAGACAACCACAACCGACCCCAGCAGCACAGCCCCACGGCACCTACTGGGAAGACCTACGCCCCGCGAGACGGCCCCACGGTCGATCGCCTGGGCAAGTGGCCCTACGAAGCAGCCCCACGGCTACGATCATGGGCGGACGGAGTACTACGGGACCGTTCTGGAGGACGGCGACGAGACCTGAGAGGAGGCCCGCGCCCTCCGCCAGCAGGCCCGCAGGAGCGGAAAGGGACGTCGTCCTGGGGGGAAAGTCGGGAAAGTCCTCCTCCTCCTCCTCCTCCTCCTCCTCCTCCTCCTCCTCCAGGCGTGGGTCATGGCCCGCGCTTCGTGCAGGGATGGGCCTTCGACCCAGACTGGCGTCCAGCACGTTCGAGGCTCGAGGTCCTCGGGTTTTTTTGTTCGTTGGTTCGCGCATGTTTTTTTTGGTCCAGCCTCGGGTGCCAGCTGCGCCTCGCCGAGGGCCCTCCACTTCACGGTGGGCCTGGATCGTCTCGAACAGCCGCTGGAGACCCGATGACCCGAAAGTCATGTCTCATTTCGTGGAGAGGAGGCCACGACAAGAGGCTTTGACAGAGTTTCAGCCTCTGGAGCCCCTTGTCGGATCCTTGCGGGCCGTTGAAAAATGGCTCGGGACGAGGGTCGGTGGAGATCCGGAGCGTCAGCTTCCGGGCTGAGGCCGTTCTCCGAGGATGTTCTGGGGCCTCTGGGGTCCCAAGACCGTGCGGTGACGGACCGCGGGGGGAGGCCCTGGGGATTCCGAGGCCCCTGCGCGGCCTGCCACAGCACCCATCTGGTTCCCCCAAAGCTGGGCCCTGCAGGGGGCCGGATCTCCGCGGGGCCACCCGCGCAGAACAGAAACAACGACGTGGAGGGGGGAAGTTGCGGGGGCGGTACCTCGGGGAAGGGCCCCCGCTCCGATCGGAGACCGGCACCCGGGGGGCGGGGGAGGGGGAGGGGGAGGGGGTGGGGGAGGAGGAGGAGGAGGAGGAGGAGGAGGAGGAGGAGGAGGAGGAGGAGGAGGAGGAGGAGGGGAGGAGAAGGAGCAGCAGGAGGAGAAGGAGGAGGAGGAGGAGGAGAAGGAGGAGGAGGAGGAGGAGGGGGAGGAGGAGGAGGAGTAGGAGGGGGAGGCGGCACCCGCTGGGCGAGGCTCGGGGAAGGATCGAAGAGCAACAGTTTGCACACACCAGAGCTTTTGGAGGTCCTCGCGGGTCTCTCGGATCGGCGTTGGACCTTCTTGGCGGCGCCTCTGGTACCGCCCCTTGCGCGCGGAGCGCGCCAGGGAGGGGTGCCGAGCGGCGATCCGAGAAATGTGCGCGACCTCGGACAGTTCAGTTGTACTTTGCTGATTATTTTCGATGAGGGGAAGAGGGGGAGGGGGTTAGACAAGGATTGACCGAGGAAATGGGGAGCAGGGATACGCCTGGAGATGCTAGAGAGGGGCAACCAGAGCTCAATGAACACAGTGGGGCCTTAAAGCCTCCCCAGAGCCCCGTGCGAATAACAATCATTGACAGCGAGCCCGAACACCAGCTACAGCAGAGCCCGCTTTGGTGGGGACTATTCGAGAGCCTCTTTTTGGGGGGGGGCTTACGTAGTTGGGGTGGGATGGAGAGAGAGCTCTCAATCTCTCTCTCTGGGGGTAGCAGCTTTCCACCGGGGATCGATTATGTTCACGTTCCCGTTTATCGAAGTGAGGCAACATATTGTTTGCTAGATTGATGAGAATCACGTCCGCCTGGAATTTCCTTCGCGCTGTTGGTCGGCATAAGGGGAATGAGGGAAGAGGAGGGAGGAGTGAAGGGAGGGTTAATACACAGAGAGAGTGAGAGAGAGAGAGAAAAGAGAGAGAGAGAGAGTAAGCTAGACCTGCTCGCGCCATATCAAATATCCAACCCCTCGCGCCCGTCCCTCCCCAATGCGCTGATTCTCCATACGCCTGTTGGGGTGTCCTACATGACCTGGAGTCTCGAAATGACCCCATCGCGTAATGCGCAATCAGAACACGGCGGGGGTGCTTGTACATTGGAAGAGGGGGATAAGATGATGATGATGATGATGCTGATGATGATGCTGATGATGATGATGATGATGAAGAAGAACGTGATGATTATTATGATGATTGTGATGATGATGCTGCTGATGCTGATGCTGATGATGCAGATGCTGATGCTGATGCTGATGCTGATGCTGATGCTTGCTGATGCTGATGATGATAACGACGACGATGATGATGATGCGGATGCTGATGCTGCTGCTGCTGTTGATGATGATGATGATGATGATGGCAAGGCTGAGGAGATCCCGATTTCGATCGACTCTCTGCTGACTCCTCAGCACGACTACGAGATCGCGGGCGATGACCTCGAGGAGGCAAATCGCAGGGCGCAGGAGCTCAAGCAGTCTCTTCAGGATGCAGTTCGCAAGTTGTTCGGAGATGCGCTGGTCAGGGCCAAAGCCTTCCAGGCAGACCAGAAGAACATGCTCGAGAGGCTCGCTGCCAAGAGGAGGCGCCAGGACGGAGACGAAGCAGCAGAGCCAGCCGCGGGAGACGGGGATCCCGTTCCTCCTGCCGCCGCCGCCGCCGCGGGGGGCGACAGCGGGGCTGCTGCTGGAGCTGCCTCCTCAGCCCCCCAGGCCGAGGCGCCAGGGGACAGCGTTGCGGCAGATCCTGATCGCGCAGATGCTCGAGCTCGTGCTGAACGCCTGCTGTCACAGGCTTCCCCCCCCGCAGCCGAGGGGCAGCGGGGGGGCACCGCGACAGCCTGACCACTCTCGCCCGAGCCACATCGACGGTCTTGGGCCCGCTTTTGCGGGCCAGCCGTCTTACTTGTCTAACTTTAGTCTCTCGGCCTCTCGGCCTCACCTCCGTCGTTTCCTCCGCTCCCGTGGTGCGTGTCCCTCAGGCTGTGGCCTGAAGGCTGCTGTACGTCACACTCGCTGGAGGGCCAAACGAATTTTGTCTGGTGATGGTCAGAGGTTCGACTCCCTGCAGGCTACCCTTTCCAAGCCTGCCGATTTTGCTCGGCCTAGCCCAGCTTACCCAGTGTTAGCTGCGCCTGGCTCTCAGTACCCGATTGAGGTGGTGCCAGGCCCCAGGATCTCCCAGGCTCCCCTCCCGTGCTCTTACCCTGCCCCTCCTGGCCTCCTGGAGCCTGAAGGGATGAGCTCGATCGCTTTGTCTGTCCGAACTCTCAACTGCAACAGTTGGGGCACCCTTAAGAAGATGTTACCTCACACGCCTTCAGCGGTCCTGATGGTGCAGGAACACAAATTGGCGGGTAGTGAAGAAGTTGCCCAGGCCTCCTCCTGGTGTGCCCGTAATGGCTGGAAATCGTTGTGGACCCCAGCTACTCTCACGGATAAAGGCACTTCAGGGGGCACTGCTTTGCTTGTGCAAAGCTGGCTTGGTCTGTTTCCCCCCCCTTCTGGACACGCTATCGTTCCTGGTCGGGCCACTCACGGGATCATTCAGGTTCCTGGTGGTCTCAGCTACCACATGTTTTCGGTTTACCTGCATGATGGGGAAGGTTTGACTGAGCGTAATCTGGAGCTCTTGAGTTGCGTTGGCGCCTGTGCTACTACGAGCTGCTCCTGTTTTGTCGTGGGAGGAGACTTCAACGTCTCTCCTAGCGAGCTGGAGAGCAGCAAGTTTGTCTCCCAGCTTCAGGGCCAGATCATCATTCCTGGAGGTCACACTCATTTTGGTCAGGGGGCCCCCTCCACCCTTGACTACTTCGTTTGCAGTGGGGGGCTTGGAAAAGCCGTGGGCTCCTGCTGGGTCGATCTGACGACGGAGCTTAGTCCCCATCGTCCCGTGGAGCTTCAGTTCCACCGATCCCCTGCCACCCTCAAGGCCCTCAGTTTTAGGAAGCCACCGCCGCTGCCGAGAGACCGAGTCATAGGTCCGATGCTTCCCCCACCGTGCTGGGATCATGTGATCTCGCGAGCTCAGGCTGGTCTTGATGCTGTCGCCGCAGGCGACGCCGAGGCTGCCCTCAGCCACTTGTCGCCGGCCTATGGAGCGTGGGCTGATAAGGCGGAGGAGGAGCTGGTCCACTTGTTGGGGGCGGATCTGGTGAAGGCAGGATGCAGGAGCAAGGGGCCTCAGCTCGTGTGGCGCAGCTTAGTGGGCCGAGATTCTCAGCCAAGGTATCCCGAGCACCGCGCCATCTGCTGGCTGGTGGCTCAGTTTCGCGCTTTTATGGGGCTGCTGCGGGCCGACCAAGGTTGTGGGAGCCAGGCCGCCAGCTTGCATGCTTTGCTTGCTAGCCCTCCTCCCGCGATTTCTCGGCACTCTAGCAAGTATGCCTCTTCATTCAGCCGTGTTAAAGATTTTACTGCTGCTTTGCAGGGCGATCTCCGCCAGGCCCCTTCTGAGCAAATTGTGAAAGGTGATGAGCTCCTGTGCACCCTCATCACTGTCTTGGAAGGGGCCAACGGGGAGTATCGGTCCAAAGCGCAGTCTGACTGGAGAGCTTGGCTCACGGAGGGCCTTGATCAAGGGGCTCGTCGGGTGCACGCGATTGTCCGTGACCCCACCCCCTGGGTCCCTACCACGACCCTCGCCAGAGATGGATCTGTTGTTGCCGACCCCCTTTCGCTGTTGTCCCACGAAGGCACCAAGTTTGCCAAGTTTTGGGATGTCGGAGCTGGCAATCCTGTGGGTTGCACTTTGGTGGAAGCTCTCCCCAGGGCCGATCCCGCTCAGTTGCGGGCTGTCAGCAAGAAATATAAGAGAACCTCGGCTGTCACTTATGACGGGTTTGATTGCCGTCACTATCACCTTCTGTGTGACGACGGTCTGGTTGCGCTTGGCATGCTCTTTCAGCTGATGGAGTCGGTTGGCCAACTTCCGCGCCAGATTTCTGCGGTGTTGCTTGCCCTGCTCTCGAAACCCAGCGGTGGCTACAGACCGATAGGGGTGTTCTGCTCCTGGTATAGGGTCTGGGGACGCCTCAGGCGTCCCCTTGCCTTACACTGGGAGCAGCAACACCCCCGTCGGTACTGGGCTGCGGGGGCGTTTCGTGGAGCTGCGGATGTAGTCTGGCGTCAATCGTTTCGCGCTGAGACGGGGACCTCTAGAAAGGAAGAGAGTGCCGGCGTCTTCTATGATATGCTCAAGTATTATGAGACGATTGACTTAGACGTTTTAGAGCAGCGATGTCACCAACATAATTTCCCGACTGTGCTGACTAGGCTTACCCTTTATGCGTATAGGTGTGGCCGCTTTGTCTCCATCGCTGGCCTCCTGGATGGGCCGCACTTTGTGCGGAAAGGAGTCATTGCGGGCTGCAGCATGGCCACTACTCATATACGCATTTATGGTTTGTCTTCGTTCGATAAGCTCCCCTCTGTCCCCTCTGTTGATTTTGACATTTATATTGATGATACTGGAGTGTCTTGCACGGGGTCCAGAGAACATGTTGTCTCGTCCATTGTTACCGTCTCTCTCGCTCTTCATCATGCTATTACTGATGAGAATGAGATGAACTGTCAGCTTGCTCTCGACAAGATTTGTACCGTTGCGTCCTCCAAAGGCCTGGCCACCGCGCTGGCTGCGGCCCTGGGACAGTTTGGAGGCAAGTTCACTGCCTCGACTGTGAACCTCGGAGTCGACTACAGTGCTGGCACCTCGGTCAGGGCCTCAGGGCGGAGCTCGAAGCTCAAGAGCCGTGTGGCGCTGCTCTGCAGGAAAGCCCGTCGTCTCAAGCGTCAGGCAGGTTACCTTGGTCGCAAAGCCCTCAGAATTTTCGCTGCGGGCCCCCTCCCTGGAGGGGCCTATGGGGCGGACATCCTGGGGGTGAGCGACCAGGTCCTCCTAACCATGAGGCGGCAGGCTTTCAAGACTGTGAGGCCTTTTGCCAAAAGTAGGTCTCTCACGGCGGTCAGCCTTCTGTCGGAGGACCCGTGCTGGCGAGCTGCTTCGGCTCCCGTCCTGCGTTGGAGCAAAGAGGTCTGGCTGGCCCAAACGCGCGAGTTCCCCTGGTCCATTCCTCATAGGGAGCTCCGAGACGGCTTCAGGAGTGTGTTTGCGCTGCCTAGGGTTACTTGGCCCACTGTTAAGGGCCCCGTGTCTGCCCTTCGCCTTACCCTCCTTCGCCTCGGTTGGACCATGGTTGACTATGCCACTATCTTGGACGACCGTGGTTATCGTTTGCAGCTCGGCCTGATTCCCCCCAAGCTGTTGGAAACTATGTGCAAAGAGGCCTACATGCGTGGGCTCGAGCGGGATCTTGGGGGCAAATGGGGGCTGGATTGCAGGGCGTGTCTGGACATTCCCAGAGCTGCTTGTGTCAGTAAGAAGTTCTCACCTGCGCAGAGGGGCTGGATTCGGGCTTGCTCTTGTGATGCCATCTGGTCTGCGGACAAGGCCTTGGCATGTGGGTATCAGGTAGACCCGCTTTGTCCCCTTTGCTCTGCTTCGCCCGACTCAGTGTTTCACAGGCTTTGGCAGTGCACGGCGACGGAAGTCCTAGAGTCGCGGACTCAGCTGGTCCCGGCCTCAGTTGTGCAAGATGCCATCGCCGTGTGGACAGCTCAGGCGGAACCCGACCCTCATGTGCGAGCTCTTTATACCAGAGGAGCTTTCGCTCATCCCGCTGACGTGTTGCCGCTTCCTGTTGAGGAGGGAACGAATGCCCTTCAGTTCGTTTGGCATTGTGACGAGCTTCCTAGCCCTGAAGGTCCCAGGGTCCCAGTGAACGGGGAAATGTGGGGGCACGTCTTTATAGATGGGTCCTGTCAGCGCCACCCGATCAAGGAATTGTCTAGAGCTGCCTATGCGATTACTATGAATGCTGAGGATGGCACGTGCCTTGGAGAGGCGAGAGGCCCTGTCTGGGCTCATCTTCCTCAGACGCCTCAGGCGGCTGAATATGCTGCCAGATGTGTAGCCGCACAGTTCTTGGTGTTGCCGACCACTATTTATTCGGACTGTGCGAACGTTGTGTCTCACAGCACATTGCCCTTGCCTGAGAGGTACTCGGGCAAGAGGTCTTATTCAGGAATGATCATGTGTGCCAACAACTTTGAGGGCTGCTTTTTGGAAGGAATTGTTAAGGTCAAAGCTCATTTAGATGTGCACCAGGAGGGCATCTCCGAGAGAGAACGTTTCCTCAGGCGTGGAAACGCTGATGCGGATGTGGGGGCTAAACATGCCCTTCAGCTTCACCCATCAGACCCGACCGAACTTGCCAATGTGGACAAGCTTGTGGAAGCGGCCAGGGGTTATTGCATCCTCGCTGCTAACTTGCTTCCTCTTTGGCCTAAGCTCTCTCTCGACGTTCCCTATCTCCCTCCTCCTCCTGCTGAGCATTTAAGCTCCCGCAGTAAGGTTGGCCATCGTTGGGAAGTCTGGGCTGACGTCTGGAGGTGTGCGGTGTGCCTCCGCGGGAACAGGGGCTCGTCTCGGCCCCCCCTGGAAGGTGCCCCCAGGACTCCAAACTGCATGCGGCTAGGCAAGATGCCCTTGGGCATAGGACTGTTGCCTTCGACTGTTCTGACAAGACAGTGCTTTTCATATGCCTTAAATGTAAATGCCACTCCACAGGTGGCAGGATTAGAGGCCTAGGCGAAGTTTGCAAGAAGCCCACCCGTGCGGGCCGTCAGGGTTGGGCCGCCTTGTGCAAGGGTACTCACCCGCAGTGCTCCAAGTCCAGCAAAGGTGTCACAGTTGATGACACCTCGCTAGTGCGTTGCTTCAACTCGTATTTGGTTTCGAATCCTCAATTTTCGGAGGAAGATGCTTCTAGCTCTGCGCCCTCTGGCCCGTCTGGCAGTGCGGCCAGCGCTGGAGGGCAATAGCGTCCCAGCTTCACAGTTCCAGCTATTGCAGCCACTGCCTGTGCTCATGCCTGCAGCGTTGCGCCCAGCTCTTCCTCGAGTGATGTGGTCGCCTCGGCCTCAGCCACCAGGGAGTGCTTGAATCGCATTGCTGCGTCTCTCCGCTGCGAAGCGGAAGATTTGGGAACGGGTGGGACTGTGGAGGTGGGGTCGGGAGATTCGGATTGAATTTCAGTGTTCTCGCCTGCCTTTCTCTTTTGGCAGGGTTGAACCTTTTGTTCGTGCGTTGGCCTTCGGAGCCTCTCCTACTTTCAGTTTCTGTTCTCAATCTTATCCTCGGCCGTGCTTTGCTTCCTGGGCTTTCAGGCTGTTGTGGCATAGGTTGCTGCCCGCGACCTAAGCGGCGACCGCCTGTCCGCTTAGGACGCTCTCCGCGTTGCCGATTTTTTCCAGTTGAGGGTCAGCTGGTGCCTGTCCTCGCCTGTCCTTCGCCTCTGTGACAGGCTTGGCTCTTGCTTGGCGAATTTATTTCTTTTTGTGCACTGTCTCTGGCATGTCTGCCAGACAGTGGGAGCCCGAGCCGAGGGTCGATCCGTGCGGGGAGGGGGCCATAGTGGGCGCTCCGAAAGGAACTCGCGAAGCCCCCTCCCCAAAGCGGCTCTCGCCGAGGCGAGGTCTTTCAGTGCTGGCAGGTCCCGCCCTGCCAGTTCTCTGCACTATGCGGTGGGTCCGTGGAGATCAAAAAAAAAATGCTGTTGCTGCTGCTGCTGATGATGGTGATGGTGATGATGCTGATGCTGATGCTGATGCTGCTGATGCTGATGATGATGATGATGACGCTGATGCTGATGATGCTGATGATGCCGCCGCTGCTGCTGATGATGCAGTTGCTGTTGTTGGTGATCATGATGACGATGATGCTGATGCTGATGTTGATGAGGATGACGATGATGCTGATGATGATGATGAGGATGATAATCATCCTGCTGATGATGAGGATAAGGATGATGTTGAGGATCATGTTGTTGATGTTGATGAGGATGATGATGGTGTAGAGGAGGAGAAGAAGTATGATCAGATGAACCAGGAGGAGGCGAATGAGCAGGAGGACGGGCATGATGAGAAAAGGAGGGGGAGCAGCAGCGGCATGAGGAGCAGGAGCGGCAGGAGTAGGAGGAGGAGCAGGAGAGCCAGCGGAAGGCGGAGGAGAGCCACGGAGGGGAACGGAAACGGCGAGGAGCGAACCAGATCCAGAAACGTGTCCCGCGCTGGAGCGACGGGAGGAAGGCATCGGTTCTGACATGCGGCCTGCCCTTGGACGGAAGATGGTCCGACAGGTGGAACCACCACCCGAAGCTATTATCAATGAAATTATCATCTGGCAGAGAGCTTGATAAAGAAATCAGACTCCGGCCCCTCCGCCCTGGCCAAAAACCACGGGGAAGGGGCGTCGAAGCGAAGAGCCTGGGCAAGGACGCCAGACATGCCGTCGGTCTGCGGCTCTTGCGGAACAAGCAGCGCGCTGCTTAGCAACACTGGCTCTCGGCAAACCCTACAGTGGGAGCACCATTCTCGTTGATGAAATCGTGCGGCAACCACCACGGCGAGAGTGAAGCTCCACCAGTCGGGACCTCTCTGGATATCACTGGATGTGGCAGGCGCTTCGGCGGGAGTATCGTGTTGGAAAGGCCGCTGACGGGAACAATAAGCATGTCGAAGGCAAGCCTGATACAATCCTGTGGGGAAGAATGCCAAATGCGGGTACGGCCAGTACCCGCAGAGAAGGGAGAGTCATAGTACCCATCGGTCGTTGAAAGTAGGTATTCTTGGATTCCCAGATTCCAATATACTTTTAACCGCCTTCCTACTTCAACGATCGAGTGGTTTGCCCTCTTCCCTCCTCCTCCTCAGGGGGTGGGCGGACATCCGATTTACTTTTAACGCCTTTCTACTTCATGTTTCTACCTACTTCTTCCGACCGAGGGGGCAGGGGGGGGGCCCTTCTAGCAGGGCGACCCGCAGGCGCCAGGCCAGGGCCTCGCGGGACGCTGGCCAGCTGGTCGCGGGCGACCCCGCGGACGTGAGGTTCACCGTGAACAGGAAGTGGTTCAAAGTGTGCGAGGAGAGCCCGCCCGCCCGACGGCGACGACCCCGAGATCCTGGCGCCGCAATCTTTTCGAGCCGAGCGTCTTCGAATGAGTTCGGACCCCGGGACCCCCACAGATCGATCCAGTGTGAAAAATTGTACAGAAAGATGGGGTCCGGGGCTCCGGTCGTGACTTCTCTCGCGATGTTGTAATTTTTCTCGAGACATCGGAGCTCGCCGTTTTTGTTGGAGCCCTGGGGAACTCCGACGGTGCGATTGCTTCCCCGACCCCGTCTGGCAATGAAAAAATCATGACGGGCGGTTTTCCTAATTTTCGGCTTTTGGTGGCCCTTACCGGCCCTCGGGACCGTCAAACAACGACTCAGGATGTAACGCCGGTCCAGGGGAAGGGGTCCAGACATCTGACGTCGGGGGTCTGGGTTCGCAAGGTGGACCCCTGGAAGTCTTGACCCCGCGCCCGGGACTGGACCTTCGTCCTGAGCCGGTTTCGGCAGTCCCGGAGGCCCGTGAGGGCCCCCCGTAGGCCGAAACTTGCTCCAAAAAACGCTTGTCGAGATTTTAGGCCTCCTTGATGGGGTCGGGCGCAGGTGGAGTCGGAGGATCGCGCCGCATCGCCGACGCATCGACGTTGCGGCTCGATGTGGAGCCCGTGTTTCCCCACGCCGACGTCGCCGATGCATCGCTGACGTCGCCGATGCATCGCCGATGCCTCGCCGATAAATACATCGCCGATGCAGTGTCGATGCGGCGCGATCTTTCGACCACATCTTCTCCGACCCCATCTAGGAGGCCTCCGAATCCCCTCTCAACCACCTCCGACTAGAGATTTTCAACCCTTCGCTTCCAACCCGGGGTCCCAACCCACTGCGGGCTCCGCACCTCCACAGCTTAACGTTTTTTGTGCGTCAGACGGCCCCGAGTCCAGGTATGTCTCACATTCGGCTGCCTCCAACTGCAGGCAGTCTCAGGACCCCCGCTTCTAAAGGAGCGTCGGCATGCCCATCATGAAGTTTCACAAGAACGCGGCGGAGTACACTGGACCTACAGCAACACCTCTGAAGATGTGCCATTGTGCATCCCACACCATGGACGCACTATTTTTAAGTCGGGCGTGTCTCCCTACAGGAGGGAAATTCAAAAATAGTCAAACAATAGTCCAGGGACACTGTTGCTAAGCATTTTTTGGCATATTGATTTTTTGGGGTACCTTGCCCAAAATCCGCCTGAAGGGGGATACGCCCGACCTAGAGTCTAACTAACACTATTTCCGACTCCAGCGCAACGCTCCGCACCAGCGGCGCCAGTGGTTCGAAGATCGATGCAGTACCCCACGCTCACGATCAGGAGTCTGACAAAATGCCACACACACACCGTCAGGAAGGCTTTCGTATCCGACCTGAGCATCACCATGTCCGCAAGCAACCGCTCCAACATCTTTGTCGCCCACGGTTTGGCGAGCCTCTTAACAAACATAGTTGCGCCGCACACCTCGACGGATGATTAGGACGATCTCATCGCAGCACCGAGAAGACGTTCCGGCAGCGACCACGCCAAACGACCCCAGCGACAACGACGCATGCAGCAACCCGCCTAGCCCGTCAGAGTGACCCGCTGCGAGAGAAGGTACTAGCGACTCACCTCGCCATGTCCACACAATTAGACAACGGACGATAACGAATTGTGGTCTGACTTCATCCGCCGAAGCACGCGCAGAGCCGAGGAGCCAATGAACATGCACGACATCCCTGGCGCTGGGCAGATACACCGGACAAGAGTCTGGCGCTGGGCCGGGCGCGTAGCAAACCACCCACCGAACCGATGGACACACCGAGCATTGCATTGGATCTTGTCCTTCGACACGATCCAACAGGGTCATCGGCAGCACGGTTGCCAACAAAAGCGGTGGGACGACGACATACGAAAGTCCAGGAGCTTACACGAGACCACCACCGACGAAGTCACACAGAGTAATATTCGGGAAGCCTTTCGTCCACGGCGATATCTCCACCACGACGGCGACGACGTAAGATGGCTGGCGGCCGCAACGGACACGACGTGGTTGGACCCACTTGAAAGCAGTTTCCTCACGTGCACCAGCTGAATGTGCAAACTTTCCACCACCAGCAGCAACAGCAGCGACAGCACTGACGCAACACACCGACCACCCACCACCGACAGTAGCAGCAAAATACCACCAGCACCGAATCAGCCATGACCATCAACACCGATCACAACCTACCAACAGCACCACCAGCACGCCGCACCATTGACCACCATCTGCTAACAACATCGACCACGACAGAACACCACCGACCACCAGCACAGAACATCGACCATCAACACCGACCACAACACACGCGCCGACCAACAGCACTAACCATTTGCAGGCCACACCTACCACAGGTACGATCCTGGTCCTGGCTTTCCTCACTTTCTATGTTCCCTGGGTCGTGCACTATTTCGCCCACGCGTTTGATTTCTGCCGGTGCATGCGCTATCTCATATGTTTTTCCTTCTGTGTGCAAATTTGTCTGTTTCAGTCAACCCGTATAATTTCGACGCACGATAGGCCATTCCGAGGCTTTTTCAAGCGTGGCGCGGCCAGTGAAAGTGGCCGAGGATGGGCCGAAGGGGCAAGGATGCAAGGGCACCCTTCGGATGGTTGCCCATCCTTATGATGCGGGTTGCCTCCAGTTCAACCACAACTTCTGCACCCACGCGTTCTGAGGCTACGGCCTCCTGCGTCCTGCTCGCAGTGGCACGGGTACTTCGGTGCCGGGAACTGGCGTTTGTCCGGTTCGCTCCGCAGCAGAAGTAGCATCGTCCTCACCACCATCACCACATCATCATCGCATCATCATCGCCGTCGTCATCACCCTCGCCATCGCCACCACGTACCATTCACCATCACTATCCACCAGTAGCAACGCCATCACCACCATCATCGCTGTCACATCATCGTGAACTGCCCCCCCCCCTGCTCGACGCGACTATTCCTTGTTCGTTCCCCTTGTTGTTCCACCCCTCCCTGCGGGCGCGGCACGCTCGCGAGCGTCGCGCATTTGCGTGGTGGAGCAGGCATCGTTGCAAAACGCTGCGTGGTTCAGGAGGAGGACGAGGAGGAGGATCATGTCGAGAAGACGTCCACAGCTTCCTGAGCTCAACGAGGCCTCAAATAGTCCGCGGGGCGACGGCTTGAGCCCCTGCCACTCCTACCCGACAAGTTCTTTCGAAGAAGATCGCGATGAGGTATCGTTCGCTCACTTCTCTTCGTCCTCCTCTCGCTCCCACTTTGCCTCCCTCCCTTCCTCCCCCCCATTCGCTTGCCCATACCCCCTCTTTCTCGCCTTCCTGCGCCTCCTTGGATTCGACAGCTCGAGCTCAAAAACCGGGGGGGGGGTCACTACCGGTTCGAACACCCCTCCCCTCGAAAACCGAGGGGGGGTGCGGACAGTGGTGGGGACGGTGGTGGTGGGGACAGTGGTGAGGGGACAGCGGGACAGTGGTGGGGACAGTGGGACAGTGGTGGGGACGGTAGTGGTGGGGACAATGGTGAGGACAATGGTGGGAACAGTGGGGACAGTGGGACAGTGGTGGGGACGGTGGTGGTGGGGACAGTGGTGTGGGGACAGTGGGAATGTGGTGGAAACAGTAGGACAGTGGAGGGTACAGTGGTGGTGGGGACAGTGGTGAAGGCGGTGGCGAGGACGGCGGTGGGACAATGGGAAAGAGGTACAGTGGGGACAGTGGTAGGGACAGTGGGGACAGTGGTGGGAACAGTGGGACAGCTCAGTGGTTCGAACCGGTAGTGACCCCCCCCTCCGGTTTTCGAGGGGGGGGGGTTCGAACCGGTAGTGACCCCCCCCGGTTTTCGAGCTCGAGGGGGAGGGGGGGGGGGTTAGGGGAGGGGAAGGGTTTTGCCGGGGGAAGGGGGGGGGGGGAGGGGTTCCAGAAGGGGGGGGATTTTCGGAGGGGAGGGGGGGGACCCCCAGGTTCCGGAGGAAAAGGGCGGCAATTTTCCACAGTAAAGCGGCGGTGGATCACGCTCTCTCTCATAGATGTACATGTGTATATATATATATATATATATATACCCCCACGCACGAGGCCCGAGCGCCCGGGGCCGCGACCTGGAGCGGGCATTGGTGGATCGGGGCCTCCGAGACCGCTCCCAGAGCACCCCGGAGGGCCCGAGGAGCCTCCAGACTGCCCCTGAGAGCTCCAAGACGCTCCCAGAAGCCCCGCGGGGACTTCGATAAGCCCCTCCGAGACAGCCCAGATAGCCCCAACGTGGCCCCAGATGGGTTCGTTCCGGACCGCATATTCACAGCCCAAGAGGCTTCCAAGAGGCCGCAAGAGACCTCCGAGAGGCGTCCCGAGAGAGCCCGAAGAGGCCCAAGTCCTTGTTCTTCTTTTGTTTTCTCCGATATCTGTCGCTTTCTCGCGTGTTCGACCTCCCGACGCTCCACGACAGCCGACGACGCCCCCGTGGCCGCCCCAGGACCGCCGAAAAACGGCCCCCAGCAGAGCCCCAAGGCTGCCGCAGGGAACCCGCAAATGGCCCGGGAGGAGCCCCAGACGGCCCAGGACAGGCCAATCGTGTAAAAAGAGGAATGCGTACAATCTCGATGGCTCTAACATGTTTTTCTTTTTGGGCCCCAGAGCGGGGGCGGGAGGCCCCAAGGCGCTCCAAGACGGCCCTGATGGCGCCAACGAGGCCCCAGATGGGCCAGGCACGGCCATACACAGCCCAAGAGCCCTCCAAGGGGGCCACAGAGAGCTCCGAAAGACGTCCCGAAAGTCGTCCAAGAGGCCCAAATCATTGATTTGAATTGGTTTGCTCGATGTTTTCGGCTTTCTCGCTTTCTCGAGCTTCCAATGCTTGAAGACGGCCGCAGACGCCCCCAAGACCGCCCCGAGACCACCGAAGAGGCACTCGAAAGAGCCCCGAGACGGCCCCAGGGAGCCCGGAAACCGTCCAGCAGGAGCCCCCCAGACGACCCAAGAGAACCTCAGGACAGGCCCAAGCTGGGCCACAGAGTGGGAGCGGGAGGTCCCAAAGCGCTCCTAGACGGCCCAGATGGCCTGGGCCTCTCCCCTCCGCCCCTCCTGCCTCCCGCCCCCTCCCCTCGCCTCCATTCCCTCCTCTCGCCTCTTCCTCCCCTCACCCCTCAGCTTCTGTGCTCCTCCAGAGCGCCAGACAGGCCCCGCCAGAGCGAGCGGGGCATCGCTATACCCTATCATGCCACATGTTGCTTTCCCCTCTTGCCCCTCAAGAGTGGCCCCGGCAGAGCGAGAGCGTTCTGATTACGCGTTTCTTTGCGTCGATGGCATGGGCCCGCGAACGCTGGAAATCGTCGTTGTGACCACAGCGGGGCTTACGGCGGCACCCGTGCCTCATCTGCGACTACTCAGCGCGCGTATTTCTCTCTCTCTCTCTCGTTTGCCTTTCTCTCTCTCTCTCTCTTTCGTTCTCTCTCTCACTCCCTCTTTCCCTCCACTCCTCCCTCCTTTCCTCTCTCCTTCCCTCCCCTGACAGCCCGAGCCGTTGCCCTTTTCCTGCGCACGGTCACGATTCGGGCCCAGCGCGCTCTTCGCGAGGGCTAGGAGCCGCGCCGCCAGGTCTTGGGCGCGAGGCGGAAGCGCCGCCACCGGCGCCGCACTGGCCTGCTCCGCCCCCTCTGGCCTGTGCCGCCGCAGCCCCAAGGCGTGTGGATGGGGGTTTCGCTTCTTTTGCCCCCGCCACGGCGTCCGCCGCCGCCCGCGCCGCCTGCAGCCGAGCGTGCAGCTGAAGGGCGAAATGCAGATCAGCACGTTCTTCCGGTTCTTCCCGTGGTGCCACCTTTGCCACTGGATATGAGCTGTTTCGTCGCCGGCTACGCTGCTGCCGTCGGGACTGCGAGAAAGAGCTGAAGAGCCACGAGCCAGAGCTGACGCGTTGCCTGCTCCGTCGCCAGCCGGCGCTGCTGAGGGACCATGAGTGGGACATCGTCCGAAAGGTTGGAGGTGGTTGACTTCGGACTCTGGCAAGGCTTCAGATGCCCGCGAGAAGCATAACGTCGTTGATGGAGACGTCCTCCTGCCTGTGCCTGCGTCAATGCGGCGCCCACGTTCCACTCAGCCTGCGAGGCCCCGCTCTCCTAGAGAAGTTGTTGCCAGGCGCCGCGCTTTTGCATATATCTCGGCTGACAGTTCTGACAGCAAGCAGGTTTGAGCTGACGATTGGCGTTGCCAGCATTCTTGTCCTCGGCCCCCCTTTGTGCCTGCTTCCACGGGCCGGCCCGAGTCGTGCTCCAGATCCCTTCGTCCCTTGAGGTTTTGAGCGGTGCCGACGTTCTCGCCCTCAAAGTTGACGCAGTTCGCTCGTGGCAGTGCCAGCTCGACACAGAGCATGCGCAGCTAGATCAAGAGCATCTTGACACGCAGACAGTGCTGTCCTATAGCTGCGCCGATGCAGAGCCCAGACGTTATGTCATGGAGCGCGCTGAGCGCGCTGTCTCATCCTCAAGCACGCTGCCACCGTGAAGGTTCGCAGGGGCTTCGTGACGGAGACGTCCACACAGATCTCCAGGGAAGACTGCCTGAACCTTCATACGAA
The DNA here is from genome assembly GCA_963575745.1 of Prorocentrum cordatum. Taxonomy (NCBI): domain Eukaryota; class Dinophyceae; order Prorocentrales; family Prorocentraceae; genus Prorocentrum; species Prorocentrum cordatum. The sequence continues at coordinate 853,727 of CAUYUJ010017915.1, forward strand.
CATACGTAAATGACGTCCAGTCAGTCACGCGGCGAGAACATGACAGGTCTCCATGGCCCATGCGCAGTGGCGCCCACGCTCCAGCTCAGCGACCACGCGCGAACGAGAGGGAGGGAGGGGCCTGGCACTCCGCGTCCTCCGATTTGCAAAGCGTTCAAAACGAGGTTTTGGACCGCGACGCGAACTAACAGCGGGTTGTCTTATTTCTTCGATGCATTCCCAATTTCTCACCAGCGTGCCTTTCTTGCTGACGTATCACTCACGATGGACGCTGGCGCAGTGCGCAGTGCCACAATGTGAGAGGAAGGACCAGGGTTTAGTTGCCGTGCCTGTTGCATCGAGGACTCTCCTCCCGAACAGAAGGATTCTCGGATATCTTGGTCCGCATGCATGACGCAGGATTTTTTAATTCATCGTCTCAAAAGCTTGGCAGCCACGGCCGTTGATTCCACGGGTGCCTTCTGCATGCCGACCCTTGCCTCATTGTTCCCTTGGTATTGCCTTGCTAGTGCTGTTATTGTTTTGCGTGCCGTAGGTCTGTCCAGATACGTCCTTGTCGCTTTTCATCTGGCGTCCTTTCTGCGCTATCTACCCTGTCACTATTGCACTTCTGTCGGTTGCACTCATTTTCGCTCTTTCATGCGAGGAGCCATTTAACCAGACAGTGCCATTGTGAATATCTGGCGGGCTCGCCTCTTTCTCAATACGAGATGCAGTAACTTTCTTGCGCGCTGTATGTGCTGCCAGGTCTCTACTTGTTAGCTGTCCCCGTGGCGCCCTGCCCGTGTTTTTTTGCATACGTCACTTTCGCACCATGTTGGTCTCCAATCCGTCTGGTGCAGGCCTTTCAACCAGGCGCGATCGTGAGCACTCGGCGCGCTTGCCTCTTTACTCTTCTTGCCATGTTGCATGCACTTGCTCATGAGGTGTCATGGACACCTCCTGCTGTCCAGACCTGTCGTTCGGTAAGGGGTCTGTGCCGCCTGCTGCCCCGTGGGCCCACCCCCCCGCTCGCCCTTGAATCGATGCTGGGTTTGTGGTTGTGCTACCTGCGATCAGCTAGTGTCCGCCATAGCGGAGCTCCTGTTTGGGCTCGTGCCCATGTCAATGAGAGTCCAGTCTTGCATTGCAGCGTTGCGTTTCTGGGACATCTAATGTTGCTTCAGGCGTGTCCGTTTCTGGTCCTCAGCGGTCACATCTCCCTCACTTGTCCCCTTCCTCCCGGCTGGGTTGGCGCATGCCTGGTGGGCCTTCGAGTTTCCCATGCCGTCCTCCTGCCGGGTGTGGTTTCACGCCTTGGTCAGGGGTTCTCGTCCGCAGGCCTCTTTTCTTTTGCACTTGGGTTGCGCATCGTGCGTTTCTTCTTTTGAATTGCGACAGGCTGACAATGAACCCCGTATGGATCAAGGATGAAGGATCCCTCTCCTCACTATCTCCATATCTCTCTCTCTCTCTCATTTTCTTCCGTCCCGCGGGCTGTGCCGCATCAGAGCCCCCCCGCCTCCAAATCGACGCGATCTCTTGACGGGAAAATCGGATTCTGAGGAAGATGGGGCCTATGCCCTGGGGCGCTCCCATAAACCAACTCTTCCGTGGGTCTGAACGGTGCGGCGACCAAGCCGCGTGGTGAGTCTGTGGGGGGTCAGGGTGGCCGCACGGCTTTGGCGGGGTGACTGGGGCCCCCAAGGTCCCATACTCCGTGCGGTGACGGACCGTGCGGTGAGATGTTTGGTGATTTCGCAGTCGCCGCACGGACTGTCGCCGCACCGCGTCGGGACCCCCAGCCCATCCCGAGGCGTTTCTGCTGACGGCCCCGCGTGAACACGGCGAGCCACTGCAGGACTCCTCTGTTCGGCGGCCCGCCCCAGGGGGGGGAGGCGGGCCCCCCCCAAGAAGGTTCGGCAGGCCTCCGGCCTTCCGAGAAGTTTTCCGCGCCTTCCCCGAAGACGCAGACGGCTTCTCCGAAGCCCCGCCGCCCTCCGAAAGGGCCTCCTCCCTCACTTCCCACCCCGGCGCGCCGCCGATGCCTTCGCGGAGTGCGCGGGGGGCGGGGCGCACCATGCCAGCGATGCCCTCCGTGCGCGCGCCCCGGGAGCTGGAGCACGACAGGCGGCACGGACGGCAATACGACATGTTCCCTCTCATTTCCCCTTTGGGCGCGCCGGCGATTTTTTCCAGAATTAGCTGCCTTCGTGCCAACAATTCCTCCTGCCCCGGCCGAGGAGGTTGGCGTCGAGGCGGCCGGCGACCCTGAAATGGACGCCGGCATCTTCGCCCCCAAGCCGGACGACGCCGAGGGCGAGGACGACCCTGCCGCCTACCGAGCGGGGTCGGGGCGGCCTGGCCTGAATTTGGTATTGCATGTTATTCGGTGAACCCGTAATGTTCATTATTGGGTGTCGCACCCCACTTTCCCAGGAACGGTGCCGATTGTCCGTGTTTGTGTGTGTGTGTGTCTGTGTCTGTGTCTGTGTCTGTGTCTGTGTCTGAGTGTATTGTGTGTGTGTGCGTGTGTGTGTATTATGTGTGTGTGGGTGTGTGTGGGGGGGGGAGGGGCGTGGCGCTGCGGACAGGCATGCTTCGGAGTTCCCAAGCAGGCTGTGGCGCTTGCGGGCCACTGCGGTGACCGTTGGCCTTCGCCGGTCGTCGTCGTCGTCGGGGAACATGGAGTGTCTCGCCTCTTCTGGAGAACGTGGAATGTCTTGCCTCGAGGTGGGTGACCTGTTCTTTGGAGACGAGGCTCCCGCTCAAGCGCCTGTTTGATTCCGAATGCGAGTCCTTGAGGGCCCAGCTCTGACGACATCGACTCCCGCTCGATAATCCGTCGAACGCCCTGACCAGAGAACCCCCTCGCTCTCGCTCGGAAGTTCCTCGCGTGTCACTCAAGTTGGTGACGGCTGACGACATCGGCTCGCGCTCGATCCTCCCGGTTTCTTCCGAGACGCTGGGGCCAAAGAGGCTCCCAACCACAGGAACGACGTTCTTGTTTGTGACGTCCTCGCATATCAGGCAAGTTGGCGAAGTCCCAGCTACGACGACAACGGCGCCCGCTCGAGACCTCATAGTTAATTACGAGATTTCCTGGCCAGAGAGGCTCTCAAACTCAGTAATGACGCTCTTGCCCGACACGCCCTGGCAACTCTGCCAATTTGGCGAAGACCCAATTACGACGACAACGGCGCCCGCTCGATACTCCGTCGAACGCCCTGACCAGAGAACCCCCTCGCTCTCGCTCGGAAGTTCCTCGCGTGTCACTCAAGTTGGTGACGGCTGACGACATCGGCTCGCGCTCGATCCTCCCGGTTTCTTCCGAGACGCTGGGGCCAAAGAGGCTCCCAACCACAGGAACGACGTTCTTGTTTGTGACGTCCTCGCATATCAGGCAAGTTGGCGAAGTCCCAGCTACGACGACAACGGCGCCCGCTCGAGACCTCATAGTTAATTACGAGATTTCCTGGCCAGAGAGGCTCTCAAACTCAGTAATGACGCTCTTGCCCGACACGCCCTGGCAACTCTGCCAATTTGGCGAAGACCCAATTACGACGACAACGGCGCCCGCTCGATACTCCCTCATGTTTTTTGTTCCGAGACGCCCTGGCTACTACATAATCGTTTTTTTTCCAAAACTGATCGTCACTATCTAATCTACGACGAATGAGTAACAGCTTCGTACACTGAGGATCCTACGTATTTTTCCGTAGATTGGAAGGGAAACTCAATTTTGGGGTACATCAATTCTGTAGTCGATTTCCTACACGACTCTTGGCTTATCTTGTGAGCCCTCTGGGGCTGTCATGGGCCTCTCTTTTGCCGCCTTCGGACCCTCGCGAAGCTGTCGTTGACATGCGGTTGTTGTTTATTTTTGGGGTCTTGCGTAGGGCTCGTTGGGTTACTCCTTGGCGCATCTTAGGCCATCGTAGACATATCTCGAGCCGAGGTGCCCAGGCAGGCGACGACATTCAACGGCTTCAGGAAGTCGTCAGGCTATTCTGTCTTCTTGGCCTTCCTGGAGGACTTGTTGGTTTTCTCCGTGGTGTGCTGAAAGCCTCACGGGCTTCTGAGGCAATGCCGAGCTATTGTGGCGGCCTTGGTGGCCTTCTGAGCCATCTCGGAGAGCCTTGGACAGAAAAGCGGCACCAACACCACCACGGATGCCACCTCCAGTGAGGAGGCCCACGATGTCTCCCCGAGCTGGGGGTCAAGGGGATGTGCATCGAGCGGGGAGGCCTCCCCCTGGCTCCTCGCGCTGGTGGTGGTTGGTTGCGGAGGCGTGTTTCTTTGCGGCGGCGCGCCGAGGGGGGCTAGCGAGAGGGGGCTGGCCTTCTCAGAAGCCGTCCTGGCCTTCTGAGAGGTCCTCAGCGGCCTGGGAGAAGGCCCATAAAAGGAAGCGGTTCAGCAGGCCCGAGGCCTCTTGAGCCTTCTGAGAAGGCCCGCCCCCTCTGCCGTCCCCCTTGGGCGCGCCGATTGTTGGTGGTTGTTCCTCGAGCCCTCGTGCACGCAGGCTCTCTTGGGTGCCAAATTGGGGCCTCGTTCCGTACGCAGCGTTCTTCCTTGCGGCAGCCCGCCTCTACCTCGGAGGGCTTCGGCTCGCCCGGCCGCGCGCCTCTCCCGCGCGCCTCCCGCGCGCGCGCGTGGGCCCGCGAGGAGCACTCCGCGAGCGGCAGGCGACCGCCGCCTGGCGGCTGGCACTGGCCGAAGTACTACCCGCAGCGGGGGCCTCGGCCCAGCGCCCGCCGGCGCGGGGGGCGGGCGGGGGGGCGGGGGGGCGGGGGGCGGCTCCAGCCCGGGAGGGGAGCCAGGGGAACGAAGAACGGCTTCAGCATCAAAACTCGGAGGTGCGCGCGGATTTCGCGGATCCGCGCTGGGGCGCCAGGGAGGAGGGTCCGGAGCCGGTCCGAGAAATCCGCGCGGACTTCCGAGTTTTTATGCGTATGTCCTTCTTCCTTCCCCCAGGGCATCTCCAGCTCGGGAGGGAAGCAGATACTCAATCGCGACGGAAGTTGGGTTGGAGGAGAAGCGACACCAACACCAACAGAGGGGGCCGCCTCCTGCGAGGAGATCCACGGTGCCTCCCCGAGCTGGGGATCCTATGGGATGCCTCGAGCGGGGAGGGACGGGGTAGATCGCACCGCCAGGAC
>CAUYUJ010017916.1:0-32500 GCA_963575745.1 Prorocentrum cordatum
ACACACCACACACACCACACACACCACACACACCACACACACCACACACACCACACACACCACACACACCACACACACCACACACACCACACACACCACACACACCACACACACCACACACACCACACACACCACACACACCACACACACCACACACACCACACACACCACACACACCACACACACCACACACACCACACACACCACACACACCACAGACACCACACACACCACACACACCACACACACCACACACACACACACTACGCCCACTGACTCGGACCTCCAGGTTCGCTCGACACTGGGAGCTCGCCGCGGTTGGTTTGACAACCGAGGCACAGCCGCAGGAAACGCTGTTAATCATGTCCATTTAGTGTACGTATAAAGCGTGTGATTTCGGAAAACATGCTGTCGATAAGCGTGATAAAACACGATCCGCAATCTTACCTTTAACCTGCTTCGAAGGCCTTCCACGCGAGGATGCGGATTTTCATAGCGAAGCACGTCTTGGCTGCAACGCACTTCAATTACTGTCGTGCCGGCGTCACACTGGGTACCTGTTTAGCTTTCGCGCACCGCGCGGTCTACGATGTCGAACGGACAAAACTGAGCGCTGCATGCCGTAAGCTTCTCACACAATGTCGGGCCACCTGGTGGGATCGATTGGACCAGCTGGTGGCATGCGGTGTTGCATACGTGGCGCGAGCGTGCATCTGACCAATTCGGAGGCATTGAAATCAGATTGTGGAAGACCGTATTGCATCGCCCAATCTGGATCTGTCCCAGGTGCGGCGCCACTATGCAAATTGTTGTCACGTGTTCTTGGATGTTAGTCGCCTGCCCGGAACAAGTTGCAAGGACGACCGCCCGAAACTTTGGAACGCGATGTACAATGTTTCTGCACATGCATGTGCGATCGGCATTTGGAAGGTAGCAGCCAAAGACACACACACATAGACCCGGGACTGTATGCCAGGAGTTCATCATTCCAGGAGCGTCTGTTCGTGTCCACCCTGCCCCTTCGACTCGGGTCCCTGCCCAGGCTCGGCAAGTGCTGCAAAGCTTGCTTCGAAATCCGCTGGGGCCCTGCCATGCGCGCATCCGCTGGCACCGTGGACGCGGCAAGGAGGAGGATGTCCCGCCCGCCCGCGTCCCGAGCGGCCGCCCGCCCCTTCCGCGGGCACGCAGGCCCGACCCCGACACTCTACGACTCCTTCTCCGAGGGCTACCCTGCCTGCCCTCGCGCAGAAGAGCGCGTGCACAGCTGCCCATCCCCCAGGGCGGCTGTCGCGCACGAGGCCCACCCTCGGCGCATTTTCTGCGGCCGCGTTGGCTCCACGCCTGGGCACGCCGTCTGCACGCCGACGGATGCGCGTGCGCACCCGCGCTGGCGCTGCAGGCCAACGGGCGCGCGTGCACATTCGCACCGCCGCCCGCCAGCTGCTCGGCGCTGCCCGCGCCCGTGTGCGCAGCGCTGCGGGCCACGCGGCCCGCCGCCCAAAGTGGCGCGCCGCGGGGGCCGTCACAGATCAGCCTTGCCTTGGACTGAGAACCGGCTGCCCTTCCACTCGGAGCCCTGGTACGGGTTGTGGAACCTGCCCCAGTCCGAGAAGTTGTCCCAGCTCGCTCTGCTGGAGACACCCAGGCGGTGCCACTGCGTCAGCGTCGTCTTGTTGCCCGCCATCACCGGGCACGCCGCGTGCATCGCCTCTGTCTTGGGGTCGGGGTTGTACGCGAAGAAGAGGACATCGCCCCGGCGGGGCTGGAACTTCAATTTTTCGCCGTTCGTGAAGACAGTCGCGCCGCCCTCGTCGGCAGCATCGCAGTAGATCAGCGTTGTCGCTATGCGGTTTCCAATCGGCTGCGAGCGCTTCGAAAGGAAAAGGTTGCCATCAATGTGAGGCCGGTACTCGTAGCCCTTCATGTAGTGGAGGAATGTTAGCGGCTCTTGGCCTTCATACGGCACATCCACGTCTAAGAGGTCGGAGGCCAGGTCGAAAGTCCGGGAAGACACGAGACTTCGTGCATCCTCGACGTTCCAGTCCACGTCTATGCTGTTCGTCAGCGACTCCCGCGCAGAGCTGGTCCGTGTGAAGCCCTGGCCCGAGCTGACGTGCGCCATGGCTAGAGGCCTCCCAGATGGGGGTCCGAGCAGATGGGTCGAGGGAACGCGCCGCATCGCCAGTGCATGGCCGATGCATCGGCGATGCATCGGCGACGCATCGGCGACGTCGGCGACGCATCCGCAATATGTCGGCGTACGGAAATTCGAGCTCCACATCGACCCGCATCGCTGAGGTCTGCTTAGAGCTCTTAGAAGGAGCTCCAGCTGGATAGATGCGACATATTTCAGATTTACACCAACATAATATATATATATGTATGTATATATTATGTTATGCTAGTATATACATATATATATATATATTATACTCTATTGTATTGTATTATAGAATTCTATATACTATATTATATTATATAATATTATACTTCATTGTAGTATATTATATAATATGGTATTACATTATAGTATCTTATGTTATGTTATATCATAATATATTATATCATGATGCATTTTCAATATTATATTATATTGTATTGTATTAAACTATATTATATTATATTATAGTATATTATATTATACTATATTTTAAAATACCATGATGTATGATATTATGTTAAATCATAGTTTCGTATAGTATATTATATGATAGTATATGATATGATATGATATGATATGATATTATGTTGTATCATATTATAATGTATTGTTTTGTATATTATTATATTATAATATATTGTATCATGTTGTGTAACATCATATTACAGTTTGTTATAGTATGTTATATAAATTATAATATACTATAGTATACTATCTTGTATATATTATATGATACTATATTATATGATATGATGCTAACTTGTATTACAGTATACTATATTATATTATGGTAAATTATATTATAATATCATATGTCGTATAATATATTATGATATTATATTATATGGTATTATGTTGTATCATAGTATATTATGATACAATATATTATATTACAGTACAGTATATTCTATCAAATAATATTGTATTATATTATATTATATTATATCATGTTCTATTATATTATATCTTATTTCATTATATTGTATTATATTATATTGCATTAGATGTATATAGTATGTCGCATCGGCGATGCGGCATCGCCGATGCATCGATGCGGCGCGATCGTCCGACCCCATCTGCTCGGACCCCATCTCGGAGGCCTAGAATGGTCAGGCCGCTCATCTGCGCCGCCTCGATGAGCTCCTTGCACTCGGCCTCGCTCGCGAAGCCGCGCACGGCTGCCACCAGTGGAAACTCGCGGAAGACCTCCAGGCTGTGCGCAGTCCTCGTCCGCTCCATCCGCAGGGCCTGCGAGGGCTCCTGGGCCACGCACAGGTCCCAGAAGTCCCAGGGGTCCTGGACCTTGCACACGTCTGGAACATTTGGATTCCTAGAGGCCTCCTAGATGGGGTTGGAAAAGATGGGGTCGGAGGATCGCGCCGCATCGCCGACACATCGGCGATGCGCCGGCGATGTATCGGCGATGCACCGTCGATGCATCGGCGACGTCGGCGATGCACTGGCGACGTCGACCGAAAGCAGACCGGGCTCCACATCGAGCCGAGTCGGCGATGCATCGGCGGTGTGGCGCGATCCTCCGACCCCATCTACTCCGACCCCATCTATCGGGGATGGACAGACCTCCCTTTAGCAAACGTGGTTTAGTGAAAACGACCTGAGGCCCAAACCTGGCGGGCGCAAGCCTGGAAAATAACGGCCACGGCGCCCTCTCGAGAAGTGAAAACGGACAATTCACTAATCGACGTGCCACTGTTGGGGGCCCTGCCCACCCCCGAATCTGGGAGGCCCAGAGCTCCAGCTGCTCCGGAACAGGCGCTCCACGAAGTCCTCGGGCGCGATGCCGCCGAGGAACCTCCGGGCCACGCAGGCCCACTGCGCCTCGCGGGCTCCCGACAATCGTCCGTGCCCTCGGCCTCGCTGACTACCTACCAGACCACCCCAACCCAACCCGAAGACCCGAATTTCGGGTTGGGGGGGGGGTATGGGCTCCACATGTGTTTTTTCGATGTTCCCGGACCCCCCCCTACTAGAAATCGAGGGTAAATCAGACCCTTCGGGTTGGGTTGGGGTGGTTTGGTGGGTGGAGACTCGCGGGCCGGAGCCCCTGGGCCGCGACGCCCACGGCTACGGGGCGCTTCCTCGTGCATCTCCCGCGCGGCAGGCGCCCCGTGCGGCCGCGTGTGCACGGGAGCGCGCCCGGGGGATGCCCAGGCCGCGAGGGCGCGGACCCAAGCCCCAGAAGTCGTGGTTTTTGCACAGCGTCGAGCCACAGAGCTCGAGGAGGAGGAGGAGGAGGAGGAGGAGGAGGAGGAGGAGGAGGAGGAGGAGGAGGAGGAGGAGGAGGAGGAGGAGGAGGAGGAGGAGGACCCCTTCCCCAGGACCAGTTTTTCCTCCCGAGTCGTTTTTTGGCTGGCCCTGGGGCCTGGTGGTGGGCCCCGGTGGCCGAAAATGAAGAAACACCTCCCGTCGTGACTTTTTCGCCACGCGAGGGGGTCCGGGAATACCGGTGCGTTCGCCGCTCGGGAGCGCCCTCGGGCAGCCCACGGCAGCTCTGCCGAGGTCCGTCTGCAGGTCGTTGGCGTCCACGGCCCGGAAGCCCTCGTGGTCCGCCACCAGGCCCGTGTGCAGGCTGGCGGGGCCCTCGGGCATCTGCACCGTGTGCTCGCCGTCGTAGAAGATCCTGAACACGGCCTCGTTGGGCCCCTTCTGGAGCTCCGTGAAATCACCTGACAGGCGATCGAGAGCGGGTCTTACGCGAGATGGCACAGCGACCCGATTCGGTCGCTTACGCGGGCCGCCCGAGCGGCACGCTACCCTGGAGAAGAGGGCGCTTACGCTCGACCTTACGCGGGCAGCTCACGCGCCAATGTCGGCACAAACGGCCTTCTTTTTTTGCGTCGCTCACCTGGCTTGAGAGTGTAGGGCCCAACGGTCAAGTCGTGCACGCCTCCGTTGGCCATGAAGAAGACGCCACCGCTGCGCGAAGGGAGCCAGAGCGCCAGCCCCAGAGTCATGGGCCGCGTCGGGAATGGCATCGTGGTGGGCGCTCGGGGATCCGCACGGGCCAGCGCAGATCAGATGAGCTCAACCATCCGGACGACCTCGAGCCAATGGCTACGTACCTCGCATGTTGGCGATCTTCTTGTCAGCGCCGGGCTGGACGCCGGCCGCGGGCCGAGTGAATCGTGCCCTCTGCTCTCCAGTCGTCCGAGGCCAGGGGGACGGCCCCCCCCCGTTGTCCAAGGGACTGTTTCCTGTAGTCCAAGGATGGGGGGGGCCATTGTAGTCCTGGGGGGGTCCGTGTAGACTGGGCCGCGCGTGAACCCTTTTCTCGCGCACGCTGGCCGAACACGGCGCCCCTCAAGCGCAGCGTCACGCGCAGAACGTGCAGCGCAAACAGCAAAGGGCCGTTCTGGGGTGGTCGTCCCAAGGTGGCCCTGGGAGGCGCTTTTCCATTGGACGCTCTCGCCCCCTCTTCCCTGAGGCGATCAAAGGCTTTCCAATATCGCAAACCCGAGCTGAACAGATCCAGGTCGTAATCGAACAGCTCCCCTTTGATCCCTCCCCCGGTGTGGGTGCCAACTACTTTCACATCTTGTTGGGCAAACTGTCCCGCCACCTGACATGATGGATCAGGCTGGTCCGATCATCAACACCATCGGCGCCATCAGCCGGCGAGGCGCGCAAGATTTCCACCACCGACTGCCTGCTGTCCCGCAGGTCTGCCTCGCGCAGAAGACGCGAACGGCGACCGACAAAGATGCGTCGGACCACGTGCTCTTTCAGTCTGGCTGCTCGCACCGGGCAGACAAGTTTGCCGCAGCGGAATTGGCAAGCTGTCCTCAGCCGTCATTGGTGTCAGTCGCACACCCGAGGCTCCTGAGGCATGATCTGGTTTCGCCGGCGCTGGTTTCACCCCGCTGGTTTCGCCGACGGCTGGTTTCGCTGGCGCTGGTTTCGCCGTCGCTTGTTTCGCCCCGCTGGTTTCGCCGGCGGCTGGTTACGCCAGCGGCTGGTTACGCCGGCGGCTGGTTTCGCCAGCGCTGGTTTCGCCGACGCAAGCCCGAACGGGCGGGTCGGGTCGGGCGGGCGGGACAAAAAAATGTGGGGCGCGCTCAACCGAACACGCGCGAACCTTAACAAAAGTCGGGTCGGGCGGGCGGACCCTAACGGGCGGGTCGGGTCAAGTCGGGCGGGCGAACCCTGACGGGCGGGTCGGGTCGGGCGGGAGGGACATTAAAGTGTGGGGCGCGCTCGACCGAGCCCGCGCGAACTCTGACGGGCGGGTCGGGTCGGGCGGGCGGACCCTGGCGGGCGGGTCGGGTCGGCTCGGGCGGGCCGACCCTACTGGGCGGGTCGGGTCGGACGGGCGGGACATTAAAATGTGGGGCGCGCTCGACCGAGTCCGCGCGAAACCTAACGGGCGGGTCGGGTCGGGCGGGCGGACCGTACCGGGCGGGTCGGGCTGGCGGATCCTGGACGACGGGTCGGGTCGGGCGGGCGGAACATCAGAGTGTGGGGCGCACTCGACCGAGCACGCGCGAACCTTAACGGGCGGGTCGTGTCGGGCGGACGAACCCTGACGGGCGGGTCGGGTCGGGCGGGCGGGACATTAAAATGTGGGGCGCGCTCGACCGAGCCCGCGCACCCCCTAACGGGCGGGTCGGGTCGGGCGGGCAGGCCCTACCGGGCGGGTCGGGTCGTGTTTGGCGGGCGGACCATAACGAGCGGGTCGGGTCGGGCGGGCGGGACATTCAAGTGTGGGGCGCGCTCGACCGACGGGCGGGTCGGGTCGGGCGGGCGGACCCTAACGGGCGGGCCGGGTGCGGGCGGGGGCGCGCTCGACCGATCACGCGCGAACTCTAACGGTCGGGTCGGGTCGGGCGGGCGGACCATAGCGGGCGGGTCGGGTCGGGCACTTTCGCCGACGGCAGCTGGTTTCGCCGTCGTCAGCAGGTTTCGCCGACGGAGCTGGTTCCGCCGACGTAACTGGTATCGCCGGGCGGCGAAACCAGCCGGGCGAAACAAGCCGTCGGCGAAACCAGCGGTCGCCGCTCCCGAACGGTACAGCGCCTGCGAGCTGCCCTTTCTTGAGCAAGGACCGACAGTCCCGGCGCTCCTATAGGCCTACAGCGATACGTTCGTGAAGCAACAAATTCTTTTATAAACCGCAGACATGCTCTCAGGTCAACACAGGGGACCGATCCCCCGCGGCTGGCTTTAAACATGTCTATTCGGGGGGGTCAGAAACCAAGGGGCCCATTTCCCCTCTGCCACCCCCCCAAGACGAGGTCCGCATCCCACCCCCCCGGGAAAATGATTCGTATGGGGCCAACGGCGTTGTTCAAAATAGCGGCCATGTTCGTGGTGGTGGTGGTGGTGGTGTTCATGATGATGAGATTAAGCATCATCGTCATAATGAGCATCACCATGGACATCGTGAAAATCATCAATATCATCCGTATCTCCAGTATCATCGTGAGTACCACCATCATCAGGATCATGATCAATGTCATCATCATCATCATCATCATCAGCACCATCATCGTCAGCATCACCATCATCGCCATCATCATCATCATCATCATCATCATCATCATCATCTTCACCATGCCCATCATCATCAACAACAACGCCCTCCTCCTCCTCCTCCTCCTCCTTCTTCTTCATCATCATCATAATCATCCTCCTCATTCTGGCGACGACCGTGCGTCCTGCACTCCCTCCCTCCCCCCCAGAGTGCGCAGCTGAATCCAGGCCCCTCGTCGCCGCTCGTCCCGGCCAGCTTTGCTTCTTGACGGGGGGAGCCGACAGCGCTTGGCAGCGCGCCGTGTGGGGGGTTCCACTCGCCGCCACGCGCTCGTTGCCACGCGCTCCTGAGCGGCAGCGCGCGGGCGCTCTTCCCTCTTCTTCCTGTCAGCCCAGCATGCCCAGCCCTACCCTACCCAAAGCCAGGGCAGGCCAGAGGGGGCGCGCGCTGCTCGGGGGAGGTGGGCGGCGCGCGCTCGTGGCGGGGCTGCCCTCTCTCGGACTGCCGCAGGACGCGCTGGCAGCTAGGCTTTTTTCCATGCGCGGGAGCGACGAGGCGCCATCCTCGAGGCGACCGCGCCCGCCCCATAGGGGCGACGCGCGTCGTCATGTGCGACTGGGGCAAAGTCTTGGCGACCATTACGCGCCTTCCGCTGATGGTCGTCATTTTCAACAGCACCCGTCGGACCCCCCGCTCCCCCCCACCAGGAAGTTATTCGGAGGGGTCCAGAGACCGCCCCCTTCCCCCCCCATTGGAAAATTGCTCGCGGGGTCGCTCACCCACCCCCGCGGGGCAGCGACGACGACGTCGTCGCCGCCGCCGGCAAACGACGCGCACGACGTCGCCAACGAAGACGACAACGACGACGAAGACGACGATGACGACGACCACGACGACGGCGGCGGACAACGACGACGACGACGACGACAACGAGGACGACGACAAGGACGAGCGAGGACGAGGACGAGGACGACGGACGACGAAAACGACGAGGGCGCCGAGGAGGAAGACGACGAGGACGCCCACGATGACGCCGGCGACGTCGACAACGTCAGCTGCGGCGACGGCGGATCCCCTGTCGCCGCCGCTCGAGCCAGGCGCGGGCTCGAAGTGTTACTGGGGATCAAAAATAAAACTTTAACAACATGCGATTGGAGGTCGCTCCACCTCTCACTCCCTCCTCCTCCCTCCTCCTCCCTCCTCCTCCCTCCTCCTCCCTTCTCCTCCCTCCTCCTCCCTCCTCCCTCCTCCTCCCTCCTCCCTCCTCCTCCCTCCTCCTCCCTCCTCCTCCCTCCTCCTCCCCAGAATCCTGCCGGGGCTGGATCTAACTCTAAATAAGGAGGTCCACAGATCCACCCCCATAACAAGCACCCCGGCACGCGAAGCCGTTTCGCAAGCGCGACCACCGATGGAATCAAACAGGACAGGACTGGTTAGTAAACGCCCAGGGCCGTTTAGGAAACGCCAATTGTCCGGTCTGGGTGATTTCTCCTCTCTTGACTAACAGAATCATTATGGGGCTGTGTCCAGCTCTGGCCCAATGGAATCCTACGAACCAGGGCTCGATCAAACTCAGATAAAAAATAAAGTCCTCCGACGTTTCAACCCAGTTCTAATAGCATCCTGCAACTAGGGCTGGATCCAGCTCTCGTGCCCGATTAGTGTTCGGTCCAGCTTCAACCGCATCCCATCAGGGCCCGAACGTCGTCGTTGTCGGCGTCGTCGTAGGCGTCGTCGTAGGCGTCCTCGTCCTCGTCCTCGTCCTCGAAATCGTCGTCGTCGGCATCTTCGTCGTCGTCGTCGTTGCTGGGGGGATTCGGATCTTTCCGGGGAGTTATTTTCCTGGGGGGGGGCGGGGGTCCGTAACTCCCCCTCCCGCCCTGGTTTGAGGGGGGCGGTTTGGCCACCCGCACTGCAAGCAGCGGCAGAAATCGCTCTTTAGAGCGTACAGGCGATGTGTCAAACCAAGACGGTCTCAGCCAGAAACGTTCTAAGAACATGGTGTGCGTACCTCAAAGGTCCTCAGAACATTCTTCGGTGGGCTCTAAAACGGGCCAAGACGCTTCGCTACTGCTGGACTCACTTGAGCTGACTTCAAGACCACGCCGCGTCCTCCTGAGGCCTCCGGATGCCACTGGAAGCCTCCGCAGGTCCTGGGAGGGCCTTCAAAGCGAGACCAGCGGCAGCCGCGGCGCGCGCGCGCGTGGGGTTGTCGCCTCGTCGGCGGCAGCCGCGGCCCGGCGCGCGGTAGCCGCGCGGCTGCCGCATCATCCGGGCTCGGCCGCCTGGGGGAAGCGGCATCTGGGGTCCGTCACCGCACGGCCTTGGGGCCCGTGGGAATAACACACACACACAAAAAAAAAACACAACACACAAAACACACTGTGGTAAAACACACACACACAAACACAGACACAGACACAGACACAGACACAGACACAGACACAGACACAGACACAGACACAGACACAGACACAGACACAGACACAGACACAGACACAGACACAGACAGACACAGACACACACACACACACACACACACACACACACACACATCCACACACACACACATCCACACATCCACACATCCACACATCCACACATCCACACATCCACACATCCACACATCCACACACACACACACAAAAAAAAAAAAACACAAACACACACGTGGGGAAAAAAACACACGTGCTTTTTTCTGTTTTTTTGTCAGTTGTTTATTTCCCCCCCCGGTCGCCCGAGATTTCCTGGGAGAACGACCCAAGTCTAGAACTGTGCGCTGACCCGCTCGGTTTCGACGCTGTGCAGTCGGACCCAGGACAGAAAAACCTCCGTTAAAAACACGAGACCCTCCGCCGGCCAAACCACACGGAATACCCAAGGGTACCCTCCCCAGGATGCACGAGAGCATCCAGCAAGCACGAAAAACATTCGGGCACCCTCCCCGAACCGACCTGGATCTTATATCGAGGATGGACAGGCCCCCCTTTAGTAAAACGTGGTTTAGTGAAAACGACCTGAGGCCCAAACCTGGCGGGCGCAAGCCTGGAAAACAACGGCCACGGCGCCCTCTCGAGAACCGAAAACGGACGATTCACTAATCGACGTGTCACTGTTGGGGGTTCTGTCCACCCCTGATTACGCCTCGGTCCGATTGCAAGTCGATCCTCCGTCTCCTCACTCTGTCGTTGCCGCTGGCCTTCTGGGCCCTCCCCAGGCTGCACGAGAGCATCCGACAAGCACGAAAAACACTCGGGCACCCTCCCCGAGAACCGACCTGAGACCTTACGCCTCGGTCCGATTGCAAGTCGATCCTCCGTCTCCTCACTCTGTCGTTGCCGCTGGCCTCCTGGGCCCTCCCCAGGATGCACGAGAGCACCCGACAAGCACGAAACACATTCGGGCACCCTCCCCGAACCGACCTGAGACCTTACGCCTCGGTCCGATTGCAAGTCGATCCTCCGTCTCCTCACTCTGCCGTTGCCGCTGGCCTCCTGGGCCCCCCTTTCCTCGCCGCGGCGGCACGCGGCTCGAGCCGCCCGGGCCGGGGAGAGGGCCCCGGGAGGGGCCCGGGGCTCGCCTCCTCGGGCAGAGGAGTGGCGAGTGATCGGCGAGGCTCCAAGGATCGAGGCGTGTGCTTGGCCCTCCGAAGCCTCCGGGGGGACCCTGGCCTCTTCCCCTTCCTCCTCCTCCTCCTCCTGCTCCATCCTCCTCCTCCTCCTCCTCCTCCTCCTCCTCCAGATCCTCCTCCGCTTCCATATGTCTTTCGATCCTCCATCCTCATCCTCCTCCTCGTCCTCTTCCTCCTCCTCCTCCTCCTCCTCCTCCGAAGCCTCCGGGGGGACCCTGGCCACCGCTCGGACGTCCATGCCCTGTGTTTTTTGTCGGCTTCGTGCGTGGTTTTTTTTCGCGACATATAATCAAGGATGCTCCTCCATGGCCCTCGCCGGGGGAAAAAAAAATGCACACGTCCGAGCGGTGCCAGGGGCCTGTGGAGAGCCAGGCGCGGTGTGGTACTGGTTCCGCGGCAGCGCGTGGCCAATCAGAGCCCGCGCGGAGTCTCCGGCGCAGGCAGCCCTGCTCCGGGGGCCGTTCGGGAGGCTCGCGCGTTCGCGGGCCGCGCATGCGGGCTCGCCGGCTGCGGCGACGCACGCTCGACGACGACGACGAAGACCAAGACGAAGAGGATGACGACGAATACGCATACGAAGAAGACGACGACGACGACAAGAACAACGACGACGACGAGAACGACGACGACAGAAGCCCAAGAAGAGCTGAGAAAGCTGCTACCGCCTCCATCCTCGATGTCTTTCGATCCTCCATCCTCCTCCTCCTCCTCCGCCTCCTCCTCGATGTCTTCCTCTTCCTCCTCCTCCTCCTGCTCCATCCTCCTCCTCCTCCTCCTCCTCCTCCTCCTCCTCCTCCTCCTCCTCCTCCTCCAGATCCTCCTCCGCTTCCATATGTCTTTCGATCCTCCATCCTCATCCTCCTCCTCGTCCTCTTCCTCCTCCTCCTCCTCCTCCTCCTCCTCCTCAGACCTCCTCACGCCGTGAATAAACACGACGGACAAGTTTGCTTGGTCTCAGCATCCAAGGGCCCTCAGCGGGCCCCTGCCACTCGTGCCCCTGCCTTCACTGGACCTGGGACTGTCACAAAAACGGTGCAAGAAGAAGCGCCAGGCCCGGGTCTCAGCGCCCCACAAACGGGGACTCCACTAACGGGTACTTTGGCCAGTGACCCAGCGAACCCAACCCTTCCCGATGCGGGCAACGCTGCATTGCCAGAAAAAGGCCCTAAAGTGGCAACTTTCGGCAACAATTCAAAGTACCCGTTAGTAAGTACCCGTTACGGTGCCGTTGAGGGTCGGGGATCTGCTCGCACGGGTTCGCCCAAATCCGGGTCAGTCAGGCTCTGCAGGGTCCCGCAAGATCCTGCAGCACGCCGCACGCCACACGCGGGCCTGTGCACCCCCGGCCCTGCAAGAATCTGCAGGACCGAGGCGCTCTGACGGACCCCGCTTGCATCGGCCCCCGTCCCTGGAGCCCCGACCAGGCACCTGGCCATCGCTCGGACGTCCATTCCCCGTGCTTTTTTCGGTATTTCGTGCGTTTTTTTTTCGCCGAGGGAAAAATGCACACGCCCGAGCGATGCCAAGGGCACAGGGCCGAGACCTCCGGAGGCCCACGTTGCGCTCAACCGGCGGCGTCGGAGGTCTCGGCCTCGGGCCTCGGATCTCCTCCTCGACCGCGCAGCGCGCGGCGTCGCAGAGCCCCCAGTGGCGCAGCGCCGCGCGGTCCCCGCGAGGGAGGAGGAGGAGCAGGACGATGGAGGAGGAAGGATGGGCACGACGGAGGGGGGAGGAGGAGGAGGAGGAGGAGGAGGAGGAGGAGGAGGAGGAGGAGGAGGAGGAGGAGGAGGGAGGAGGAGGAGGAGGAGGAGGAGAAGGAGGAGGAGGGAGGAGGAGGAGGAGGAGGAGGGAGGAGGAGGGAGGAATGGAGGAGGGAGGAATGGAGGAGGAAGAAGGGAGTAGGGAGGGAGGAAGGAGGAGGAGGAGGAGGAGGGCGGAGGAGGAGCACCTGGACCTCCTTCTCGAGAGTGAGTCCAGCCGTGGCGACGAGAAGCCGCCAGAGAACCCCCCCCCAAAGAACGCCAAGCAAATTCAGAATCATCCGGCATCGCGGGAAAAAGGCAACACGCGCACAGAAGATGCAACCAGAACCCTCGACCAACCCAGCTCTCTGCGGCACCTCTTGAGCCCCTTCGATCCTCGCTTGCTCGTGAACGGGGGAGACGAAGAAGCGTTCACCTTCCATGCACCTCTTGGACCCACGGTGACACATTGGAGGTCACTCAGGGCCTCTTTCGGGCCACCCTCCTGCAATCCTCGACCCCCCCTACGCTTGTTTTTGCGCCGGAGTAGTGGGTCTGGCGCAGATGGGTTCGCGGGGAAAGGTGCAATAGTGCCCGCAATGGTTGGCGTATGGATGCAGCAGTTTGCACATTGGGAGCAATAGTTGCACGTGGATGCGCTTGTGTATCTTTTTCGCATGCAGTGGCTTTTGCCCTTGCGACAGTTCGTGCACCCCGCAGCTGTTGCGTACGATTGCGCGCAATAGTAGTACGATTGCATGCAAGAGTACACACTTAGTAAACGATTGCACCTCTCACAGCCCCCCATCTGCGCCATACCCACTACTGCAACTTAGATTATCGCCCCCTCGATACTACCCGCTCGGGATCCGTGCGGGCCTCGGCGCCTGGTGCCAACGAAAGCCCGATACGAGGAGGGGATTTATCCATACCCATCGCCTGGAAGACATGTCCTAGGAGGGCGCTGAATTTGAACATATGTGGTCCCCTGGGGGCTCGAACACAATTATCCATATCCGCCGCCTGCCGAGGTCCCCGAAAATCGATCCTCCAGGCGGTGGAGGATGAGGAGGATGAGGAGGAGGGGAAGGATGAGGAGGAGGAGGAGGAGGAGGAGGCGGAGGAGGCGGAGGAGGAGGAGGTGGCGGAGGAGGAGGAGGAGGACAGGGAGGGGAAGGATGAGAGGAAGAGGAGGAGGAGGAGGAGGAAGAGGGGAGGAGGGGGAGGAGGACAAGGCGGACGACATGGACAGGGAGGAGCGGGGGGAGGAGACGGAAGAGGAGGAGGAGAAGGAGGAGGAGGGGGAGGAGGAGGAGGAGGGGGAGGAACAGGAGGGGGAGGAGGAGAAGGAGGAGGAGGAGGCGGAAGCGAAGAACGAGGACGGGGAGGAGGAGGAGGCGGAGGAGAAAGAGGATGCTGACGATGCTGCTGCTGCTGATGATGATGATAATGATGATGATGATGCTGATGATGATGATGATGCTGATGATGATGATGATGATGACGAGGAGGAGGAGCAGGCGGAGGATAACGAGGAGGAGGAGGAGGAGGAGGAACAAGACAACAGGGAGGAAAAGGAGGATGAGGAGGAGGATGAGGAGCAGAGGGATGATGCTGATGATGATGCTGATGATGATGATGAGGAGGAGGAGGAGGAGGAGGAGGAGACGAAGGAGGAGGAGGAGGAGGAGGAGGAGGAGGAGGATGAGGCAGAAGGCAGGGAGGAGGAGGAGGAGGAGGAGGAGGAGGAGGAGGAGGAGGAGGAGGAGGAGGGGAAGGAGGAGGAGGGAACAGGAGGAGGAACAGGAGGGGGAGGAGGAGGAAGAGGGATGCGGAGGAGGAGGAGGAGCAGGAGGAGGCGGAGGAGGAGGAGGAGAAGGACGAGGAGAAGGAAAGAGTAGGAGGAGAGGAGAAGGAGGAGGAGGAGGAGGAGAAAGAACGTAGGGAGGAGAAGGAGGAGGAGGAGAAGGGAGGAGGATGATGAGGAGGAGCAGGGGCAGGAAGAGGAGGAGGAGGACGAGGATGAGGAGGAGGAGGAGGAGGAGGAGGAAGTGGAGGACGAGGAGAAGGATGAGGAGGAGGAGGAGGAGGAGGAGGAGAGGAGGAGAAGCAGAAGGATGAGGAAGAGCCGGAGGAGGAGACGGAGGCGGAGGAAGAGGAGGCGGGGAGGAGGAAGAGGGGAGGCGGAGGAGGAGGGAGGAGGAGGAGGAGGAGATGGAGGAGATGGAGGAGGAGGCGGAGGAGGAGAGGAAGGAGGGGAGAGGAGGAGGAGGAGGAGGAGGAGGAGGAGGAGGAGGAGGATGAGGATTATGATGATTATGATGATGATGATGCTGATGATGATGATGATGATGATGATGAGGAGGAGGAGGAGCAGGAGCAGGAGGAAGAGGAGGAGAGGGAGGATGATGAGGAGGAGCAGGAGCAGGAGGAAGAGGAGGAGAGGGAGGATAAGGAGGAGGACAGAGAGGAGGAGATGGCGGACGAGGAAGATGATGGGGAGGCGGAGAAGGAGGAGGAAGAGGAGGAGGAGGAGGAGGAGGAGAAGGAGGGGGAGGAGGAGGAGGAAGAGGAGGAGGAGGAGGAGGAAGAGGAGGAGGAGGAGGACGGGGAGGAGGAGAAGGACGATGAGGAGGCACGACCAGACCGAAGACGAGTGCGCAGAGCAGCGGCTGAGACAGGCAAAGAGCGGGAAAAGGACGGGCGCCCGCAACACGACGGTATAGAACAATAACCCGCCGGGGCTACCTGAGAGAGCCAGGCGGCGCGCGCGACCTGCATCGAGCGGGCGGCCAGGCGAGAAGAGCACATTCGAGCACTACGCACGAAAGAAGAGACGCGAGGCCGAAAGCGCAGGACGCCGAAGGGCGGCGACGGAGCTACAGCGGCAGCTCCAGAGGAAACACAGTCACGGCAGACTCGCCGCTGGACCTCGTCCTGCGGAGGGCTCGCCGAGGAGGGGGCAGGTCAAGGTCAGAGCCGCCGTCGTCCGACTCTGGACAGCGTAACCTGCGCCGAGCTCCTCGCTCGCACGGCGCGCAGACGACATCGCGGCGGCGCGCCGCCTCCCAGACATCGCCAAGGACAGAGGCACTGCTGGAGCGCTTCAGATAGCCTACAATGCTTTATGTCACACGGGTTTTGTATGATGTATGTTTCTTACAACAACTATTATTTGCTGTAGAAGACGTATGTGTAAGCAGTAATTCTTGAAGGCGCGCGACGTGCGCATCGGCAGTCCTGGCACACATGGGGGCAGCAGCGAGGCGGCAGCGGCAACGGCGTGCAACACAGAGCCAGGCGAGAGGAGGAGGAGGAGGAGGAGGAGGAGGAGGAGGAGGAGGAGGAGGAGGAGGAGGAGGAGGAGGAGGAGGAGGAGGGAGGAGGGAGGAGGGAGGAGGGAGGAGGGAGGAGGGAGGAGGAGGAGGGAGGAGGGAGGAGGGAGGAGGGAGGAGCGAGGAGGGAGGAGGAGAGAGGAGGAGGAAGAGGAGGGCGGAGGCGCGACCGGGCCCTCACCCTCGCGCTCGCGCGCCCCGACGACTGGCGCCTTCAGACGGGTGGCGCGGCCGCCGCCAGCTGCACGAAGCCTCTAGAATTCCAGGAAAGCCTCCGCACGGCCCGCGGGCCAGGTCCTCGCGCGAGCTCCCCGAGAAGCGGGCCAGGGCTCGCGCCAGGTGCAGCAGGACCCCCGTCGAGCGGGCCAGGTCCTCGAGCGAGCTCCCCGAGAAGCGGGCCAGGGCTCAGGTCAGGTACTGCAGGGACGCCCGCAGAGCGGGCCAGGCCCCCGCACGAGCTCCCCGAGAAGTGGGCCAGGGCGCGTGCCGGGAACTGCAGGGACGCCCGCAGAGCAGGCCAGGTCCTCGTGCGAGCACCCCGAGGAGCGGACCAGAGCTCGTGCCAGGTACAGCAGGACTTCCGTAGAGCGGGCCAGGTTCATCTACGCGCTCCCCGAGAAGCGTGCCAGGGCGCGTGCCGGGTGCTGCAGGACCCCCGTGGAGCGGGCCAGGTCCTCGAGCGAGCTCCCCGAGACGCGGGGGGCCCAAGTCGCTGACGGGGCCCACCTCCGTGCGGAACGAAGAGGTGGGGAACTCGAAGTCGAAGTCCTTGAACACGCGCCCTCGAAGCCCAGGAAGCGGCCGAAGAGCGCCATGCCACGGCCGAGCAGCGAAAACTCGCCCACGAGGCCCAGGAACTCGGCGAGGAAGGGCCTCGACAGCGCCCCGACGAGGACCGCGAATCCCTCGACGCACTGCACTAGCGCCGCCGCGAAGTGCGAGGGGAGGCTCACCAGCATCAGGGCCAGCATCAGCATCAGCACGAAGACCACACGCACCAACAGCACCCGCCCGTGGGACGTGATTATCGAGCAGCTTGGCTACAGAGAGGCGTGCGATCAGCGGCCGTCTCGCCCAAGCAGCCGAGGAGAACCCTGCCGGCCATCAGCGCGCCCGCCGCCGCCGGTACCCTGCGCGCAGCGGGCGGCACCTCCGCCCGCGCCCACGACAACGGCCCGAGAAGCGCTGAGAGCACGCAGGCCGCACGGTGCGCGCGGCGGATTGCCGCATCCGCCGCTCTCCGTCTCCTGAGGGTTGAGCGGGAAGCCTCGCGAGGCGGTGCGGCGCAGGCGCCCTCCATGAGGAATGCACGAGGGCCCGAGGGCAACGGGGTGGGCGGACCACGCCTCGGAGGACAACGCCTGGGAGTAGGAGGAGGAAGAGGAGGAGGAGGAGGAGGAGGAGGCGTAGGAGGAGAAGGACGAGGAGGAGGAGGAGGAGGAGGCGGAGGAGGATGTTGAGGAGGAGAAGGAGGAGGAGGAGGAGGAGGAGGAGGAGGAGGAGGAAGACAGGGAGGAGGAGGAGGAGGAGGAGGGGAGGAGGAGGAGGAAGATAGGGAGGAGGAGGAAGACAGGAGGAGGAGGAGGAGGAGGAGGAGGAGGAGGAGGAGGAGGAGGAGGAGGAGGAGGAGGAGAGGAGGAGGAGGAGGAGGAGGAGGAGGAGGAGGAGGAGGAGGAGTGAGGAGGGAGGGGAAGGAGGAGGAGGATGAGGATGAGGATGAAGATGAGGATGATGATGATGATGATGATGATGAGGAGGAGGAGGAGGAGGAGGAGAAGGAGGAGGAACCCAGCCGACCGGAGACCCCGAGCAGGCGCGCCCAACGGCGCCCCCGCGAGACCGCGGCTCCCCCGCCGGCCTCATGCCGGGATCGGCGGCGCGCTGGGCGGCTGGGCCCACCCCGGCCGCGCGGGGAGGCTGAGCCAGCGCCGAGCGGGTCGGCCGTCGTCCGGCGTGCGGCTGTCGTCCTCGTCGTCCTGCGTCGTCGTCTTCGTCGTCGCCGGTCGTCAGGTCGGCGGTCGTCGGTCGTGGTCCGTCGTCTGTCGTCCGTCGTCATCTTCGTCGTCGTCTTGGTCGTCGTCTTGGTCGTCGTCGTCGTCGTCGTCGTCGTCGTCGTCGGTCGGCGGCCGTCGGCCGTCGGTCGTCGGTCGTCGGGCGTCGGTCGTCGGTAGTAGTCCTGGATCGTCGTCGGTCGTCGTCGTCCGTCGTCCGTCGTCCGTCGTCCGCCGTCGTCCGCCGTCGTCGTCGGGACGGAGGGAGGGGAGCGAGGACCCAGGTTTGTGGACCTTTCCTGTTCAGCCTCCTGGAGTCCCCGAGCGCCTCTGGGAACCTCTGGGGGCATCCAGGGGAGGGGGGGGAAGAGGACGGATGAGGAGGAGGAGGAGGAGGAAGGATCCGTAGCCATTGTTGCTCAAGAGCCGACAGAAGGCATGTTTTATTGCATTCTGAGCTACGTGTAATCGATCTCTCGCAATATACGCTTCGTTGGCCATCGAGCCGGCGGACGTTCCTCCATTAATTTCTCGCTTGGGGCCCTGCGACGCCTTGGCAAGGCGCACAAGCTCAACATGCGCAATTCGACCAACTTCGCCAAGGGTGCGCATTCGCTCGTCGCGCTGGTGACAGAGCTCGCTCACGGTAGCCTCACCGCCCCAAGCGACATTACCCTTCGAAGCAGACCGCCGATTTCGAGAAGTCCGCAGCCCTTCAGCGCGCCCTGGAGACACAGTGTGGGATACCACACCATCTGTCATGGAAGCCGTCGTTGGACCTGGCGGCTGAGCGCCAACTGTTTTGTCCTCAGGTTCTACAGTTGGGTCGTTGACCTAAGGAACCCTAAATAAGGAACGAGGCCCCTTCTTCCCATCAGTTAAGGTTCAATTTCCCATCGAAAACCTAAGGAACACCTAAGGCGAGCTGTGAAGCAATCAAAGAACACGGAGCCCCTCCCCAACGATAATGGTTCCTTCTTCAGCGCCCCGACTCTACGACGATTGGAGCACGCGGTCCAACTCGGGAGCGCTGCAGGCCACCAGCGTTGGCCTCAACCCTCGGGCGTGGCTGGCGTGGCGGCCGAAGATCCCACCCGGGCGTTGGTCGCGGCCCCACGCCGAGAGGCACGGGTCGGCCAAAGCTGGCAGCGTGGGCGCACTCAGACCAGATGCGCCGTCTCGGCAGCCAATTGCACCAGTAATGCGGGATGACGATTAATAACAAATGGGAGAGAACGATTAAGACAATCATTTCTGTTATTACTGCACAATTTTCTGACTGGAGGAGAACGATAAAAAAATAGTTTTCCAGCCCGCGGCCGGTTTTTCCTAATCGTCATGCCGGGCGCCGCCGCGTGAACACGACCCCCGGTCATTTATGAATCGTCATCCTCCATTACACCATTGAACACGGAGGTGCATGCGTTCGCCCCCAACTCCGATGGCGCCCGCGCTCCGGCGTCAGGAGGCCTCGTGCTGCCGCCGTGCATCCCATCTGCCGACATGCTCTACCACTTCGGGGGGCCCGAGGTCACCAACGCGCCCAACCTCGAGACCACAGAGGCGGCGGGCTTGGCCCTCTCTCGAGGGGCTGCCCGCTCCGAGTCCCACGCGGGCCGCGCGTCCCACGACGAGGCCAGCTCGCACTTCGGCCACGCCCGGAACACCTTCGAGATGAGCCGCCTGAACGGTCATTGGACCGAGCCCCCGTAATGGAGGACCGGGCTTCAGGCCAACAAAAAGAAAAGAGTGGAACCGCCCTCGGGACCTCCTCGGCGGCCCCCCCTCACCTAGCCCTTCGGGCTATGTCGCCGAGAACCCCGCTCCTCTCACCACGGCTGGACCAGCTCGGGACATCTGGCCCCAAAAAGGTGACGACAGCGGACCAAACCACCGAGCTCGAGCCCGAAGGGCCGTCAGCGGAGCACCACCGAGGTCCAGCGCTGGGGCTAAGTGAGCCTCCGCTCCGAGGGAGGGCGGACCCAGAGCGGTCGAAGCGCAGAGTCCGCTTCGACCTCCCGAGGGACCGACCGTGAGAGGCCCTCTTCCGACCTTCCCTCCTCGTCCTTCTCCTTCCTGCTCTTGTGGTTCGGGGAGGGATGGGCTTGGTGTTTTTTTGGGGGGAGGGACGGGATCTTGTGCTCCCTGGCAGCACCGCGACGTTCCCAGTTTGGGATGGGGGGAGAGGCAGCCTCAGCCCCGCCAGCGCGTCGACGGCCGAGTGTCGACCCACCGCGCTACAGATGCCTCCCCTCGCTTCCTCCTTCTGTTCAACGCCTCGTCGTCTTCCCTTCCGTCTCGGCAGCAACCTCAGCATCGACGTGATTTCTCTCACGGTTGCAGGCAGCAAGGGCCTTGCTCTGGTGGCCCAGCCCAGAGCCTACAGCACTTGGCCGTTGCCCTCCTGCCGCCAGAACCCCTGGCGCCGCACCTCGCTTACATTCCACGCTTCATTCGGAAGATGCACGAGCAATTCTCGAGTCCACTTCAGCCTTACCGTCGGGCAGGTCCGACTGCTGCCGTATTAGCGAGCATGCGTTTGAAATACCGCACGCGCCCCATATCGTTCACTTCTCTCCCTCTGGACCACATCCCCCTGCCACTGCAAGCGGTCCACGCGAGGTCGCGTGGCGACTCGCGGAGTCAGACGTGATGCTGCATGAGCGCCCTGGACACCCTACCCCCGGCCGCCGTTGGGCCCGCCCTGTCCAGGGGAGCACCCACCGCGGACCGCCTCTCCCCCCCAATGTGCCGATGTCTGACCAGAATGGTTCCGCCTTTTTTTCTCCCGCCGCCACCGATGCAGGGACGAACTTGCTTGGAGGTGCCGCGGCGCTACGGCCGAGCGCCCCGCTGCTCTGCCCACCGCATTTGGGCCAGTGAAGGTGACGATCTTGGGGGCTTGTGCGGATTATCGGGAAGGTGTTTGGAGGAGGAACTCTATTCTAACCACAGCCTGCTCCTTTCACATATGGCCACGCTACCTCGCCAACCTTCCTTTTCTGCCTGCCATTTCCCTCTCGTCCTCCTCCTTCTCCCCCTCGCTGGGTGCGCCTGTGCAGTGACGAGCTTGCTTGGAGGTGCCGCGACGCTGCGGCCGAGCGCCCCGCTTTCTGCCCGTCGCAGTTGGCTCGCCCTCCTCCCTTCTGTCCCCGTCCTGCAGCCTGGCAATGCACGCCGGCATGGGCGGCGCCGCCCAAGGCGGGGCAAGCCTGCTGGCGGCGGTGCCACCCCAGGCTGGGCCAGAGAAAGAGAGAGAGAGAGAGAGAGAGCGGCTATCCAGCGGATAGGGGGGGTGTGGCGTTTGGGCGTGGGGAAGAACACGGACACACCGACACGGCCGTTACACACAGGCCCCAGCTTTTGGCCGACTCTCTCTAGCGGCCCCCCCATTGGATCCCAGGTTTCCAGGTTTCCAAGTTTCCAGAAAGGCGGAGCGCCGTACAAGCACGGGCGCCCAGCAAGAAAAAGGCGGGAGGCTATGGTTGCTTTTGGGCCCACTCACCACGGACCAGGGGTGCACGAACACAGTCCCCCAGTCCGCGGCTGAGTGAGCCCATCAGCAAACCTTAGCTACCCTTGAAGCTCCGGCTGGTCCCTCCCAGGGCTGTCTGCCCTACCTCTGGGACGCTTTGCTCGGAGGAAGCATCCAGCGGCTGGGAGGGGGACAGGGAGGCCCAAACGGCACCCTGTGCCAGGCAACAAACCACGGTTCAGCTTCCGTGATTCTGAACATGGAGTGGCCAGGCATGGACGTGAAAGTTTGCTCGTGGGGCCCCCTCCTCTGCACGTTAGGAAGCCCCCGCAAGCAGAATAGAAACACACAGGCAGGGCCGACCCTTCTGTCCAAGCTAAATGCAGCTTGTGGCCGAGACGGGGCCCTGACAGAAGCCTTTCTATCGCCGGGTCCATGCCAGTGCAGCTCGTCCTGGCATTCCAGCGCGTGGGGCTTCTGAAACAAATATTGCACCTATGTTTGCCTTGAAACATCATAACTTCATGTGGGTCCTGGACTCTTGGGGTGGCTTTTTTAAGCACGAAGGTCCTCCGAGCGAGCGAACCGAGAACACCGAACGAGGGCCACATCCCAAGAATCCTAATAACCCCTTGCGCTAACACCTTATACATTTCTAGCGACATCTTGATTTGGCTGAAAGTCCCATCGCTTAGGTTGTGACTTCTGGCCGCAATGCCTGCATGGTAGTCCGCAAGTCGGTTACCACGGCACTTTACAAGTGCATCGAAATCTTCACACAATGTCTGCTTCTAAGTGGGCCTTGACTTTAAACATCTGTGGCACAGGCTCTTTGGAAAACCGCGAGATTTCCCTCCAAATATGGGCCTGAACGTTGGCCCCCTGACAGGGCCCACATTGGGGCTCGCGCAGCCTTGGGCAAGGCCGCAAAAACGACGTGGATACCATCGTGGGCCCTGTCAGCACTGTGCCAGCTAGCTAATAAACTCGCTGCATGCTCGGCGGTCCCCGAGGACTGCCCCATGTCCTTGGGAATCGCCGCTCTGATTCCTCTAAGCAAGTTGCCTTCATCATCTGTTTGTACAACAGCGAGGCCCGCACGGGCCAAACATTGCAAATGCGGCGATAAACATGACCCACCAGAGAACAGCTTACTTCCAGGAGGAAGCTCGAAAGGGTCGCACGGGTCCCCACTCGGCCCAAAAAACACAACAACCCAGCTGTTCTCTGGGGGTTCATGCGAGAGATCAGGGCGGGCTAACCACCCTCTGGCAAACAGTGGGGAGTCCTTCCCATCTGTGAGCGCCTGCGCTATCATACCAGGTGGAAAAGCCTCCTCTCTGGCAGCTACTGCATCATCATCAGGGCAGGTCCAGATCCTGTGCCAAGTGGTGTCCAGGGCCCCACATTTATCACAGGCCGACGAAACGTTAAATCCCCACTTGGCTAAGGATGCTTTGGTCGGGACCGTCCCGCAGTAAAACTGTTTGAAACGAACTCGGTTCAGGTGCCCCCATTCCATTTTCTTCGACACCACGAGGCGCCGAGGAGTTTCCCACTAGAGCCCTTGATTCTCAAGGTCTCTGGTGTTAAAATCAAATCTGGAGCACACCGGGCAAACATGTTGTTGCATAAAAAGGTCTTTCAACTGTGCCGTGAAACGTTTACGAATAGCTGCCGGCGACACCTCAGTCAGATTCAGTTGAGCTCCGAGTCGATCGATAAGGATTCCTGGTCCGCTCATCTTCCATTGTGCTTTTTCCAGCCAGAGCAAAGTGTCCGAAACAGGACCCTTGGAGCGATGGAACCAGTTCCAACCCCTGGAATGCTGAAGAGAGCGGACCGCAGACTCCCAAACCTGGACCAGGATGTTCACCTTAAGGACGTCTGCATGCACATGTTGTGTCGGATGTGTCGCTGAAGTCATCCACCATTCCTTCGAAAGTCGCTCGATCGGCAACGAGGCGATGTCTACAGGGCCCGCAAAGTGGCTGAGGCCCCACGCAAGGTCCACTTGGGCTTCCCGAAACGTAACACCTCCATCCCGCCCAACGCGTGGACCTCCCCTCCGTACGTCATGGTGGGCTTCAGGTTGGTCTGGGAAGGTCGATTTCTCTGGCCAGACTTGATTTTCATTCGAACCATTATCTGTCTCTTTGCCGTGTACTTCAAAAACCTTTTGTTACGAACCGTGTTGGCTCCTGGTCTGCTTTTGCGTCTACCCCCCAGCGTGTCGATGCCTAAGTTCGAGACAGGTCCAAGATGCCCATCAGGTCCTCCAAGAACACCGAGCTCTTGCTGAGCGAGACGTAAAAGAGGGCCCGACGAGGCCGCCAACCCAAACTTGTGGTTGGCCAAGGGGGCCTTGAGGGTCTTCGTGAGGTGCTCGTGGACCATCGTGGCAATCTCCTTGAGGCTGTTGACCACCCAATGATCTGACGTCCCCCACTTTTGAAGGGTCAAATCGTATACGTGAAGTGATAGCCCTGCAGAGTCCCCAATGTTCCCAGCTGTCGCATGTACGCGCGGAGAGAGAAACACCTTGGCCTCGTAGGTCGCGAGCGTCGAGCCCGCCACGATCCCTCTTCTCGGGTAACAGGCCTGGTCCATCACCCCGTCCAGCAGCAAGAAACGGGGCCACTGGTAGGTCGAGATGGCAAACATCAGCAGGGGTGCAAGGTAGCCACAGAACTGGCCCGCTCGAATCAGCAGGTCATAATCAACATGTTCGTAAAATTGCGTTATGTCCTACAGGATCTGGAGAGAGCTCTCTCCAGCGTGGCCCGCCTGTTCAGCCAAAACGCTCTGGCGCCAGACGGTGTCAGCAGGGGGTCTCGTCGGGGCCATAGAGAAAGAGCCATGCATCCCTTGCTCCAGTTCCCATTGTCGGGCTTCCTGCTTTTGTATCTTCCCAAAAACTCGCACGAAAACAATGAAATGCCCCAGTGGCCTTTTCGCCAGCGGCTCAGGTTTGGGGGCCAAGAGGGCCGCCAGTCTCGAAATCGCCCGCGGGGCCCCACACGTGATCTTCATGAGTTGAAAAAGCAGCGAAACCACGAGCAACAACTCATCTGTGAGCAGGGGCAGGCGCCTAGGGTGCCAGCCGTCGGGTGTGCAGGTGCTGTCCTTGAGGCTCTTGGAGAAGCCTCTGATGGCGTCTTCTTTGGGTCGCGATCCAACCAGCTGCCCACCAGGGCATAACAACGGGTCCCCAGGAACATCATCACATCCACTCCAGGCCTTCTTCCAGATGCCCCGCTGGTGTTCCAGTCGCTGCTCGACCGACGCGCTGCGTCAGAACGCCGACATTTTCTCAGGGGAGATGGGGCCGTCAGGCCCAGGTATGGTGTGAACACTCCCTTTGGTTTCGATGGCTTCAAGGCAGTAATCCTTCCAACCTTTCCCGCCGAGATGGCCCCCCGAGAGATGTGTCTTGCGTTTCATAGTCTCCAGAAACTTGACCACGTCATCTAGGATGAGCGCGCCCCGATTTAGATCGCCCACGAGGATCGCGCCCGTGGACCCGAGAATAGAGTTCCGAAGGGGAGCGCCATCTCTCCATGTTGTTCGGAACGGGCCCCCAGACTTCGGTAGCTTCGCGAGCTTCTGCACCAGGTTGTGGAGGTAGGGGTCCCGATCAGGTAGCTACCCTTGCCCCAGGAGCGCTCTGATTTCGATGGTGCGGGCGAGCGCCCAGCCCAGCGCTCTCGGAGGTTGAGGAAACGAAGCCGTCCGTGTCGCAAGAACTTCCGAAATCTGCTTGAGTTCCCATTCTAGTGGCGCTCCCCCTGGTACTCCTTTGGGCCTTGCACCTGTCCTCAGCTTGAGCTCGTCCCATGCCTGCTCGTTCCAGTCAGCGAAGCAGTCATTGAGGGTTGTCACCGCCTCGTCTCGGAGTGGTCCATCGAGTGTGGCATGGGGGGCACCCGTGCCTCCAATCTTATCAAACAATGGAACAAGCTTGTGCAGGACTTTCTCATATCCAGGTGGTTCCTGTGTTAGGCCCAGCAACGGGATTGTCGGTATCTTCTGGTATTTCTTCGGGACCAGGAGGGACCTTTCCCCCGCGCGCTTACAGAACTTGGCAACAACAGGCCGATGTGGGGAGAGCGGGACATCCAAGTTCGTGACAACCTCAAGGAGGCACGGGTCCAGGCCCCTGTGTATCAAGAAATAGTCGAGCGTGTTGGTGATGGGCTTGTCTCCTATTACAGTGGCCAACGTCGGCGCGTTGACTGGGGCTCTCGTAAGTCCTCTAAGCGAGCGCAAAGGGAAGCCCATGGAGATCGTTTCACGGTTCACGTTGAAGTCCGCCCCCAGGACAAACGGGCACCCATGGTCCGCAACAGAGGTCCCACACTTCTCAAAAATGCGGATGTTCCTCGGAGACATGCCCTCGCTGTCATAGAAGTAGCCCGAGTAAATTCCCAAGAGGCCCAGACCAGCATGCTGCAGGAAGCAGAAACACAACCTCCCAGGGACGACTTCAGGTTCGGCACGCCAAGCCTCCAAGTGACCTTTGACCAGGATCATGCAACCTCCCGAGACTTTTCCGCTGGGCAGGGAGACCCCAGGGGTCCCAAACACCCTCCGGCCTTTGTGTCTCAGCTGGTCTTGGGTCCCCTTAAACCGGCTACTGGGGACCTTGTGCTCCTGTGCGCAAATAATGTCCCCAAGTTCTGCTAGAAGAGGGAGTGGCATTTTTCCCGTCCGTGCCCGCGAGTTGACATTGCAAGTAACCACTTTGAACGATCCACTATCGCGTCGAGGCTGCGCGAGCTCCCGAGGGGCTGGATGCGTCTGTTGTGCTCGGGGGCAGGGGACCGTAAACTCTCCATCAGGATGTTCAGCCGCAAGAAAAAACAAGCCTCCAGTGAGTTGTCCACAGAGGGCCCTCCATTGAGTTCTCATGCAGTCAAGATCCTCCGTCTTCGCAAGTCTCAAAAAATCATCCCACTCATCCAAGCATTTGTCCAGGCTCAAGTCCTCAACTTCACTCACAGGGACGACCGATATGCGTTTCCGCTGGCGAGGTGCAGTAACGAACGTGGCAAAACTGGCGACGGCAATCTCCTGGTTAGACCTCAGGTTGCAACCATCGCTGCCGCTCCTCCTGGGGCCCGCGCCCAAACAGGCAGGAGTAAGGGGCGGTGACAGCTTTGGCCCGACGCCGGAGGTCGGGGCGGAGAACCCCCACCCAGGAGGCCCGCGGGCAAGGCCTCCTGCAGGCCAGCTCACCCCAAGGCAACTCCTGGGTACGCTCCCGAGGCCACTTCTGACGCCAGGATGGTGGAGGTTGAAGGCATCCACAGTGTACTCCGAAAAAGGATAGTCATTACCGTGCACGTCGCTGTAGACAGTGGGATCACCGCCAAAAAGGAAGCCATCCACAGGCACATCTGTGAAGCTGGGCTCCGCAAAATAACCGACAGTGTCATCCATATCCACAGTCACATCAAGATCCACATAGTCGCTGAAGCCGTCCACGAGGTGCTCGTACATCGGCTCGCTGTGGTAGTAGAGCGGGTCGTCAAAGGCGCTCTGGTGCATCCGAGGATTTGGCAAGCTCACCCTCGGCTGCACGCGCAGCGTCTTCGAATTGATCCCCGTCATCATCCGCTGCACCTGGGACGGGGGCGTCTGCTGCAGCAGGGGGCTCAGCAGGTTGGGCACTGGCGCCAGCGGCAGGTTCTTCAGATGCTCGAGCTCCAGTCTCGGCAGGGGCCTCTCCAGCTGAAGCGGGCTGGTCGGTCCTCTTGCGCTTCGCCTCCATGCGCTTGGCGAACATCTTGTGTTCATCCACCAGCGAGGACGCCTTCCCACGGGCGGCTCCGAACGCTGATGCCGTAGCTTCGCGGAAATTTGTGAGGAGGTTCTGTTTCCTGGCCACCAATTGATCCTTCTCCTCATCCGATGAACAAATCCCTTCCGCATCCAATCCGGAAGCTCCATCATCGTCCAACTCCAGTTCCCCTCCGTCCAGGATCGCAGAGAGGCTGAGCTTGGGCGTGTCAGGCTTAGCGATGCCCGCTCCCTTGGCCAACTCCGTGACCGCCGCAGAGCACTGGCGCTGGCACTCGTTGTACTCCTTGAGGGCCCGCACTGCCCCCGCCTTGGCCTCGTCGGCCTGCAGCACGAGCACCTCCGCCGCCTTGACAGCCTTCTCGAGAGACTGCTTGGCTTGGGCGCAAGCATGCTTAGCTGCGCCCACAGTGGGCGCAAGCAGCGGGAGCGCAGCCTTGGCGACTCTGTCGGCCTCCTTCCTGTAGGCATCAGCCTTGGCCATGTCCCCCAGCTCCGCGAAGGTAGTGACCAGGGCGCGCAGCTTGTCCACGTCGTTGGGGCCGTACGAGGGAGTGCCCGCAGACTGGGGAGGTGTTCCCAGCCAGCCTGAGGCCGCCAGTCGAAGCCCAGGATGTAGCGGTGGTTGCACACCAGCAGGTCCAGGGACATACGATTTACCTCCCACTGCAAGAGGTCCAGGTGGCGCAGGGGGTCCTTGGGCCTGTTGCTGAGGATAGGACTGGTGCCAACTCCCAACTGCTCGGTGGTGCAGGTGCCTCGGGTCGTTCGGGCCCATGGCCCAGACACCTGGCGGGCCTGTCCTCCACGGAGCGCCAACAGCAGGGTCAGCGCGAGGGTGGTAACAGCTCTTGCACCACGTCCACCAAGCCAAGTTGCGCTGGCATCCACACGCTTCGCATTTCCAGCATTGCCCGCGCGGAACGCGCGGATTGACATAACCATCAGCGGATCGGCCCATGTGTTTGAGCCAAGGCCTCCTCCTCCTCCTCCTCCTCCTCCTCGCCCCCGCGCTGCGCCGCACGAGGTGCCAACGCGCCCGAAACACAGCACTGATCTCCCGCATTTTTTTGTTGTGTGTGTGTGTGTAAGTGTGTGTGTGTGTGTGTGTGTGTTGTGTGTTGTGTGTGTGTGTGTGTGTGTGTGTGTGTGTGTGTGTGTGTGGGTGGGTGGGTGGGTGGGTGGGGGGGCGCTCAGGGTGTTCGGTGAATCTTTGGGACCTCTCCCTCGTCTCCTCCCGCCTCGTCGTGCCTGCTGCTCTCCCCTGTCCCCCCTTCGCTCCCCCTCTTGTTGCTGTCCTCCCGTGCCGTCCCCGTCCGTCGTGTCTCCCTCGCCTCCTGGGGAAGCTCCCCCCTTCGGCTGGCGCCAGCTTTAAGAACCGCCCCTGCGTCGCCACATACGTTTCGGGGCAGGGCTGGAGACGGCTTCAAGTCTACGACCACGTCCGCCGTGAGCAGCAGCAGGAGGAGGAGGAGGAGGCGGAAGAAGAGGAAGAGGAGAAGGGAAAGGAGGGACAAGGAGGGAGGATGAGGATGAGGAGGAGGAGAAGGATGAGGAGGAGGAGGAAGAGGAGGACCAATGTCAACCCATGACCCTTGACAGATGTTGCAATACATCCTCCCTATAAGCTCCCTCTTCATAGGATTCTGAAGAGAGGAGGCGGAGAAAGAGAGGACTGGGACATCACATATTGGGTGTACGCACTGACAAGGCTGAGCCCGGACGGCTAAAGCGACCACCGCGCAATGCCCGTGCAAACTGCAGCATCGAGGCTACCAAGTCGGGGAAGGAGGGAGGAGGACGGGGGCAGGAGGCAAGGCAAGCAGGGGGAGGCGGGGGGGCTGGCCGAGCCTTGAACTTCCTCCGCAAGATGCGCCGATTGCCAGGCCTCCTCGGTCTAGATCTGGAGCTCCGAGTGGCCGCATTCGGGGGGAAGCGAGGACGAGACAAGCAGAGCAGGCAGAAAGCAAACCCACCCCAACAGGCTTAGCCAGCGTTCCGCCCACGTGAGGCAATTTCGGAAGGAATGAGACGAAGGGAAGGATGAATGCAGGCCGTTCACGGCGGACTTAGCGAGCACCGTGCGAAGCTGCAGCCAGCTACGGGCAATGCAACATCTGCTCGGCCAATCCGTGCCGCGGAGACGACGCGTCACGGACTCGGTGCGGCGCGGCCGCAGTTGGGTGGCCAGACGGCGGCTCGCAACTCCAGCGAGGGAGGAGGAGGAGGAGGAGGAGGAGGAGGAGGAGGAGGAGGAGGAGGAGGAGGACAGGAAGGAGAGGGTGGGTGAAGGGCGTTCTGGAGGGGGCGGCGGCGGGACTGCCACCCCCCTGCTCGGCGCCTTCAAAGGAAATAGGTTGCATACTCACTCCTTTGGGCTGGAAGGAATCACTTGACGTGGCCTGTCCTATGAGGAAGAGCGGCGCGTTTGCGACGGCAACATCCTACGCTGGCCGTTTTGCGTCCGAACCTACTGTCTGAGACCGTACTGGATCCTGGCCCGTCACTCGAAGAATAATCGTCCGAAGTATCCGTGTCTCGAGGTTGATCCATCTGGGTCTCTCTCGGGTGACGTTGCGGCGCGCGACTTGAACGACCTACAATGTATCGAACCATGACACCGGAAACCACCTCAGCAAGTCGGAAAGTTGACCCTTCTATAGCGTATACAATCACGAGGAATAAGACAACCTGCAACATCTGGCGTCCGTTCGTGAAATCAAGTGGTGGCTAGTGTACTCCCTGGAAAAAAGCCATACATAATATGGAATGTGTACAAACCGTACGCGAAGTCCCCTGCGAACAGGAACGGCTCATGGGTCAACAGCTTTCCGAGGTAACTTTGCCTTGTGCCAAAACTCAACGCCCGCACAATTAGCATTGATGGTGGAAACAACAGATTGGAATTAGTACGCACATCCCACCAATGTGGCACGTTGTTCTTGTGAACATGGACCGAGGCGAGAACAATCAACTCAAGCACGACGTCCGCACATGAAACACGAAAACGCCAATCTACCTGGTTCTATCAGAGCGCTGGTGCAAGATGGTGTCCGTGTGGGCATCCAAATGGGATATCAGCGTGCCGAAGCACGACATCAAGTACTAGTGGCAGTACGACGTATACTATGTTCCACAAGCGTTCAACCTTACCTCGCTCGCGAACACGCCACGATTCGAAACCATCCGTGAAGCTGGCAAGGGCGTCTGGGCAAGGCCACAGGCCATTCACATCGAAAGCCTTCTGAGATATTGCACGGCCTACCCCGTCTGACCAGAGACTCATAGCGATATAAGCCACCTTGACTGCCCGACACCACACGATGGCCTCGATTAAATTGCTCCAGGAGGGCTGCCTAGTCCTTCCGAAAACTCCTTGCTCTGCCATTCGCCCCACCCTGGTGGATGAAGGGATGCGGATTCGACCACGGAAGCATAACTGTCTTCATGGGTAGCTGTAGAACGAAATTCAAAGGCGCAAGGCAATCAAAACCGTCGTGCGAAGCCTTCGCCGCGTCGGCCCCGTAGACTGCACGGAAAACTAATACAGAGGTGCAACGTGCATCCAGCGAAGAAGAAGATGCCGAAAAAGAAGAAGAAGAAGCGAAGGGTGCTTTCAACTGCCCTAGCTCCTTGCGGCGCGTCAAACTGATGAAGCACCCACCCTGCAATATGAACAAAGACGATCCAATGACCACCACTCTCAAACCAACGTGCTTAAGACCAATCATGGTGGCAGAGTGGGTACGGAAGCGTCTCAGACCATCAACGTTGCTCTGCCGATTGGCGTATCCATTGCCGCAGGACTTCGCCACCACCATGGCACACGCGATCAACAATGACGATCTATACGTATACAGATGTATACATGGTAAGCTGTGTTCTTCGCTGGCTCGAGCAGCGTGTCCCCCACTAAGAAGGTCGCCATGCTGCACCTGCTGACTGAACGTGCCAGGCTCGAGAATACAACCGCGTATACCTCGTAGACTGCTTGCCGCGGTCTGCGGGGAAGTGGAACTCCGTATGGGGCGCAATCCGTGTGAGGGGCGTGCCGTTTGAACACGGTGGCGGCATACGACTTCCCCCGCTTGTGCTGTAGCTGGAGCTCCTTATGGAGAGCGGCCCGCGTGAAGGATGCGCTCGCTGGGGCGGCAGGTAGGCCTCCCTGTGGGGCGCCGTCTGGGTGAAGGGCAATACTGGATTCGGGCGGGGACTTTGTAGGAACTCGTTCGCTGGTGGCGTAAGCCAAGGAGGCACGATCTGTGCGAGGGGCGTGCCTGATTGAGGCGGAGACGGCGCATGAGACGTCTCCTTGTGGCCGTGGGTGGAGCTCCCCATGCAGTACGACCCACGTGCGGGGTATGCCGAATCGAAGCGGGGGCGGTGTGTAAACGCGTTCACTGGGGCCGTGCGTGGAACGTCCATGGGGCGCCGATTGAAGGGTGCGCTGACTCAAAGCGGAGACGCACTGGTTGCGCACGCGCTGGGGCCGTAGGCGGAGCGTCCTATGGGGCGCGATGCGCATGAGGGTGAGAGCCGTCCTGAAACGGGGGCGGTACGAGAGCGCGATCACTGGCGTTGCAGGTGGAGATCCGTGTGGCGCACGTTCCGCGTGCAAAAGTGCACCCCATTCAAGCGAGGGCGCGGGATCAGAGCGCGCTCGCCGGGGCCGCACACGGAACGCGCGATCCACGAGGATGGTGTGCCGCAAAAGGGGCGCGGACCGTCTCCGAGCGCGGCCACCGGGGTCGTGGATTGAGCTCCGAGCGGAGCGCGATCCGCACGGCAAGCCCGCGACATCGCGTCGTCGGGGACAACGATGGTCAGGCGGTCGCTCGAGGCCGTGCGCGAGGCCGAGCGCGGCCACCGGGG
>CAUYUJ010017916.1:37500-70000 GCA_963575745.1 Prorocentrum cordatum
TCTTAGGATTTACATTGAAACGTTAAGAATAATCGGGACTCTGGCCGAAAACTTGGGTTTTCTTAAGCATCGCCTAAGGTGTACAGCGTGTTGGTCACCAACGCCTGTGCTGTCCGCAGGCGGAGCTCCCTGCACGAATCCACCGAGGGTGCGCGAGCCTGTGCAGAGCAGGGCGGAACCTCAGCGATGTTCTTCGTTTTCGTCCCGCTGTCGTTTTCCCTCGTTTTGTCTTCGACTCTCCTTTGCCGCAAAACGACATCGAAACGAAATCGCCAAAACACCGTTTGGGTCCAGCCCTGGTGCAAAGAATGGCGCCCCGGGCACATCTGGAGGAGGAGGAGGAGGAGGAGGAGGAGGAGGAGGAGGAGGCTGACGATACGGAGGAAGAGGAAGATGAGCTGACACCCACTGTCACAGGCACCCCAAAGCGAACTTGAGGAGCTGATGGACTGCTCCACTTCCCCTCAGCATTCGAATCTGGTAACTCATGAAATGCTCCTCCTCCAACTCATCCCTATCCTCCGTCCCGCAGCCAGGAACCTCTCAAGAGCCTAAGAGCCTCAAAGAGCTTCCCGAGAACCGCCGAAGACACCCGAAGAACTCGGAGAGCACTCGAGATAACCTCTCAGGGGCGTCCAAGAGGGGGGTGTCCAAGAGGGGGGGTGCAAGGGCCTCTGGAAGCCTCCAGAGGCTCAACACGCGGCAAGAACGTGCAAAAACCTCCGGCCTCTTGACCCACTTCCCGGGGACTGGTCTTTCATGCGGATTGTAGCGGCCGTCGATTCTTGCCTTTGGGCCCCCTTCGGGCTCCTGGACTGTCAAGCCCTTGTGACGGTCCTGGAGCACGAAAACGACCCCCTGGATGCCGAAATCTTGAACACTGGTACCGACGACATCCCGACGTCGCAAGCTGGGTCACACGTCGGCACCCTCCAGACCTGTCAGGCTGTGCGCGTTCTGACGAGGCTCTCGAAGCGGATCCAGCCGTGGCGACGAGGGAGTCCAGGGAGGCCCAGACGGCGTGAAGCACGCCCACGAATCCCCCCGCCCTCGAGCCTCGAGTCTCGGTCCGATCCTCGAAGTTCGAGGCCACTCGAGGCGTGGGGGCCGTTCGAGGAGGCGATTCGAGCCTCG
This sequence comes from Prorocentrum cordatum, assembly GCA_963575745.1. Lineage (NCBI taxonomy): Eukaryota > Dinophyceae > Prorocentrales > Prorocentraceae > Prorocentrum > Prorocentrum cordatum. The sequence goes on from CAUYUJ010017916.1 coordinate 38,635, forward strand.
AGCCTCCTCCTCGAACGCCCCTTACACTTCGCTGCCCCGATGCGCAACACACAGCACGCGACACGTGTCTTATGGATGCGGACAACACGCAGATTGAGGACGTCGGTCTGGCGCGGTGCGCTCGCCAACGCGTGGGCCAACACGTTGAACCAGCACGCGACGTTTTGAGAGCGGACGCTCTGAACACGGCACGTGTTGCGTTTCAAAACGGGCCTATCGAGGTAACTAAGATTAGCTCGGGCATGTCTTCCTGCAGGAGGACTTGAAAAGAAAGATAGCACAGGGTCAAACAGCAGCCAGCTAGAGTTGTCGAGAGAGCGAGGGACATCGTCCCTTGAATATGTTCTAAACTGTTTTTGAAGATCCCTCCTCCAGAGGGACATGCCCGACTGAAAGCTGAGGCCCCCCACACCTCGAGCGCCTCGATCATCGTTGCCGTCATCACCATCCATTTCGGCGTACCCCGCACACGGCTCGTGGCCCCGCGCGGGGCCCTACCGAAGGCCCCGTCGGCCAGGTTCGCATGCAGTTCCACCACCCATGGCGGCGTCCCCCTCACACGGCTCGTGGCCCCACGGGGAGCTCCGCCGAAGGCCCCGGTGGCAAGGCCCGCATGCAGTTCCACCACCCATGGCTTCACGGGCGAAGAACGGCACAAGATAAACTTTTTCGCTGTCGGGGGCGCCCCTGAGGGGTATCAACTTTCCAGCCGCCCAGGGGCAGGCGCCCCCGACAGCGAACAAAGTTTATTTTATACCGTTCTTCGCTCGCTGAAGGGCGGCGCGCCCCTCGCGCGGCCCGTGGCCCCACGCAGACCGAGGGGCCGGGCTCCTCTGAAGGGGCCCCAGGACACACAAATAAATACACACAAATAAAAATATTCCCCATATTTTCCCATATTTTCTGGGTTTCTGTCTTCCCCCCCACTTCCCATATTTTCCCATATTTTCTGGGAATCGCCGATTAATTGTGTCTGTGTGTTTCTTTCCCTCCTGATCCTCTGCCCCCCCCCGCGCCCCCCGCGGAGCAGCGGCGGCCGCGGCGGCGGCGCGGGAGAGGCGGCGCTCCGCGCGCTTTGCCGGCTCGGGGGCGCCCAAGAGGGGGGGGGGGGTCGTCCACGATCGGGGAGACGTAAGACCCGGGTACGGGGGACTCGGGTTGGCCCGACGAGGTCGTCAAAAAAATGACGAGGCCGAGCCTGCATTTTGACGAGGCCTCCCGCTGCAGACATCCCACGAAACTCCTCCTCGTCAAAATCCGAGGCGCGGTCGTCAAAAAACAATGGCGAACCCGAGGCCTGGCAAACCCGGGTCTTACGCTCCCCCGACACGTGCGCGGACCAGGGGGGGGGCCAGGGAACGCACTGAAACAAGAAGGGGCGCCACCATCCCAGACCCCCGACGTAATGATTTTTTCGTCGCGTCGACCCCCATATAGGTCCCGACCCTGTCCCCAGGACCGGCGTTGCAGCCTGAGTCGTTTTGTTGACGCTCCCGAGGCCCGGTGAGGGCCCCCGGAGGCCGAAAATTAGGAAAAACCTCCCGTCATGATTTTTTCATTACTCGAGGGGGTCTGGGATGGCCCCCGCCATGATATACCCCCCCCCCACCCCTGGTCATCCCCCCCCCCCTCTTCGCCGCCCCCCGACCGGCGGTGGGCGCGGCGCGCCAGCGCCAGGATGCCGTTCAGCGCCCTGCCCTGGGAGGCGCTCAGCTGGGCCTCCTCGGCGTCGTCGTCGTCCTGGCCCGGGCTCCCGAGGCAGCTGCGCCGAGAGATCCAGAGACGGCTGCTCAGAGATCCTAAGTTTTTTTTTTTTTTTTTTTTTCCACCTGGGGCTTTTTTCCTGGACTGCGGCCTCCGGGGCCGCTGTCGGGCCCGGGGGGCCATCAAAATCAAAGACAGATCCGGGGCGGAAGCCACACTCTGTAAGAACGGTTTTTTGAAGGCAGATCTGCCTTCAAAAAAACCGTTCTTACAGAGTAGACCAGTTTTTTGAAGGCAGATCTGCCTTCAAAAAACCGTTCTTACAGGGAAGGGGTCGGAACCTCGGGGTCCGCGGACGGAACAGATTACGTCGGCGGATGTCTCTCTAGCTCTTCGCGCCCTCGCGCTCCGCGGACCGCGGAGCGGGATGGCCTTCGCGCCTGCGCGCCGCCCCCTTCCCCCACGCCCCCCCCAGAGCAGGCTGAGGGGCTCGCACCCACGCTGAAAGCACCCAGATCGCGAAGTGCGACGAACTTCGCACCCTCGTGGTGGCCCCAAGACTCTGGAGGTTTGGGCGGAGAGCTGCGTCAGTGCTTGGTGCAGGGGACGTTTCGCGTTCCCGGCGGAGCGCTCCTCAGCCAACTGTGTGCGACGGCTTGCATGCATCGGGATGGCGGCTGTGATACCACTGAAGGCAAACATCCTCCCACCATGCCGTCAACCCGCGCGCATGCAGCAAATGCGGGCGTCGCCAGAGGTGTCCCTGGCCCCGGGCGGCCCCCATCTTTCCAAGGGGCCCTGGCGAACGACGATCAAGCACGGGTCTGACGCGAGATGGCACAGCGACCTTACGCCGCAGCTCACGCGGGGCGCACACGCGGCACGCTACATGGAGACGAGGGCGTTTACGCGCGACCTTACGCGGGCAGTTCGCGCGCCACTGTCGGCGCAGACGACTCCTTTTTCCTTGCGTCGCCCAGGTGGCCTCCCACCCGTCAGAGGGCCCCAGGGGAGGACTCCAAGAGTGGTGCGAACAACTTGGGGCACTTCTGGCCAGGGCCACCACTGGCAGCCTTCCGACGGATGCGCACCTCCAGAACACTCGCGGTAAGAGATCTAAGATTCGGTCGGATATGTCCCCCTACAAACGGATTTTGGACGAATGAAGATTCAACTAATAGTCGAACATCATCGACAACTCATCGGACAGTCGTCCCCAAAATATTTGTCGTTTATTTTTGAATACTCCTCCTGTAGACATCCTTCGTCGACCTTGACTTTCGCATAGAGGCCCCTGGGCCCATCGGGAGATCATCCATTTTCGTGGGGCACCGGCTGGCAGTTTTTGGTTGTTGTTGTTGTTGATGTTGATGTTGATGTTGTTGTTGTTGTTGAACATTATTACTTCTAAAGAATAATTATTGTTGGGGCCCCTGGTGCACGACCCCCCCGCCGCGCCTAGGCCGCAGCCTCATTTTCATCATTTTCGTGAGGAAGTCTCAGGCAAAACGGGTTGGTCCGGATCCGGTTGTGTTGTTACGATCGGTTTTCCCTTGCAACAAATAAGCTAAAGTGGACATTTCTTGTTCTAACATAACCAAACTTCAAGAATCCCTTGCAAAAAATAAGGTAAAGTGGGCATTCGCGCGCGCAAGACGAAATCCTTCCAAAACCTTAGTTTTCGTAGCGATTTTAACATAAAAACATCAAAAACCAATGGTTTTTCAAAAAAAATGTCAAAATTTCATCCCGCGCGCTCTTGCGGATTCGTAGGAAACCCAACACTTTTTAAACATTTCTGTCAAACGGGCTTTTGCGAGCAACTTTTTCGAACTTCTGCAACAACGGTTGCGCACCTGCCAGGGCCATCATCCCTGTCAAATAATACCATGCGGGACACATTCGTTTTTTCTTCGCGCGCGCACGCCGTCGTCGTCGGCCGCGGGGCCCTGAATAGTAGCCACGGTCGTCCGCATGCCACGAAGTGAAGTGTCCGAACGTCATAGGGCGGGAAGCTGGGTGTGGGTGGTGGCGAAGAGTCGTTTGGAAATTTGGTAGAGCTTGAACCGGCCCCCCCACAAAGTGGGGGTATTGCCCGCCTCCTATGAAAACCCTGGCACTGGTGAGAACGGAGTGTCCCCACGTGCTAGTAATTGTTGTTGTTGTTGTTGTTGTTGTTGTTGTTGTTGTTGTTGTTGTTGTTGTTGTTGTTGTTGTTGTTGAACATTATTAATTCTAAAGAATAATTGTTGTTGGGGCCCCTGGTGCGCGCCCCCCCCGCCGCGCCTAGGCCGCAGCCACATTTTCATCATTTTCGTGAGGAAGTCTCAGTCAAAACGATGTCATCCAGATCCGGTTGTGTTGTTACGATCGGTTTTCCCTTGCAAAAAATAAGGCAAAGTGGACATTTCTTGTTCTAACATGACCAAACTTCAAGAATCCCTTGCAAGAAATGACACGAAGTGCACATTCGCGCGCGCAAGACGAAATCCTTCCAAAACCTTAGCCTTCGTAGCGATTTTCACATAAAAACATGAAAAACCCAATGGTTTTTCAAAAAAAGGGTTTCAAAAATTCACCCCGCGCGCTCTTGCGGATTTCTTAGGAAACCCAATACTTTTTCAACATTTCTGTAAAACGGGCTCTTGCGAACAACTTTTTCACGTGCTTCGAACTTCTGCAACAAAGGTTGCGCGCCTGCCAGGGCCATCATGGGAGTAGGAAGCCCAACACTTTTTAACATTTCTGTCAAACGGGCTTTTGCGAGCAACTTTTTCGAACTTCTGCAACAACGGTTGCGCACCTGCCAGGGCCATCATCCCTGTCAAATAATACCATGCGGGACACATTCGTTTTTTCTTCGCGCGCGCACGCCGTCGTCGTCGGCCGCGGGGCCCTGAATAGTAGCCACGGTCGTCCGCATGCCACGAAGTGAAGTGTCCGAACGTCATAGGGCGGGAAGCTGGGTGTGGGTGGTGGCGAAGAGTCGTTTGGAAATTTGGTAGAGCTTGAACCGGCCCCCCCACAAAGTGGGGGTATTGCCCGCCTCCTATGAAAACCCTGGCACTGGTGAGAACGGAGTGTCCCCAGTCTTAAATGATTGTTGTTGTTGTTGTTGTTGTTGTTGTTGTTGTTGTTGTTGTTGTTGTTGTTGTTTTGCTTGGTGCGCCCGCTGCACATCAACACGGCGTTCGGGGATCAAGTTTCGCGGGCTGTGGCTGCTGAGCGCCTCTGCCTCTTCCCGGGCCTCCAGAGGCCTCTGGGGCCTCGTGGTGCTCCTGCCCACCGTGCCCGCCCCCTTTTCGCAAACTTACCGTCGCTCGGACGTCCATTTCCCGTGCATTGTTCGGTTTCTTGCGTGTGTTTTTTTTTGCCCGATGGTCCAGGATGGTCCTCGATGGTTCTCGCCGAGAAAAAAGTACACACGTCCGAGCGATGCCAAGAACATCTCCCGAGAGCAGCGATCTTGCCTCTTGTCCACGACGTGGGCCCTGGAGCCCTCGACCCCATCCTCTCTCCTCTCTTCCCTCCCTTCCTCCTCCTCCTCCTCCTCCTCCTCCTCCTCCTCCTCCTCCCCCTCCTCCTCCTCCTCCACCTCCTACACCTCCTCCTCCTCCTCCTCCTCCTCCTCCTCCTCCTCCCCCTCCTCTCCTCCTCCTCCTCCTCCCTCCCCTCCTCCTCCTCCTCCTCCTCCTCCTCCTCCTCCTCCTCCTCCTCCTCCTCCCTCCTGAGACTGAGCCTGATTCCGAAAACTCCGAATGGGGGGTTCGGCCTGCGCCGGGCAAAGCGGGTCTCTGCTTGTCCCCCCCCCCCGCGCGGCAGCGGGTGCTGTGCCCGGCCCAGCGCCGAGTGGCCGGGCCGCGCTGGCGTCGGGGCGGCGGTCGGCGGACGGGGAAGTGCCCTCTGCTCGGCCCAGTCACCTCTGGGTGCGCGCCCTCGCGAGCGCGCGGGCAGTTTTGGTGCTCTGGCGGGGGAGCCGGCAGACCGTGCTGTCGGTCGCCACGGCCTTCTGGGCGGCCACGTCAAGGTCGCGCGTCGCGCCCCTGCCTGCTCCTCCACCCAGCGCCACCCGCCCCCGCGCGGAAAGGGAGGGGGAGGGAGGGAGGGGCAGGGAAGGAAAGGGGAAGGGACGAGCAACCAGGCGAGGGAAGGGAGAAAGGCGGAAGACGACGACGACGACGACGACGACGACGACGACGACGACGACGACGACGACGACGACGACGACGACGACGACGACGGCACCCGACCCCCAAACAGCGCAATCACAAAAGCAGCCCAGTCTAGGGTCCACGCAGCGCCCCGACCCCCAAACATCGCCTGCACAGAGCCGGACCCCGTCTGGGATCCGTGCAGTCGCCCTGCTTATTTTTCACAGGGCTCCTCCTCCACCTAGCTCCTCCTCCTCCTCCTCCTCCTCCTCCTCCTCCTCCTCCCTCCTCCTCCTCCACCCTCCTCCCCTCCTCCTCTTCCTCCTCCTCCTTCTCCTCCTCCTGGGCAAGAGTCCTACAGAAACAGCGCCCTCTCCTGGAACTCCCAGCCAGGCCTCCCCGGCGAGGCGCGCCGTCTGTGTGTGGGCCCGGGCGCTCCCAAGAGGCGTGCTTATAAGCGCACGTGGTCGTCCAAGTCCTGCCGAGTGGCTGGTGGCCTCGACTTGGGCCGGTGCTGCGCATCGTGGTTCGTTTCTACCTGGTGCTCTCCGCGGCGGGGAGGGGGCCAGCAGCGGCGGCGGCCCCTGCGGAGGCCGGGGCCGAGGAAGGGCGCCCGTCGCGGTCGTCGCGCAACGCCCAGTGGACTGGGCCTGGTGCGCGCCGGGGATCGCTCGGCCTAGGCCGTGGCTTTGCTTCGAGGCACGCCTGCCCCTGCCTGTGCCGAGCAGGATCCTCATTGCGGGGATGAGATTCTCCCCTCCTCCTCCTCCTCCTCCTCCTCCTCCTCCTCCTCCTCCTCCTCCTCCGCCTCCTCCCCCTCCCCCCCTCCCCCCTCCCCCCTCCCCCCCCAGGGCCTCTTGGCCCATGCCCCGTGCAGGGGCCGGTGTCTCGTCCCAGACCGTTATGTGGGCTGTCCGGGGCTCGGAAACAGGCCTTCGGAGGCCCGAGGGGGGGAAGAGCGCTGGAAGCTACAAGAGCACGGCGAATTGCGACGGCGCTGTCTGAAGGGGCCCACAAGCACACAAATAAATACATACATATCAACAGATTCCCCATAGTTTCCAATATTTTCTGGGTTTCTGTCTTCCCCCCCACTCCCCATATTTTCGCATATTTTCTGGGAGTCGACGAATAATTGTGTCTGTGTGTTTTTTCCCTCCTGACTGTCACGGGACAGGGGAAATCACGTTGTCGGGAGTTTGGGCTCGCCGACTTCAGGCAGGGCTCCGCGGCGCGCGCGCAGGCAGCGCCCCCCCAGCGCTCCCACCATCTCGTCGCCTGCTTCTTCGTTATCGTGCTCCTCCTCCTCCTCCTCCTCCTCCTCCCCCTCCTCCTCCACCTCCTCCTCCTCCTCCTCCTCCTCTCCTCCTCTTTCTCTTATTCTTCTCATTATTATGTTTCTTATTATTCTGCTTCTTCTTCTGCTTCTTCTGATTATTCTTCTTATTTTTCTTATTCCTCCTCCTCCTCCTCCTCCTCCTCCTCCTCCTCCTCCTCCTCCTCCTCCTCCCCCACGCGTGGCTGCTGGAGGGGGGAGTTCCACCAGCCCTCTGGCCGTAAGTGGTCTGGGGCGGCTGCTGTTCCAACCCCTTTCTTCCCCTTCGGGGAGGGCCTCCCCCTGGACCTGGACGGGGGCGGTCGCGGGTAGTTGGCGTCCAAGATGACCTCCAAGATGGCTCAAGATAGCCTAGGATGCCTCAAGATGGATCCGAAGATGCTCCAAGAAGCCCCAAGGACACTCCAAGACGGCTCCAGGTGGCCTCCGAGACCTCCACGGAGGCCTCCAATCCACAACCTCAGGAAAATCATGAATTTTGCTTTCTCGCCGTTTCGCTTCCGATGGCTACCCGAGGCCTCAAGATGGCTCCAAGATGGCCCAAGAGAGCCCCAGGAGAGGCCCAAGAGAGCCCCAATACGGCCCCAAGAGCGCTTCAAGAGGGGTCCAGAAGGCGATTTTCGGTGCTCCCGAAGGGGGAGGCTAATTGGAGCTCCCCTCTGTTTTAATCGATGTCCTCCAAGATGACCCCAAAAGCGCCCCTGAAGCTCCCAAGAGCGGCCCAGAAGGGCCCCAAGAGGCGCCCAGACGGCCCTAAGAGGCGTACAGGAAGCCTCTCAAAAGCTCCCGAGTAACCCCCCAAGAGGCCTCAAGAAGATGCCCGAGGCACCCAAGACGCTCAAAGTCGGCCCTGGGCTCGCCAAGATGCCCCTTCTCCTCCTCCTCCGCCTCCTCCTCCTCCTCCTCCTCCTCCTCCTCATCCTCATCATCATCATCATCATCATCATCATCATCATCATCATCATCATCATCATCATCATCATCATCATCATCAGCATCAGCATCATCATCATCATCATCATCATCATCATCATCATCATCATCATCATCATCATCCTTGTCCACTGTCTCTTTCTCCTTCCTCCTCTTCGCCCTCCTCCTCCTCCTCCTCCTTCTCCTCCTCCTTCTCCTACACACTCTCCCCCCTCTCGGGATATCGACGGCTTCCCCCGCCCTTTGATTTTTTGCTGCTCCCTGACTTACCTGATCACCTCAACTCCGCTGGGCATCGTTTCTGGATGGGCTGGTGGGGATACTTTTTTGGTACGCGGGCTCGCGAAGCAGGTCGAAAGCCGGGCAAAGCTAGGCTGGTGGGGATACGCGAAACGCCAACCATTTGCTTCCGTCTGCGCGTGACGGTGGGAAGCAGGAGCTTGTGCGTGTGCGACGTCACGTGCGAGTGCATTGCCGACCGCAGAAACTGCGCGCAGGGCCCAATCGTCGGAGGACGGAGGACGGAGAAGGACAGTAAGCGCGCTCGACGCTGCCGATCTGTATCCTCAGCAGCAGCTGGTGCTGGAGAAACGGGCCCTGTGAGCCCTGAGCCAACTGTCGAGCGAAACTGCGCAAGGCACGCGCACCGACGCAGAGCAAGGACTGGAACGAAGCACGGGAGGCAAAGGGCGAATCGGCACGAGAAGACGAGATGGGGGAGGGGGCAGGGGCTGGGTGGACCAGAAGACAAACGGCATCACCCCACCTACGGCCCCGCGGGGCTTGGCGTATACCGGCAAATCTGGCATATATATTTTTTTGCGTGGTATGCGCTGCGGCCCCCAATGAGCCGTAGCGCAGCATGGAGGACCGTGGTTGGGCTGGTGCCGTTTGTTTGTTTGGTCGACTGGGTTCAAGCCAAGCAGCCTAACAGGCCCGCGAGGCAACGGCGACAGATCGGACGCAGGGCCTCCAGCCGTTCGCGAGAGATTGCCCGCTCGCCCCGGTCTGCCCGCGAGAGGCGGCCCCCCACCCGCTCTGGGGGGGCCGCCGCCTGCCAGACGGCAGCACTGGACGCGGCGACGCTTGCCGCTCGGCAACAGAGGTGCACTGGGTCTCGGGAGCCTTTAACAAGGGATGCGTCGACCCCTATCCCAGGCTCCGTGAGGTTTTCGAGAGGATCAACAAATTGGGGCCCAACCCTGGGATATACGAGGGGGGGGCGTCCATCCTCGACAGGGGTGCGTCCGAATAGCCCCCTCGGGATGTATCCCAAGATTCCTCCCCTTTTCTGAGCGACCAAACTTTTCTGGCGGAAGTCGGGGATTGGGGGAGAGAAATCGCCTGCGAGCCTTGAGACGGGGGTCAATGCAAACCCGGGTCAGCCAGAGCGCCCGATCTTGCAGGATCCTGCAGGGCCAGGGCCGCCTTGACCCGGGCTTGGGTGCAGGATCGTGCAGGATCCTTCGCATGGACCCGGGCTTGGGTGCAGGATATTGCAGGAGCTTGCAGGAGCCTGCAAGCTTGACTGACCCGGGTCTGGATTGACCCGGGTCAGAAGATCCCCGAAAGTCTCTTGGCTGTGGACGCCCGGAATGGGTACGGAACGCATGGGCACAATGCCCAACAACCAATGTTGTCCAGAACTGACAGCGGCCGTTGCTGGGCAGGCGGCTTTGTCTTCAAAGAGCAACGTCCGCGGCGGCGCGTGCAGCGAGTCCTGTTCAAAATGAGCAAGAACTGCTGTGTTGGGCATCGTGCCCATTCTTTCCGTACCCATTCCGATCGTCCCGATTTGGCGGCGCGCACAGAAAGGTTGGGGCGAGGGGGGGCGGTTTTCTAAGAAGGCAGGGGGGCTGCTGCAAAGGGGTCAGAGGTCTCCAAGAGGGCTGTTCAGGAGGCTGGAGGGCTTCTAAGAAGAAGGACGCCCCCACGGCGCCATTCTCTTCTGCGCGCCGCCGCCAAAAACATCGCCCCACCACGCAGGACAGGCCTCCGAAAGAACATTCCTCGCCGCTTAGGCGAGAATCGCTGGACTGTCATGCAAGACTCGTGGCTAGCCGCTATCGCTGGCAACTGATGCTGATGTGCACAGGCCCTCACATTGCAACGCAACGCACACATAAACACACACACACACGCACTGCTCTGCAACCTCACACGGCCAATTCCTGGTTGCCACGACAGCGGCTGCACACTCGATCCCAAATCGGCTTAAATGCCCTCTGCACGTACTTCAACAGCAGCGGGGGCCGATAATCTAAACTACAGGAGCGCGGCCAGCGGAAATCAAAAGCGCACACGCGCAGGCTCGAAAGCCAGGTAAAGCCCATACGACTGAGCAATCCGTAATGTCCACTTCCACCTCATGGGGAAATCAAAGGTACATGAAGGTACCGATACGGCTACTCCCCGGACCTCTCCTGGGGTGCTTTCTGACCAGGCGAATCCAGCGATGGCGACGAGGGCCTCCCAGGAGGCCGAAAAAGAGGGAAACGGGGGAAGGGTAGCAGTATCAGCACCCTTTCCTCCTCTGAGTATTTCCCACGTCCACCTCAGGAGCGGACTTCCCGGAGCCGCTTCGAGAACGTCGCGAGGCGGGCGACCTCTCCGACGACCAGGTCGGTGGCGGGCGCTCCGTAAGACAGGCTCCTGACCCTCTGCCGCATCTCGCGCAGCGCCGTGCCGTTGCGCTCGAACAGCAGCGCCTTCGCCGCCGATGCCGAATTTTGGGCGCCAGGCGTGTAGGCGCCGACGCGGTTGCGCACGACGAGGTCAACGTTCCCACGCTCTTGCCCAGGCAAGTAGCCGTACAGCAGCACGGGCAGCCCGACCGTGAGGGCCTCCGCGATGGTGGAGGGCCCGGCCTTCGTCAGGAGCAGGTCCTAGAGGCCTCCCAGATGGGGTCGGGGTAGATGGGGTCGGAGGACCTCGCTACATCGCCGATACATCGGCGATGCATCGGCGATGTATCGGCGATGCACTGGCGATGCATCGGCGACGTGAAGCAAATCGGGCTCCTTATCGAGCCACATCGGCGATGCATCGGCGATGCGGCGCCATCCTCCGACCCCTACCTGCTCCGACGCCATCTAGGAGGCCCACAGTTAGGTCGGGCATGTCCCCCTACAGGGGGATTTTGGGTGAAACGTTTGAAATGTTCAAAAATACAACCAAAATGTTCAAAAATATGCACAAATCGTCCCCAGACTATTTTTGAATACCCCTCCTGTAACAGGGCCGGGCGAAAGGGGAGGATGGCAAAGGGGGGCTTTGAGAATCAGCCGACGTGGCTGATTTTCCCGGCGCCTCCCGGCGCCGGAGGCGGCCATGTATCGAGGAATGGGCCCGACGGCGGGGCCGAAACCAGCTGCACGCAGCAGATCTCGTACCCCCCCCCTTCCCCTATCCCCCCCTTCCCCTCCCTTCCCCCCTCCCCCTCCCTCCCCCCTATCCCCCCATCCCCCCTATCCCCTATCCCCCTATCCCCCTATCCCCCATCCCCCTATTCCCCCTATCCCCCTATTCCCCCTACCTATCCCCTATCCCCCTATCCCCCCCTGCCCCTATCCCCCCCTTCCCCTATCCCCCCCCCCTCTCGTTCGGCCCGAGAGGGACGGGGCCGACTTCTAAGCCTCGAGGTCCGCGGCCCGCATCCACAGCGCCATGTCCCGGCGGAAGCCCAGCACGCGAGCCGGCCGGCGACCGGCCACGTGGCTGGCTGCCAGCCGCCGGCCCAGGCGCGAGCGGAGCCCCGCGTTCCGGCCGCACACCACCACGAGCTGCACGTCCGTGGACCTGCCCAGCTCCCGGTGGACCGCCCACGCGTACTGGTCCTGGGGTCTCCTCCTCCTCCTCGTCCTCCTCCTCGTGCTCCTCCTCGTCCTCCTCCTCGTCCTCCTCGTCCTCCTCGTCCTCCTCCTCCTCCTCCTCCTCCTCCTCCTCCTCCTCCTCCTCCTCCTCCTGGGGGGAGAGCAGAAGCCGCCACTTCTGGACCCCCCCCCCCGAGGGGGGCGCGCAGGCGGGGCGGCGAGGGTCGCCGAGGAGGCCCGACCAGGCAAGGCCGAGGGCAAGAGTGCATGGGTATCGGTATGCTTCTTCTCCCCGTACAGTCGGCGCGCTGAGACGTAGCAGCGCCAGAGAAGGAACGGGGGGGCACTGACGAGCCTCGGCCCCGAGCACACATCGCTCGTTTCTAATCGTGCTCACTTCTAACTGTGCTCGTTTCTAATTGTTCCCGGCCCCCTAGTGGCCAGGAAGAGGCCCAGGATAGAACAATTAGAAAGGAACGGATCTTGACCCCCCAAAGAAGCAAATAACTTTCGAATAACTGAACATTAACAAAGTGTAGGTTCCCCTGTCCGAACTTGGTGGGCCCTGGAAACGACAGGGCCGTTTTTCTACCGGTTCGGTTTTGCCGATGGTTTGCCGGTTCCGATGCCGCTTTTTTACCCGTTCAGTCGCTGTTTCACCGGTTCTGGCTCCGGTTCCAATCCTGGAGCCGCTTTTTTGCCGTTTTTGGTCGCCTTTTCTTTGCCGCTTCCATTTTCAAGAGACACTTTTTCGGAAACGGTGAACAACGGCCCTGCAGATTCCAGGCCCGCCCGAAAACCCAGGCCCTCCTGACCTCAGAGTGGCCCTTCTGTCAGTGCGTCTTGACTGTCGGTCCATGTTGCCGGCGCCGTCGCCGCCGCCCATGAGGAGCAGCACGGGGCAGTCCAGGCACAGGCCGAGCTCCTCTAGGGGGCCACGTGCGAACCCTACCCCTACCTCTTACGATTTCTGAGAGGGAGGGTGGGGTTCGCTTCGTGGGGGGTGGGGGTAGGGTTCGCCCTTTTTTTTCTGGACGGCGTCCCGGGAGTCCCGATCCCCTTCCCCGGGGCCGGTTTTTCGTCCTGAGTCGTTTTGTGACGGTCCCGAGGCCCAGCGAGGGCCCCCCAGGGCCGAAAATACTGAAAACCTCGCCGCCCGGATCTTTCCACGACGCGATCGTGTCTGGGACGCCGTCCTCGCGCACCCTGCGGCGGCCCAGGCGGGCCGCCACGCGGAACTGCGCGGAGACCAGCAGGGCGTGCACCTGCTGGACCTGCGCGCCCCGCAGCCCGTGCTGCACGGCGCGCTGAGCGAGCTTCCCGTCGGGCACGATGGTGCGCGTGACGCCGGGGTGGAACCTCGTGTTGTTTCCATCGTGCTCAAGGACCACGTCCCCAAAAGTAATTTCGAGCACCCAGAGAAGTGTCGAACCAATGTCGGGCGGGTATCGCCTCCCAGGGCCCGACACGCGAGAACCCTCCGGTTTCCGTGCTTTCTGAGTGCTCGAAACTCTTTGTGGTGAGCAAGGCTGAAGTAGGTTGGAACATCACAAGGGGAACCACAGATTCGAGCCTGGAGCGCGTTTCTTTGTTTTCGGCGATAATGGGCATTGTAAAAGGGGGGGGAGGGAGCCGGCGGGGGGGTATAATGTAACACCTCCCCCCCGCCGTGTGCCCGATGCGCACGGCGGCAGTGCCCAGAGCGCACTGGGGGGGGGGAGGGGCGTTACGCTATAGGGGGGGTGTCGGGGGCTATAATGCCCATGATGCCCCAAGCAATAAACAAAACACGATCCTGTCTCGGTGTCGGTCACCACCGTCACGAACGGCGTGCAGGGCTGCGGGTTCGCTTCGACGCCGTCGTCCACGTCCTCTGGCTGGCAGGGCGGGCGGCCCGCGTGGCTGAGCATCTTGATCGGTATGTGCTGCATCATGGGATGGACCGACACGATGACATCGGGCTCGCGGTCCAAGATCTCTTGACGGGCACGAGGCTGCACAAAGAAAGTGATCGCTCTCATCAGCTGCCCAGTACCGTGCTGGCTGCCGTAATAGATAGCACGCCACATCCATGGGTTTTTCATGAGGAACTTGTACGCGCCAGGGAACTCGCTGACAGGCCAGGGGCAGTGGTCAGCAAACATGTCCTGCACCCTCACGTCAAAGTGGCCCATGCTTGGGTCGAGGGCTTCGAGACCGTGTTTGATCGCCGCCGCGGCAGCTCCATGCCCACCTCCCGTCGCGCTGGTCATTATTAGAATTCTTGCAGAAGAGTCCGTACCGGGGGTGCTGTGATCATGGTCAGCTGCCTCACGCCGAACATGTGGGGGGCCTTCTCTGCCCTCCTGGCCGAGCTACCCGCGCCACATTCAAAGACATCCGAGGCCACCTGAGGCTACCTGATGATATCCGGGGCCGTCTGGACGCCGAGGAGTGCGCCAAATGCTGGGGCAGAGGAGGCTCCACCACAGGTTCCACGTAACGCCGCCTTCCGAGACAGCAGGGCGGCGAGCGCGGCCAGGATCATCGCCACGGCAACCGCGCCGAACGCCCCTCGCTGCCGCGGGCTCTTCGACGCCTTCGAGCCCGGCGAGGGTATCCTCGGAAACACCCGGGCCCTGCTGAAGGACGCCATGGCGACGCCCAGCGATTCGCGGGGCCGCGCTCTCCTGGGAGGAAGGGCCGACCTTGGGCCCAGATCGCTGCGCGCGTGGGCATGCGGCTCTCCGGCGCTGGCGGCGCTCGGGGAGGGCGGACGCGATATCGGGAGCGGCCAAGAGGGGGGTGTCCAAGAGGGGGGGGTGCAAATCATGACCGGCGGCATGTGCGCGGCCCAGCGGGGGGGCCAGGGACGTAATGAAAGAAGAAGAGGCGCCATGAAATCTGGGGAAATATCATGGCCCACGCCATGATATCCACCCCCCCCTAGTCATCACCCCCCTCTTTTCCGCCCCCGACGATAACCACGAGGGCTGCTGGTCCCTGCGGGGCCCGGGCCCTGGCCGAGCCCGCGCCGCGCTCCCCGCGAAGGGGGCCGCCCTGCGGCGCGCCCCCCGAGAGCCTGTGGAGCTCTCGGCCGGCCGGCGCCCCGCGAGGAGCAGGGCGAGGGTCGCGGGAGCACAGGCCTCGGGTCGGGCATGTCCCCCTACAGTAGGGAGCCCACAAAGGACGTACGCGCCCAGCTATGTACGTGAACACGGCCCCTCGATCCGCGAGACCTGCCGCGTTATACGAACATTTGCGCTATGCGTACTCTCGAAACAAGCGTGGATTCATGTACGTGTACGTCCTTTTGTCGCTCCTGATACAGGCGGAGGTTGGAGGAAACATAACAGAATATCCCCCAAGTGCCCCAAAACAGCAAGACAAGAAAAATGCAAAAAAAAAAAAAAAAAAAAAAAAAAATCGTCCCCACATGATGTTGTGACTATGTTTGCACGTTCCTCCTGCAGAGGGGCACGCCCGACTTAACACGAGCCCCAACGGCACGCTTGGGGCGGGCGCGCCCAGATAGCTCCCAGAGTGTCCGCAAAGGAATCTTTCGGGTGCACTTCCCGACGGCCTCTCCGCTCGTGTCCACCCTGGTTTCCAGCGCTAGCATAGAAGCACCCGAAACGCTGATACTGGCAAGCAATTATGCCCGTGCGACCGATTCACATGCTGATTCACAGCGAACGGCGTGGGAGAAAAAGACGGCGACACCACGGATTAGGTCGGGCACGCCCCTGTACAGGCGGACTTTGGAAGCAACATAAAAATAACACACATCATCCAAAATTGCCAGGGCAACAAAAAACGAAACATCGTCACCATATGATCTGTTACTGGTCTTGAGCATTCCTCCTGTAGAGGGACGTGTTCGACTCGAGCCAAAGGCCCCGAGATGTCCACAGGAAGATGTGCCGAAGCTCCACGTCGTGGGCGGGGATGAAGTCCCCCTCCGAGAGAGTGCTTGGTTTTCCCGGCGGGCCGTACTAGTACGCCAGAGTACGCCTACTAGTACGACCCGGCGGGTCGTACTAGTACGCCGAAGTACGCCTACTAGTACGACCCGCGGCGCCCGGGAGGCGTACTCGTAGAGCAGAAGTACGCCTACTAGTACGACCCGGCGGGTCGTACTAGTACGCCGAAGTACGCCTACTAGTACGACCCGCGGCGCCTGGGAGGCGTACTCGTAGGGCCGAAGTACGCCTACTAGTACGACCCGGCGGGTCCTACTAGTACGCCGAAGTACGCCTACTAGTACGACCCGCGGCACCCACGAGGCGTACTCGTAGAGCAGAAGTACGCCTACTAGTTCGCCCCGCTGGGTCGTACTAGTACGCCGAAATACGCCCACTCGTACGACCCGCGGGGCGAAAGAGGCGTACTCCTAGGGCCGAAGTACGCCTACTAGTACGACCCGTCGGGTCCTACTAGTACGCCGAAGTACGCCTACTAGTACGACCCGCGGCGCCCGGGAGGCGTACTCGTAGGGCCGAAGTACGCCTACTAGTTCGCCCCGCTGGGTCGTACTAGTACGCCGAAGTACGCCCACTCGTACGACCCGCGGGGCGAAGGAGGCGTACTCCTAGGGCCGAAGTACGCCTACTAGTACGACCCTGCGGGTCCTACTAGTAGGCCAGAGTACGCCTATTAGTACGACCCGCGGCGCTCGGGAGGCGTACTCGTTGGTCCGAAGTACGCCTACTAGTTCGCCCCGCTGGGTCGTACTAGTACGCCGAAGTACGCCCACTAGTACGCTCGCGGGGCGAAGGAGGCGTACTCCTAGGGCCGAAGTACGCCTACTAGTACGACCCGGCGGGTCCTACTAGTAGGCCAGAGTAGCCCTACCAGTACCCCCCCCCACCCCCCCAGGGCCGTACTAGTACGGCAAAGTAGCCCTACTAGTAGCTCTGCCGGGGCGGACTTTCGGGGACGTCTCGAGCAGAGGCTCACTCCGCCGGTCGTACTAGGAGCCCAAAGTAGCCCTACTAGTAGCCCCGGCGGGGCGGAGTTTCGAGGATGTCTCGAGCGGAGGCCCCCTCCGCCGGTCGTACTAGTAAGCCAAAGTACCCTACGAGTACGCCCCCGCCACTCTCCCAGGGACCGTACTAGTAGCCCAAAGTAGCCCTACTAGTAGCCCCTCCAAAGCGAACTTGTGAGTATGTCTCAGGGGGGGCTCTCTCCGCAATTCGTAATAGTAGGCCAAAGTAGCCCTACTAGTACGCCTCCGCCAACCCCTCAGGACCGTACTGGTAGGCCAAAGTAGCTCTACTAGTAGCCCCGCCGGCCATCCCCCCGGGTCCGTACTAGTAGGGCTACTTCGGCCCTACTAGTAGCACCGCCCGGGCGGACTTTCGAGGATGTCTCGAGCGAGGGCCCCCTCCGCTGGTTGTACTAGTAAGCAAAAGTAGCCCTACTAGTACGCCCCGGTGGGGCGGACTTTCGAGGATGTCTCGAGCGAGGGCCCCCTCCGCCGGTCGTACTAGTAGGCCAAAGTAGCCCTACTAGCACGCCCCCGCCAGACCCCTCTGGACCGTACTGGTAAGCCAAAGTAGCCCTACTGGTAGCCTCGCCAGGGCGGACTTTCGAGGATGTCTCGAGCGGGGGCCCTCTCCGCCGGTCGTACTAGTAGGCCAAAGTAGCCCTACTAGCACGCCCCCGCCAGCCCCCCGGGGCCCGTACCAGTAGGCGAAAGTAGCTCTACTAGTAGCCCTGCCGGGGCGGACTTTCGAGGATGTCTCGAGCGGGGGCGCCCTCCGCCGGTCGTACGATTGGCAAAAGTAGCCCTACTAGCACGCCCCGGCCATCCTCCCGGGTCCGTACTAGTAGGGCAACCTCGGCCCTACTAGTAGCCCCGGCGGGGCGGACTTTCCAGAATGTCTCGAGCGGGAGCGCCCTCCGCCGGTCGTACTAGTAGGCCAAAGTAGCCCTACGAGTACGCCCCCGTCAAGCTCCCGGGGGCCGTACTAGTAGGCCAAAGAGGCCCTACTAGTAGCCCCGCCAGGGCGAACTTTCGAGGATGTCCCGAGCGGAGGCCCCCTCCGCCGGTCGTACTAGTAGGCCACAGTAGCCCTATTAGTACGCACTCGCCATCCCTTCAGGCCCGTACTAATATATTAGGCCCAAAGAACCCGACTAGTAGCCCCCGCTTGGGCGGACTTTCGAGGATGTATCAAGCAGGGGCGCTCTCCGCAGGTCGTGCTAATAGGCCAAAGTAGCCCTACTACTACGCCCCAGCCATCCCCCCAGATCCGTACTAGTAGGGCCACTTCGTCCCTACTAGCAGCCCCGGCGGAGCGGACTTCCGAGAATGTCTCGAGCGGGAACGCCTTCCGCCGGTCGTACTAGTAGGCCAAAGTAGCCCTACTAGTACGCCCCCGCCAGCCCCCATGGGCCGTACGAGTACACCAAAGTAGCCTTACTAGTAGCTCCGCCGGGGCAGAGTTCCGAGAATGTCTCGAGCGGAGGCCCCCTCCGCCGACCGTGCCAGTAGTAGGCTCAAGTAGCTCTACTAGAATGCTCCGGCCTAAACCCTCCAACCCCTTCCCTCTGCCCCCTCCCCCCTCTCTATCTCTTTCTCTCTCTCTCTCTCTCTCTTTCTCTCTCTCTTTCTCTCTGTATTCCTCGCTTTTCCCTCTCTCCCTCCCCCCGACCCCCCCCTTCCCCCTCCTCCCTCCTTCCCACTTCCTCGTCGCCGGCGCTGCCGCCGTCGCCGTCGTCGTCGTTTCCGTCACGCAGCCCCAAGCCGACCCCGCGGAAACCCCAATAACCACAATTGAGGCTCATCGTGATAAGAAGATTACACCTACGATTCGCACATCGCTCGGCGATGATAAAGTTCAGTCTCGCCGCCCCCTCCGCCGACCAAACGTATCTTTCCAGAAGTATCCAACGCGGCCGAGTTTAGGATCCCGAACGTACTCTCATTATCCGGTACACAACGGTGCTCACACCGGCTACCTCACCAGAGCGACTCTCGAGAGCGCTTCCATCAAAACCGCAGAGAAACATTTTCTCACGGAGAACGATTGCAAAGTCATTCCCTGAAGCCTTCCACTCTCCACCCTGGCACAGCGTAAACACAGTACCACCACAATCTCATACAATGAAACAGGAGCACCCTCAAACAACCAGGCACCTGACACGCGTGAACCCCACCCATGAGACCTTTTCCCGCTCTTCACTGTGAATATCAAACCCGAAACCGCAACCCCCATGGGCCCATGCTCGCTGCATCTCACACGACCGATAGCGCACCCGACTCAGAGTCGGAGTCTACAACGGTCGGAGCCACATCGCGGTCGGCACCCACCTCGTCTGGCACGATTAACGGCGCGCCCACCTCGCATGCCGACTCTACTCCTGGATAGACAGTATCCGGATTCATGCCCTCCGCGCCGGACTGGAAGGGCGCCGCGCCCGCGCGCGCGCCATGACACCCGGTGCCGAACCCTCCCGCGCCCGCGAAAGGCAACGAGAACCTCAGCGGTGACTCTGTGAACCAGCTCTCGTTGGCGGCACGCTGCCCATCGCGGTCGGCACCCACCTCGTCTGGCACGATTAACGGCGCGCCCACCTCGTATGCCGACTCTACTCCTATATAGACAGTATCTGGATCCATGCCCTCCGCGCCGGACTGGAAGGGCGCCGCGCCCGCCGGATGGCGCCACGCCCACGCAACATGAGGTGTCACCGACTCAGCCGCTGACTGCTGGGTAGCGGGTTACCCCTGCCCCCGATTCGGCCGAGGATGGGTTACCACCCCCAGCCCGGACGCAAAGGATTACCCCTGCGCCCGATTCGGCCGCCGATGGGTTACCACTGGCGGCCCGGAGGCAAGGGGTGACCCCTGCCTCCGATTCGGCCGAGGATGGGTTACCACCCCTGGCCCGGATGCAAGGGCTCCCCCCTGCGCCCGATTCGGCTGACGATGGGTTACCACCGGCGGCCCGGAGACAAGGGGTTACCCCTGCCGCGCCCCCGATTCGGCCGAGGATGGGTTACCACCCCCAGCCCGGACGCAAAGGATTACCCCTGCGCCCGATTCGGCCGCCGATGGGTTACCACCGGCGGCCCGGAGGCAAGGGGTTACCCCTGCCTCCGATTCGGCCGAGGATGGGTTACCACCCCCGGCCCGGACACAAGAGGTTACCCCTGCGCCCGGCCGCTGTCTCGTCGTCGTCGTCGTCGTCGTCGTCAGCTCCTCAGTCACCCTGTCGGGCACGCAGGCCCGTGGCGGTAACAAATGTGCTGAAGACCAGCTCAGACGCGGCTAGGTCCAAGTCGTTCACAGACAGGACTCCCGGGCCGTATAGGGAGGGGAGGGGTTATGCAGAGGGACTCCCGCGTCAGACTTCCTCGCAAGTCTTTCGAGTTACGCACGCACGAAGCTCCCGGCTCATTCCTTCCCCATGTCCACGATTGAAGAGGCCACAAAGGGACCGGGAACCGAGGACCAGACCGGGGGCCGGTCAAAGAAATTCCGCCATTGTGAGGCGGGTGCGGAGGCCTCGAATATGCCGAAAATCCTCCAAATGGCCGACGTACGCGTGCTAGTACGAGTGGAGCGGGCGTACGGGTTCGGCTACGTAGGCGCACTAATACGACAGCAAAGTGCGCGGACGGGCGTACGAGTACGGCTACGTGAGCCTACGAATACGGCGGCGGTGCGCGGCTCGGGCGTACGAGCAACGGCTACGTACGACGACTAGTACGACTGCGACGTGCACGCCCGAGCGTACGAGTACGGCTACGTACCGGTACGATTACGGCTGGAGCGGGCGTACGACTTCGGCGACGTAGGCCTACTAGTACGGCAGCAGAGTGCAAGAACGGCCGTACTACTACAGCTACGTACGCCTACTAATACGACGGCGGTGTGCCGGGTCGGGCGTACGAGTACGGCTACGTACGGCTAGTACGACTGCGACGTGCCCTGCCGAGCGGTACGAGTAGGGCCAGGTACGCGTACTAGTACGACAGGAGCGGGCGTACTAGTACGGCTACGTAGACCTACTAGTACGACGGCGGAGTGCAGGGACGGTCGTATTAGTGCGGCAGCGTAGGCCTACTAGTACGACGGCGGAGTGCAGGGACGGTCGTACTAGTGCGGCTACGTAGGCCTACTAGTACGACGGCTGTGTGCAGGGCGGGGCGTACGAGTGCGGCTACGTACGGCTACTAGTACGACTGCGGCGTGCACGGTCGAGCGTACGAGTACGGCTACGTACGGCTACTAGTACGACTGCGGCGTGCACGGCCGAGCGTACGAGTACAGCTACGTACGGCTACTAGTACGCCCCGCGGTCGTACTAGTAGGAGGAAGTAGGCCTACTAGTACGACGACCGGGCTAAGCAAGCCTATTCTGCCCCCTCCCCCCTCGCGCCACCCGCTTGCCCATATGTGGGTGGATGCCACCGACGTGGGGCCAGAGCGCAGCCGGGCCGCTGACCTAAGGAACGACAGATAGGTAACGATTTGGACGCCCGGAATGGGTACGGAAAAATGGGTACAATGCCCAACAAATTTTGTCCAAAACAGACAGCGGCCGCTGTTGGGCAGGCGGCCTTCTGTCGCCAATGAACAACGTCTGCGCCGGCGCGGACAGCGAGCCCTGTTCAGAATGAGCAGGAACTGCTGTTGGACGTCGTACCCCGACTTTCCGTACCCATTTCGATCGTCCCCGGGGGGCTCGCCGCCAACAGAGGGAGCAGGGCGCACGGAAACCCACGGAGCGACCGAGCCACTTTGGAAACACGAGTGCTCCTTGCTCAGCGGCCCGACTGCCATCAGAGGGCGTCGGAAGATCGCGCCGCACCGTCGATGCATGGGCGAGGCGGCGCCATCCTCCGACCCAACGTTAAGACGGAGCCAAAACGAAGACAGCATCCGGTGAGGATGAATCGAGGATCTCTGAGATCCGGCGGCTCTGGAGGGTGTCTCGGGAGCCACGGCCTTCTCAGAGCCTTCCAGAACGCTCTGAGAGCGCTCCGGAACGCTGTGGAACGGACTGATCCTCGCCCTATAGGCCCGCCCGACAGCTGCTCCCGTCCGCATTTGGCGACGCTCGCCGGGAGCCACGGGAGGGCCAGGTCGGCGGACCCTCTAAGAAGCCGAGGGGTGCAGGTCTCTAAGAAGCAGGGGTGCTCCTAAGAAGCCCTCCCCCCTCCTCCCACCCCCCTCTGCAGGGGTGCTTCTGAGCAGCCCTCCCCCCTCCTCCCCCCCCCCCCTCTGCGCGTGGCTGGCGCATGTCGGCGGCGCGACCGAACGATCGCGTGGATGCACTTCGGGGGCCCAGAGCAGTACCGACCTGGGCCTGCACACCTCGTCGTGCACCGGGGCCGCCACACGGCGGCTCCCGGATCCAGGTCAGCGGAGGTGGCGGGGGAGGCTCGGGGCCTGCTCTGGACGCCCGAAATGGGCACGGAAAGAATGGGTACAATGCCCAACAACAAATGTTGTCCCAAACCAACAGCGGCCACCGTTGGGCAGGCGGCCTTCTGTCTCAAATGGACACAGGCCGCGGCGGCGCGGGCAGCGAGTCCTGTTCACGATGAACTGGAACTGCTGTTGGGCATCGTACCCATTCTTTCCGTACCCATTTTGTTCGTGCAGACCTGCGAAAGGTGCTCCTGGCCCAGGGTGCCCCCAGCTTTCGCTGGAGTCTGGAGCCCCTGGGGCCCGCTGGGTCTCGTGAGGGGTGGTGCTCTGGAGGCCGTGGGGGTCTCCTTGGCATCCCGGGAGCAACCTTGGCCAGGGGGCACTCCTGGCAGCACCCGAGACAGGGGAGGTCGGCCTCACGTGCCCCCCAGACCGCGGCCGGCCGCAGAGAGGACCAGAGAAGGCATCGGCTGGCCCTCTGGGCTGGCCCCCGGCACCTCTCGGGCGGGTGTTCTTTTTTCGGAGGGGGGGGGGGACCGAAGGGGGGGAAGAAAAGGGCCGTAGGTGGGGCCCTTGCTCTTGAGGGGGCCCTTCTTGGAGCCGGCAGGGGCTCCGAAGGCGCCCCGCCCTACACATGGCCCCTTTAGGGCCATCCCTTTGCCCCCATTTGCTACAGCATCCGTCTTCGCGCTCCGCGCTCCGCGAATCCACGAAGCGCGAGTATCCTCGCGCTTTCGTGCCGTCCCTCCCCCCCGGGACAGGACGAGGGACTCGCGCCTCGCTCTGAACTCACCCAGACCGCGCAGCGCGACGAACTTCACACCCCCGTGGTGGCCCCAAATTCAAGTCATCCCCCATGACCACCCGCCGGACACCTTTGCCCCTGCTTCTTCCGCCCTCCCAGCCGGAGCCGAGCGCAGAGCTGCGCCACCCGCCTCGATCCTCGGCGCCGCGTCGGCGAGGAGCGATCGCAGGCCGCGCTGCACGCTTTTGGCCGCGCGTGCTCTCCGAGGGGGCGTGCGGCCGAGGGCAGGTCACGCGATGCTCTCGATGACGTGGAACAGGTGATACACCCCGTCCTCGCGAGGGGGGCGAACACCATCTTTGCATGCAAAAGCACTCCTCGCGGCCGTGCTTGGCAAATCAATCCTCTGGAGAGATGTGGTCTGCTCACAGCGAAAGCCACCAGCCATAGTCAGCAACTCTGCGCTCCGCAGACGTCGAGCGGAAAACTGTGTGCGGCCAGGGGGCAGCTCGCGAGGGGGGCGGGCACCTGGGACCTCCAGAGACGCGAGGACAAGAGAGTCTGAGATGTGCCCCCGATGTCGGCCGCTCGAAGCCGCCCTTTGGGCCCCAGGGTCGACAAACATCAGCTCGGCGTACCCCCAATGGCAAGGTCGAGAGAGGGCTGGAGCCTCCACGGAAAACATCCGCGTCCTCTCCGTGAGGGGGGCCCCGAGCCCAGACGCCCTTGCAAAGTCACAAGATCACGACGGCCGGTCTTCGGCCGTCTTCGGCTTCTGGAACCTCTGCGTGGGACGCAGATGGACACACTAGTCCTATGTGTCGTCCTTGCAGGCGTGCGCCCGACCCGAACATATAGTACAACCATCTTGCATTGTATTGTTTCCTGGCCGGTATGGCCAGGCAGCGCCCGCCACGGAGCATATGCTATAAGATTTCTCGGCGCGCGCGCGTCGCCCCTGGGGGACGACGCACAAGTAATTATTAGCATGTTTGGGTGAGACCGATTGCAAAGCCCTGGGACCGTCCAAAGCCTGGCGAGTGGTCCAGCACAGCGCAGCTGCGTGCAGCGCAGGGCGCGGCAATGCGGATATAAGAAGCCGCCAGACCTCCCTGTGGGGCACGACCCGCGTGAGGGGTGTGTCGAGATACGGCAAGCTCGTGCGGCGATGTCATCGACGTTGGTTTCTGACACTTTGTCGATCGTTGAACCTTGAATCGGTCCGGCCCCGATCGTTCAAAGTTGAATCCCGTCGGGTCCAGTGGCGTTACCATATCCCTTGGTGCTTCTGCGTCGCAAAGTTCAACCTTGAACGCCTTCGCCTGTATCGCCAGCGCGCCACCGCCGCATGAATCTACCGTTCGCGGATGCTCGCATGCGAGCTTGTGTCCACTGGGGCCGAAAGTGGAGCTCCACAGGGGGCACGATCAGTTTGAGCGTTGTAACGGCATTCGCGAGGGGAAACGTTTGAAAGTTGCCCACAGGTGCTGCCAGTGGAGCTGCCTGTGAGGCACGATGCGAGTGAGAGGCGTGCCGAAATGGGCGGGGGGGGACGCTTATGCGAACTTGCCTACTGGATTCATAGGTGAACCCCCTGCGAGGCACGATCTGTATGAGGGGTGAGCTGGAATGGGGGGGAACGCTATGCGATCTTGCCCGCTGAAGTCGCATGTGGAGCTCGCTGTGGGGCACGATCAATGTCAAGGCTATGCGAACTGTCCCAGCCAGTGGGCCCCGTAAGTGGAGCTCCATACGGTGCACGATCCGGGCGAGGGCTAAAATCCGCGGGGGCAACCATGGCAACCTTGCCCACAAGTGCTGCCAGTGGAGCTGCCTGTGAGGCACGATGCGAGTGAGAGGCGTGCCGAACTGGGCGGGGGGGGCGCTTATGCGAACTTGACTGCTGGAGTTCTAGGTGGAGCTCCCTGTCAGTCATCACCCATGCGAATGATGTGCCGAACCGGGGGGTACGCTGTACGAATTTACCGATGGAGGCCGTCAGCGGAGCTCCCGCCCTGTGGAGCACGATCCGTGTGAGGGGTGTGCCACAATGGGCGGGGATGAAGTGCTATGCGGACTTTCCCACTGGGGCCGTGAGCGGGTCTGCCCAAGGGGCACGATCCGTGTGAGGGTG
Source organism: Prorocentrum cordatum (assembly GCA_963575745.1). NCBI lineage: Eukaryota > Dinophyceae > Prorocentrales > Prorocentraceae > Prorocentrum > Prorocentrum cordatum. The sequence continues at coordinate 63,816 of CAUYUJ010017916.1, forward strand.
CATTGAAATCCGCGGGGACAACCACGTCAACCTCGCCCAACTGGTGTTGCAAGTGGAGCTGCCTGCGAGGCACGATCCGTGTGAGAGGTGTGCAGGAATTGGGGGGATGCTTGTGCGAATTTGCCTGCCACGGTCGTAAGTCGAGCTCCGTGTGGGGCACGATCCTCGATGGATGTGGCGAGAAAAAGGAGGGAGGGGAACGTTATGCGAAGTTATCCATTGAGGTCGTAAGCCGAGCTTCCGCCCCGTGCCCCAGGGAGCACGATCCGTGCGAGGGGTGTGCCACAATGGGCGGGGATGACTGGGGCGCGATCTGTGTGAACGGTGCGCTGAAATCCGTCGGGAAAAATCGAGCTTGCCCACCAGCGCTGTAGATATAGTTGCCTGTGGGACTCGATGGGTGAAAGGTGTACCGAAATTGACAAGCGCTGGAAGAGAAGGAGGGAGAGGAGGAGGAGGAGGAGGAAGAGGAGGAGGAGGAGGAGGAGGTGGACGAGGAAGAAAGGACGGAGGAGACGCAGGAGGTTGAGGAGGAGGCGAAAGAGAGGATGAGGATGATGATCCGGATGAGGATGATGATGCTGGTTTTTCATTTTGGGCCGTTGGCCCCTATATATATGTATGTATATAGAAATATGGATTCTCTTTCTGCTGGCTGATGGGGGCCCCTGCGAAACTTATGCTGGGAAATCGGGATTCAGCACTCTGGCGTGCACAACTACCAAATGAGAGGCGGCGTGCGGTGACTTGGACCGATACGACCAGCGAAATGAAGGGTGAGGGGGGCTTAACCGATGGCCGGCATTTGCATCGCGGCTGGTCCCGCCGACCGATTCGAGAGTTGCGGCCGAATGGAGAAACGAATGCATTGCCTCATGCGTTTCAACATCGAGCGCAGCCCATCCCTTTTAAGAAGAGTGTTCCAGCGGGTGCTTCCCCGCTCGGCCCCGAGAGACGCCAAAAGCGCACTGGGAGTGATGGGTCGCGCAAGGGCTGCAGCGGCATTGGCGGGTTGCGCCGAAGTGCCCTGGATCCCCGTCGCATAGAGGAGGAGGAGGATGAGGAGGAGGAGGATGAGGAGGAGGAGGAGAAGGAGGAGGAGGAGGAGGGTCCACGGCGCCGCGGCGAGACACGTCTCGACACAGGTCAGGATGAGTCCCAAGGGCCCCCGGGGTCCGAGCGGAGGAAGGGGAACGGCTACTGTTCTCAGGCGGAACGCTCGGCTTCACGGCGGGGTTGCCGACAGGCAGAGCAGCCACAGGAGCGCCCGCGGCGGCGGGCACGCGCACCCGCTCCAGCACGGCTGCAGCAGGTTCACGCCTCCGCACGTGCCCCGCCGCAGGCTCACGCACGTGCCCTGTTACTGCAGCAGCTGGCCCACGTACTCCTGCAGCTCTCGCTCCATGAACGATGCAGGAGCCTTGCCCTGCTTGCGGCTCGTCCCCCACCTGAACGCAGCTCTGGATTACCACCTGGCGCCACCGCCCCCCGTGCAGCACGAAGGTGATCCCCTTCTTGTCCTTGTCGTGCGCCTGGCCCAGACGGCGCACTCTGATCATCGCCATCTTCTCTTCCACGTTGTGTGAGTCGAGCAACTTCTATATATCTAGGATGCTCTTGGCGCTCGTGCCTCCCTCCTCACTGCTCCTCTCCTTCGGCGCCTCGATCAGTCCCGCGAGCGCCCAGATGCATGGCGTTCCGTAAAGATGTCCTTTCCCACCCTTCTTCCCCGCCGTCGAGTAGTTGCGCGTCTGATCTGAGATCTCCGTCGCTTCGAATCCGTCGGCAGGGCGAAGTAAAATGTCGAACAGGCGCCCGCCGAGCTCGCGCCCCCCCTGCGAGCACCTCAGGAGCTGCTTGACCATCCCGAACGGGAACCGACCGAGCCCAATGTCGCCGAGGGTATTGAGCCGCTCGTCCTTGCTGCCTCCGTCGTCCTCGGTGCGTTGCTTGACGCGGCGGCCTGCGTCGCCCTCTCCAACGGCCCCTTCCGTTGCCTTGGGGGCGGCGGGCATGGCGCTCCGCGAGGCGCGGGGCAGGGCGAGGCAAGTGTTCTTCACGAGCGCGCGCGTAGTATTCTATAAGGTTAGCAAACTCGAGCCCGCGCATTTTACATATAATCTCAGACGGCGCGTTCAACGCCCATGCTCGATGGCCCCCCCGAGGCCGGCGGCGCCCGAGACTCCGCGAAGTTTGAACGCGTTGCCTCTCGCTGTCTTTCGACGCAAACACGCCCCCGCAGTTCGCGCGCAAGTTCGTGGGCACGCGGCGCTCAGGCGGGCGCGGGGCGCCATGGGCCCCACCGCGAGCCTTCGTCATGCGCGCCACTAGCTTCTTCAGCGAGTCGAAGCGCAGGCCGCGAACAACGCCCTGCACGCCCCGCGAGTCGCATGCGCACTCGCCCTGGGCCCCCCCCGTCACTCGAGCCTTGGGCGCCAGCTTCTCCCGCGGCCGATCCCCCCTTCATCAGCGATGCCCCGAGTGGCTTCGCATTCACCTTCGACAAAGCCTTGGGCACCTCCTCGCAGCTCCACAACTCCTGCCGCGCACGACCGACGATCGCCCACTCCTCGAAGAAGTCCTCGGCGCCGCTGGTGCTTTCCAGCCGCGCGAGATCACGCGTGAACTGCCTGGCGAAAAAGCTCGCGGACACCGCCGCCTTCCTTTCCGCGTCGACGGGGGGGCGGGGCGCCCCCCAGATGGCCCCGCGCAGCGGCAGCCACCTGCTGACGCGCAAGAAGATCTCGCGCCGTGTCTCGCAGCCAGCGCGCGCTGCATCGCCCGAGACGCGCGTGCAGGAATAACTCCCCAGCGTTTCATCCGCCCCCTGTTGGCGCGGACCTTGACGCGCCTGTCGCGCGCCACCTGCGCCCCGCCTTCGAGGGCTCAACTTCTTGCAGATCTGCGCGCCCAGGCGGTGAAGCTCAGACTCCGATAGGAAATAGCTGCACATGCCAGAGAGAGCAGCCTCCACAACCTTGCGAATGCATAGTTGTCGTCGCGGCTTGTGGGGGGCTCTTCGCGAACGGGAATCTGCCCCTGTCAAGCCTGCACTTCCTCGGCGCGCCGATGCGATGGCCGACCTAAACATTCGCGCTGTCGTTCCAAACGCAGCGCCCGCCAAGGTGGCGCGCGCGCGGGGGAATGCGGCCAGAACCATGTGTCTTGAACTTGCGGTTCTCGGTCGGCTTGAGCTCCGTGACCAGCTCGCGCTTGGCCACGTTCTGCGCGCCCCCCCCTTCTCGAGCCCGTTGGCCAGGATGGTCTGGATCTTGTCGATGATCGCATGGGCGTCCGGCGCCAGGCCAGTCAGCGCGCCTCTTCTTCAGGCCGTCGGCGACCTGCGCCGCCGCGCGCGGCGCAGGCAACTCCAGGATGGGGGTCTTGAACATGAGCAAGTCGTCCTGGGCAGCGCAGTGAGCGCGCCATCTTTGCACGGACCCTCTGAATGCCACCGCGAACTCCTTTGGGGCCTCGCTGGTGCCCATGAGTCCGCCGCGAACGAGGGCGCAATGTGACGCCTCGCCGCGCGCCTCGGCCCCCACGGCGTGGTGATGGACGCGATCGCGCAAGAGCTCCCAGTCCACGGGGTCGGCCATCTCCCCCGCCGCCTCGCCCGGCCACTCCATCGGGGTGTAGGCGAACGCGTTGGACACATCGAGCAGCTCCGACACACTCCGAAACCCGCGCTGCCTCAGCGCGTGGCCGATGCAGCGCGTGACCAGCGTCGCTTCCCCCTGCCTCCTGTTCGCCAGGTAGCCGCGGCGCGTCGGGTCGAAGTTCATATCGAACTCGCGGCAGTTCGGTTTCTTCAGAAGACCCTCGACAACGCCTTCCAGCACGCGCATCCCAAGTGGGTGATCCTCTTGCCGCCCAAACACCTCAGGCCATTGTGTTTGTCAACAGAAAAGCTAAAGGAGCAGTGAGCTGCAGCAGGTGCCTGGTCCACTCGACGCGCGCGCAGCGAAACTTCCAGCACCTCACCCCGACAACTGCGGCAGGACCGCGCCGCCTCCTCGATGGGAGGTCGCCCGAGCCCGCGCGGCGGGCGCCTCGCCGTCGCGCAGATCCCAGGTTCGAGACAGCACAGGAACAACAGGACAGGGGCCCTCCACTGCACCGACCCTCTGCGCTTCCCACTTTTCCGCGTGGCCAAAATCGTGTGACATAAATCGCGTTCGGCCAAATCTGCTTGGCATGTGCTCCTTTCCCCGAAAGCTGCGGTGGTAGTTTCTCGTCGCCGTTGAAGCTCCGCGCGATCCACTCAAAAAGCACACATGCCTCCCTCCGCGCTCGGTTTCGCCAGGTGAGCAACGACCGCCTTTGCGGGCGGGCGCGACTCAGGTGTAGTAAGATACTGTCGGCGTCGAGTACCTTGGGCTCGCTCGGCAAGAAGATGGGCGACGCGATGCTGCCCGAAAGTATGCCCCAACTTCTCTGCCTCCTCCAGGTCTGCCTCCAGCGATGCACGTGTCTCAGCTCGTCTTCGTCTTGCCAACTGCCGCAACTGCTTCGTCGGCGTCTTGATGGATCCCAACCGCTCGCCATCGCCCGCGGAAGCAGACCCGGGCGATCCCAGTTCAGCCACCCGCTCTCGCTCCTCGGCGCGCAAGGCAGCCAACCGACGCCTCTCGACTTGCAGACGCGCCTCTGCAGTATAATGCCCTTCTGGTGGATGTTCTGTTGCACATCCGAAGTGGGGTTCTTGTTTTCTTTGCGCGCCCCCCGTGCCAGGACCTCACGCCTCAGCCCTTTTCCTCTTCTCCCGTCGCGCCCCCTCATCACTCATCATCGTTAGCATCACAACACAATCGTTTTGTTTTCGCCGGACATGCTCCCCCTTTTCTCGCGCAGGATCTCTCACGCCCTCTCTTTTCTCACGCATTCACTCACGTCATTATCATCACCATCATCATCATCTCTTTTCTTCGGGCACTCACTCAATCACTTGCTCACTCACTTACCCACCGCACACGATCACTCTATCACGCAATCAATCACCCACATTCAATTATTCACACCATCATCATCAGTCACACACATTCGCCACGCACGATCACTTTGACACGCACTCAATCACCCACGCGCCATCATCACTACTGGCCTCACTCACCATCACAACCATCACCATCGCTCACATCATCACTCACGCACACACGCACACCCAGCCACACACATCATCAACAACAACGTCATCATCATCCTCATTGGCCCACTCACAACCACCAACCACATCTGAGGACGTCTCGACCGGGAGCCTCTTCCCTGAGCGAATTGCGAGGAGATCTCAGACGGGACCCCCCCCCCCTTATGGGGCGCGGGCACTTTTGGGCTCCTCGTGCCTGAATTTGGAAGAAATCACAGTCGGGTACCTCGTCTGTGAGTGGATTGCATGAAAATCTCAAGCGGGAGCCCCCTCGTTATGGGGCCCGCGTTTCATGTTGGTAATCCGGGCGGGTCATCGGCCCCCTATAACCGTCGTCATGTTTGGGGTCTTCAGGCTTGAATGTGGAGAATGTTTCAGGCGGGAGCCCCGTCCGTGAGTGAATTGCGAGGAAGTCTTAGGCGGGAGCCCCCTCGTTATGGGGCCCGCGCTTCATGTTGGTAATCCGAACGGGTCGTCGGCCTCCTGCACGTGTCGTCACTTTGGGGCTCCCCAGGCCTGCATTTGGAGGAGGTCTCAGGCGGGAGCCTCGTCTGTGAGTGAATTGGGAGGAAATCTCAAACGTGAGCCCCCTCCCTATGGGGCCCGCGCTTCACGTTGGTAATCCGAGCGGGTCATCGGCCCCTTATGCCCGTCGTCATGTTTGGGGTCCTCAGGCTTGAATTTGGAGGACGTCTCGGGCGGGAGCCCCGTCTGTGAGTGAATTGCGGGGAAGTCTCAAGCGGGACCTTTTTCCTTATGAAGCCCACACCTCACTTGCTTTCTCCAGGTCGTCCTTTGGCGCGCGTTTCCTCTGGGTCGTCCTCCGGCGCGTAGCCGCTGAGACGCACGTCGTGCGTTTCCTTTAGGTCGTGTTCCGCACGAGGAAGAGGAAATGCAGGAGGAGGAGGAGGCAGGACGAACATGAAAAGGAGGAGGAGGAAGAGGAGGGGGAGGAGGAGGCAGAAGGGGAACGGCACGATGATGATGATGATAATGATGATGATGATGAGGAGGAGGAGGAGGAAGATGAGGAGGAGGA
>CAUYUJ010017916.1:75000-97500 GCA_963575745.1 Prorocentrum cordatum
TACTATGCGCGCACCCGTTTATCACAAATCAAAATATGCCAATAATCCCTTCCAAACGAAACGAAACGAAGTGCACACGCGTGAGTCGTCGCGCGCGCATGCCGGAATCTGTTTAAAACCTTCGGTCTCGGAAGGGTTTCAAAATCGAGTCTCCAAAAAAACATATAAAACCAGAAGGTTTCGCAACACGGATTTTCAACAAAAGCGTGCGCGCACGTTCTTGCGAATTCTTCGAAAAAAACAATGGGCTTGTCATCCGTTTCAAAAAAATACAACCAAACAGGCATCGCGCGCGAGCGTGTCGAAATCGTTCGAATGCCCTTGCGCGCGTGCCGTCGCGAATATCCTCTGCAACAGAAGCTGAGACGAAGTGCGCGCCCTCGTCGTCGCGCGCACATGCCAACATCCTTCAAAAACCGTTGGTTCCGGAAGGGTTTCAAAACCGAGTGTCCGACCCTATATATATATATATATATATATATATATATATATATATATATATATATATATATAAGCACATGTTTTGGCATGCGGATTTTCAACAAAAAAGTACGCGCGTTCTTGCGAATTATTGAGAAAACTATAGAGTCTTCAATGTTCATAATATGCTACCAAGCGGGCTTCGCGTGTGCGCAATTCGAAATCGTTCGAACGCCCTTGCGCGCGTGCTGGGGTGGCACGAGCCGTGTCAAATAATACCATGCGAGCCACCCTCGCGCGTCTGCTGCGCGCGCATTTCGGATTCTTTCCAAAACCTTCAACACCGGCGCGAAAAAACCGTCGTCGTCGTTGGCGCGATCGGCATTGGCGCCATCATTGCCACGATCATCGTCATCATGTCAACAGACGTCGTCACCAACATCGCCGCTATCATCGCCATCGTGTCTACACTTGTCGACGTTGCCATGATACTGCGCCCGCCCAAGCCGCCGAGTCGCACTCAAATGCCCGCTGGGATGTGCCGAGCGGTCAGCGCCGCCGCGGCCTCGTCGGTCGCACCAAACTACCTGGCCGCTGCACGCGCGCGGGCAGGCACGGCCGCAGAGGGGCACCAGCCAGCGCCAAGCACTCATCGCAATCGCCGCCGCATGAGGTTTGCAAACCAAGTTGCGGGTGGGTGGGTGGGATGTTTGCGCGAGCAGTGGAGTGGACAACTCACTGCGAACAGAAATTAGCTGCACCACATAGGTTGCACAACGGATTTTCTCCGCCACCGATCGGAAACAAGTTCTACCACCCTCCACCCCTGGGTTAAAAACTCACCCGGAACCGATGCAAAACGCGTATGGCTTTCTTACGCAATGTCCATCCTGCCTGTGAACTCATACTATCCCAGCTAGGCCGGTATCGGTTCCCCCTCGGTTCCCTTGCAGCAAATACTACGCGCGGACTAGTATATAAAAAAACAAAAACTTTCAAATACATCCCCTGCGACAAACAAGAAGTGCACGCGCGCGCGCGTCGTCGCGCGCGCATGCCAGGATCCTTCGAAAACCTTCGTGTTCGGAAAAATGTCAAAACCGAGTGTCCAAACAAACGCATAACAAAAACACGCACACATCGTTTCGCAAGGCGGATACTCTAAACTAGCATGCGCGCGCGCTCTTGCGAATTCCGAAGAAAACCATACTATTTTCAAGACTAGCATGCAATGCTACCAAACGGGCTTCGCGCGCGCATGTCGAAATCGTTCGAACGCCGCTGCGCGCGCGCGCCGTCGCGAAAATCCTCAACAACAAAAAAAAACGAAGTGCACGCTCGCGTGCCGTCGCGCGCGCATGCCGGCATCTTTCAAAAACCTTCGGTTTCGGAAGGGTTCCAAAACCGAGTGCCTAACGAACATATAACAACACATGGGGTCGCAACGCGGGTTTTGAACAAAAACGCGCGTACTCTTGCGAATGCTTAAAAAGACCGCCAGAGTTTTTGGATGTTCGTAAAATGCTAGTGCTACCAAACGGGCTTCGCGCGCGAGCATGCCGAAATCGTTCGAACGCCCTTGCGCGCGTGCTGGGGTGGCACGATCCGTGTCAAATAATACTATGCGAGCTGCTCTCGCGCGTCTGCTGCGCGCGCATGTCGGATTCCTTCCAAAACCTTCATCACCGACGCGAAAATGCCGTCATCGTCGTCGGCGTGATCAGCATCGGCGCCGTCACTGCCTGCCCGTCGTCGCTGTCAGCATCGTCGCCAACGTCTCAACTGTTATCACCGTGGCTACCGCTGTCGACGTTGCCATGATACCGCGCCCGCCCCAGTCGCCGACTCGCACTGAAGTGCCCGCTGGGATGTGCCGAGCGGCCAGCGCCACCGCGTTCGCGTCGGTCGCGACAAAATAGCTGGCCGTTGCGCGCGCGAGCATGCGCGGGCCAGCGCGGCCGCAGAGATGCACCAGCCAGCGCCGCGCACTCATCGCAATCGCCATCGCATGAGGTATAAAACCAATTTGCGGGTGGGTGGGCGGGATGTTTGCGCGAGCAGTGGAGTGGACAGCTCACTGCGAACAAGAATTACTTGCACTATATAGATCGAACCAAATGGATTGCGCCACATATATTGCACAACGTAGAGTGCACAACGTAGATTGCATCACATATATTGCACGACGTTGATTCTCTGATCTAAAAGGATATCGGTTCCACCACCCTCCCCGTCCTGGGTTAAAGACACCCCTTTCCGGACTCCAATGCGCAAATGATTCTGCCCCACCGTCCGTCCTAACTGTGAATTCATACTATCCCAGCCAAGCCGGCATCGGTTCCCCCTCGGTTCCCCTGCAACGCATATTACGCGCGCGCACTAGCTTATCAAAACTCACAAGTTTTCACAACTCCCTTGCGACAGAACTAAAACGAAGTGCGCGCGCGCGTCGTCGCGCGCGCATGCCGAAACCCTCCAAAACCAATCGGAAGGATCGAGCATTCAAGAAAGATACACAAGCAAATGGTTTCGCAACACTGATTTTCTACAAAAAAGCTTGCGCGCGCTCTGACGAATTCTTAAGAGAACCGTAAGCTCCAAATTTTCATAAAATGCTACCAAGCGGGCTTCGCGCGCGCGGAATGTCGAAATCGTCCGAAGGCCCTTGCGCGCGCCTGGGGGGGGGCACGATCCGTGCTAAATAAGACCATGCGGGCCACTCTCGCTCGTCTGCCGCACGCGCATTTCGAACTCCTTCCAAAACGTTCATCACCGACGCGACGACACCGTCATCGTCGCCGGCGTGATCAGCATCGGCGCCGTCACTGGCCGCCCCGCTGTCGATGTCAGCATCGTCGCCAGCATCGCTACTATCATCTTCGCGTCTACCTTTGTCGACGTGGCCATGATACCGCGCCCGCACCAGTCGCCGACTCGCACTCAAGTGCCCGCTGGGATGTGCCGAGCGACCAACGCCACCGCGTTCGCGTCGGTCGCGCCCAAATAGCGGACTGGAGCGGCCGCAGAGATGCAGTAGCCAACACCAAGCACTCATCGCAGTCGCCGCCGCATTGGTTTTGCAAACCAAGTTGCGGGTGGGTGGGTGGGATGTCTGCGCGAGCAGTGGAGCGGACAGCTCACAGCGAACAGGAATTAATTGCACCACATAGATTGCACAACATAGGTTGCACCCCCTAGATTGAACTACGGCCTGCATCGCATTTGTGATCTTGTCCCTAACAAATAAATTCTACAACCCTCCCACCCCCCGGGGTTAAAGACCCCCCCAGAACCAATGTAAAACACATTGGAGTCTGACCCGGCGCCAACCCTACGTGTGAGTTCATACTATCCCAGCCAAATCGGTATCGGTTCCACCCGCCATCCTCTGCAACAAGTACTATGCGCGCGCACTCGTTTATCAAAAAGCAGAAGTTTCAAACATCCCTTGCAACAGATAGGGCGAAGTGCACACGCGGGCGTCGTCGCACGCGCATGCCGAAATCCTTCCAAAAACCGTCGGCTTCGGAAGGGCTGCAAAATCGAGTCCCCCCAAAACATACAAAACCAAGTGGTTTCGCAACGCTGAACTCCTAAAGAAGCTTACGCACGCGCTCTTGCGAAATCTTAAGAAAACCATTGTTGTTTCACGATTTTCAGAAGGTGCTACCCAACGTGCTTCGCGCGCGCATCGAAATTGTTCGAACGCCCTGGCGCGCGTGCCGTCGCGAGAACCCTCTGCAAAACAAGAAACGAAATGCGCACGCGCGCGCCGTCGCGCGCGCATGCCGCAATCCTTCAAAAACCTTCGGTGTCGGAAGGATTTCAAATTCGAGAACCCAACAAACATACAAAAACACATGGTTTCGCAGCGCGGAATTTCAACAGAAGCGTGCGCGCGCGCTCTTGTGTCTTCGTCGTCGTCGTCCTCCCTCCTCCCTCGTCGTCGTTGTCGTCGTCGTCCTCTGTCTTTCCTCGTCGTCGTTGTCGTGGCGTCGTCGTCGTCGTTTCCATCGTCGTTGTCGCCGTGGTCGTCCTTCCTCCCTCATCGTCTTCGTCGGCGTTTCGTTGTTGTCCCTCCTATTTCGTCGCCGTCGTCGTCGTCGTCGTCTTCCCTCCTCCCTCGTCGTTGTCGTCGTCGGCGTCGCCGTCGTCCCTCCTTCTTCGTCGTTCGCGTCGCCGTCGTCCCTCCCTCTTCCCTCGTCGTTGTCGTCGTTGCCGCCGTCGTCGTCCTCCCTCCTCCCTCGTCGTCGTCTTCGTTGACGACGTCGTCGTCGCCGTCGTCGTCGTCTTCGTCGTCGTCGTCGTCGGCGTCGTCGTCGTCGTCGGCTTCGGCGTCGTCGGTGTCGTCGTCGTCGTCGGCGTCGTCGTCGTCGCTGTCGTCGGCGTTGTTATCGTCACCGTCGTCGTCGTCGGCGTCGTCGGTGTCGTCGTCGTCGTCGTCGTCGTCATCGTCGTCGTCGTCGAAGTCTTTGGAGACGTCGTCGGCGTCGTCGTCGTCGGTGTCGTCGTCGTCGTCGGCGTTGCCATCGTCGTCGTCGTCGACGCTGGCGTCGTCTTCGTCGTCGTCGTCAGTGTAGTCGTCGTCGTCGTCGTCATCGTCGTCGTCGTCGAAGTCGTTGGAGACGTCGTCGGTGTCGTCGTAGTCGTTGTCGGCGACGTCGTCGTCGTCGTTGTCGCTGTCGTCGTCGGCGCTGGTGTCGATGCCAAGTGCCATTTGGTACCCACTGTCACGGTCTTAAGAGGTTTTGCGACCAAGTTGCGGGTGGTAGGGTGGGATGTTTGCACGAGCAGTGGAGAGGATAGCATCAACTTGAGCAAGTGATTGATTGCACAACATATATTGCACCACGAAAATTTCTTGCACAGCATAGATGGCACCATACAGTTTGCTCAACAAGCATTACACAACACATATAGCATCACACTGGTCGCACCGCATAGACAACATCGCTTATATTGCACAACGGAGGTTGCAACAAATATACGGCACAACATGTACCGCTAGAGACACACTGTCTGGGGTCCACGCTGGCTAACAGTAAGTTACATGCATCGTGCCATCATAGGGAACGCTGCCTAAGGAACAAATGGGCCTTTAGGCCATGGCAAGCGTCGGTCACGAACAAATTCCCCGACACGAGTTCAAGGAACGGCCCGAAAAGCCGAGCTCCTCCTGCGACGAAAGTGGTCCTAATTTCAGAGTCTTGACTGTACGACAAGCTTGCGCCCCCGAAACCACAATACAAGTAAATCTCAACGTGCTCGCGTTCCCTCAAAGTTGCAACCCATTGCACAATACATAACTTTCGCGCCCCCGAAACTACAACCCCTTTTCAATGATATCGCGTTCGCGCCCCCGAAGTCACAACCCATGGTAGATTACACCCCCCTCCCCCCAACCCAGGGCCAAAAAACCCATAGTAAATTAATACGGTCTCGCGCTCCCGGTTCGTCCTGCTCGTCCGCCACCTCCTCCTCCTCCTCCTCCTCCTGCGCTGTGTACAGCTCCCTCTCCTCTTTGCTGATAACTTTTCTGATAACACATCGCGTGATAGGGGTTATCTTGGGGATCCAGGTCCGCTAGGACACGCGCCGGCGGATAATGAAAACATCGCCGCAGTGAGAAGGGATGGGTGGGAGGGTCGGATGTCAGATGTGGTGCGCACGCGTCTAGCTTGCCTCCCTCCCTCTCTCCTCCTCCCCCCCTCACGAGACGGCGGTAACGGCGCCTGGCGGAGGTGTCCACAGTGCAGTTGCGGACTTCGATGGCCCGCCACTGGCGCGCGAATCGCTCGTGCTCCTCTCGAGCGGGTTGTGGCCGCCACGTACGCCGTCGTTGCCGCCGCGGCCGCAACCGCGGCTACCGCGGACTGTAGGGAAGGGCCCCCGCCCTTCGCCTCCCCCTTCCCTGTCCCCTCCCCTGTCCCCTCCCCTTCTCCTCTCCCCCCCTCTGCCTCCTCCCTCCCTCTTCCTCTTCCTCCACTTCGGCCCCCCGCGCTCTCCAGAGCTCTCTGGAGGCCTTCAGAGGCCCAGAAGGAAGGCCAACAACGAAACAGAGGTTGCAACGACGAACGCGAACGCGACTACGACGACGGCCGAGCACGACGAAGAGAACGACGCCGCCGGCAGCGGCAACGACGGAGACAAAGACGACGATGACGAGAACGACGACGACCCCGCAGAAGTCTCTGGGAGTCCGGCCCAGTTGTCTCCGGAGGCCCCCCGAGGACCAGCAATGGCTGAAAATCGATGAAACCTCCTTTTTTCGTTTCTCGAGATTCTCGAAGTCTCAGACCTGGAAGGGGCGGCAGCGGCGACGACGAGCTTCTGGGCGCTCGCTCCTGGCACTGATAGCACACGGGGGTGAAGCAGCCAGGGCAGTTGAGCACCGCGGCGGTGGTCCGGACGTTGGACAAGTCGGGCTGCATCAGCCGCTCAATGACCCACCTCCCCTCCCCCCCATCCCCCCCCCCATCCCCCTCCTCCCCCTCCTCCTCCCCCTCCACCTCCTGGGGTCTTGCCTGGCTGACCTAGGCGTTTCGCGTGAGACCTCCGTATGATTTACGACCCCGAAGCTTCGCATTCCACGCAGTTGCACGGACGGAAGGCGGGTTCTTAAAAAGAACGGCTCTCGCCTGAGCGCCGCGCGCATTCGTCTTGAATGTTTGTATCATCTTTACGGATGGAGGCCAATACCATTTCAAAACGAGGCTCTCGGCCCAGCGCCGCGCGCACTCGACGTTACAGCTTGCAGCATCTACAGGGGTGGAGGCTTGTACCTGTTCAAAATGTTGCTCTGGCGTTGGTGCAGCGCACAGCCGTCTTAGCATGCATCAGGCACGCGCATGGGAGCTGGGGCGTCTTCGGCAATGGACTCTTGCCTGAGAAATCACCTTGCATATAGATGGCACAGCAGCTACACGGGTGGAGGGCGGGTACTTTTCAAGATGTGGTTTTCGCCACAGCGCCGCGCATACTCGCCTAACACACATGAGTTCATGAGACAGATTGAGGCCGGTGCGTTTGCGAAATGGGGCTCTCGCCCGAGACTTCCCAAAACATGCCACCGCGCACTACCACGGATGGAGGGCGAGCCCGCTTCAAGAGGCGACTCTCGCAAGATATTCGTCAGATGGTGTGGCCATGGGATAAGCAGTGTGCAACAACTGAACGGATGGATGGCGGCTCCTCCTTCTTCTTCTTCTGAGCAGCGCTGTCGCTGGCCACGCCCGTGCCCCTTCATGCCCCAGGGAGGGAGCTACCCTCAAACGGAAGTCCCGCCTGAATTGGAAGCCGGTTTGGGCAGTCGTCATTTCAAAAGGCGGCGTTTCACGCAGCGAGAGAGAATGCTTGTAGGGACTGCTGAAGAGGGGGCTTGGAACGGATGGGTGTCTTGCAACGTCGTTCACACATCTTGGGGTCAGTCTGGTCTCGCCTCCTCCCCTCCCAGGCCTCCGGCACGCTGCTTCCAGCAGCGTGGGCCCCAGGGCTCCTTCGTCCCCATGCGCAACAAGAGCGCCTGTCCCTGAACATGACAAGCCGAGGCGGAGCCCCCGTCGTGTTTCTTTTTTTTCGGCGACGCCTTGACGCCTGGGTCCTCCCCCCGCCTCCCAAATCCTCGACCCCCCCCCCGCGCGCACGAGCGCGTCCAGGGGCGCATGCCGCCCAACACGTCGAGGCGAACGCACCCGTGGCCGCGAGGGCGCGAACACCGAAAGATGATCGAAAACGGAACCATCGATCTTTATCTGCCCAGTCGCCGACCACAAGGGCTCTCGACCGCGTCCACGCCCCAGAACCGCACCTTCCATCCTGACGCCGGAGCTCAAGAGAAAGGAGCGGGTGCGCCCTTCAAGGCGCAAATGTCTTTGCACACGCAGCCTGGGAGCGCACTGTGCGCCGTACCCCGCCCGACGATTGCGTCGGCGTTCGGGGCGCCCCCCTGCCCGCACTCCTTACCTGCCGCGGCGCTGGAGGCGTCGCCAGGGGGATGGGAGGGGGAATCCAGCGCCGACCCCAGACACCCGGGCGCATGTCCGCATATGTGTGTTCACTTGTGTCGTTTTCCCCCTTCGAGACGCGCACCGGTTCCATGACGCGCGTTTTTGTTCAACCTTTCTGTGCTCGACAGTTGCGCCCCCCGCCTCACCCTCCCCCTTCGGAAGAAGAGGAAATCACGATTTCAGGAATGTTCAATATGGATTTACCCCTCCGTTGGGCGAGCGTCAAGGTATTCACCTTGATTGGTGGTTACCTCCTGGATAAACCCTTCTCATGGACGGCAAGCGTCGAAGGGATTCCACTCTGAGGAGGGCTAATTCCAGATTGAATACAAGGTGATGGGGCCCTCTCGCAACTGACGATCTCATTCGGGCCGTCTTGGGGTCACCCTGTGATCGTCACGCAGTCGAGGGGCAGTCTTGGTGTCGTCTTAGTGGTCATCAGGGGGTGGTGGGATCATCGTAGGGTCATAGCGCCCTCCCGAACAATAGAACATGCAAACACCGTGAAGCAAGTTGGCAGGAGATCATGGAGGCTTCTGAGATTTGCGGCGAGGTCTCGCGTTAAGGCCGTGGGGTAATTTTCGGACCCTACTGGAATCGTGAAGGATTTTGGTGGGAAGTCTTGGGGTCGCGTGGATATCACGTTGGGAACGTTTTGGGTCACCTTGAGGTCATGGTGCCATGTTGGGGTCATTTGAGGTCGGATTCGACTTTTGTGTTCTTGCTCGTGCGGGGCTTAGCAGGGTGAGGTCGTTCGTAGTTTCGGCTTACACGGATTTCTTGTTTTAGCAAGCTGTCCTGGGTCCCTTCGAGAATTGGGTCCCTCCCGGGGGCTGTGTTGAGCTCTCGTGGCCTTCCGTCAGGTTATTTCAAGACGCGGTGGGGCACTGGGTCGGGGGTCACAAACCTACCCCCGAACGTGTTCATAATTCGACTACACGTAGGAGTGACCTTGGGCCAGAGCGACCTTTGGTGCGCGGTTTCAGGGGCGCCCGAGGGGGCTCAACGCAATTGCGCAAGCCAGCGCTGCCGCGCCGCATCAACGATCGGCGGGGCGCCACTCGAAAGTTTTTTTGTGCCAACAGGAAACGGCGAAATTCCGCCGATTGAATTCGAGCGCCCTGAATGGCACTTCGAAGGCGCTGCGACATCGAACGCTGCCGGGGGCCACCGCGATGAGGTCTGGCACTGGTGGGCTGCATCGCGATATCGTCTGACCAGGCCAGGCGTCATGGCCAAAACCGGCCCCATCCGAGAGCCTGCAATATGTTTGAATATCTTTGGGTAACTTATTATAGTAAAGACCCCATTGCTTCGAAACAAATATTCAAACATATTCAAAGATATTCCAAAGATATCCAATTGTATCCAAATCTGTTTAAACCAGAACAGACGTCTTGGGATGTGGGCTGGGATTCGGGACTGGTCCTGGGCCAGAAAACGCGCCGTCTGGTCGACCGGCTCCTCCTCGGGTAACCAATGCAAACTTTAGGGTGCGACGCGTATGTGTTGCTGTCGATTGCGAGGGGCGGGCCCGAACCTGGCGCGCTCAGATGCAAGCGTAATCACCCGATGCGGGTGCCGACGCGATGTCAAGCTCATTCCCTAAGAAAATCTCCCGACCCTCTTTAGGTCAGCACCAAAGGTCACTCCTGCGAAGGGCATGCGTCGTGACCAGAATCTCGATGGGAACCCAGTCGTGGAGACGAGCCTCCTGGAGGCCCAAGAAGGTGGGAGAAACGCCCTACAACTTCGAACCTCGATCCTCGGGGGTTGGAACATCGAGGATCCTCCATCCTCGATCCTCGATCGGTCCTCGATCCTCGACCTCGACTTTCGAACCTCGATCCTCCATCCCCCCGATCCTCGATCCTCGATCCTCTCGGGGGGAGGGGACCGGCCCAGAGGGGAAACATCGAGCTGGAATCGGAGATACCTCGCCGAAAGGCTGGCGAGAAGCCTTAGACAGCGAACCTGCACGAGGGGCTGGGGCAGCCTCGAATCCTCGAACCCTCGATGGGGGCTGAGGATTCGAAGATTTTCGGCTTCACTGTCCTCAAGGTTTCTCGGCTGCCCCAAATCGAGGACCCCAGGCTCCCGCTGTCCTCGCAGTCCTGGGCGGGGCTGGCTCTCGGGCCCCGATCGGCGATGCACGGGCGATGGGGGCTCGGTGCGTCCCTGCCTGAGCCCCCCCCACCCCACGTTGGCCCTGACAGGGGGTCCCTCCTGGGGGGCCGCGCCGAGCTCTCGGCGGCCCCACCTCTGGTCGTCGTCGTCCGCGCTGGGGTCGTGAAGCGGGTCCGCGCCCAGCTGGGCCACCGCCTCGGCGCGGGAGGTCTTCTCCTGGGGCGTGGGGGGGCTCTGCTGAGAGCTAATCGGTGGCGCCATCCGAGCCCGACCCCCGCCGACCACCGATCCTCCTGAATCGATGGGAGCCCAGGGGCAGGGCTCGGATTTCGCAAACGTGTTTGAGGAACTCAGGACCCTACAGTGAGCGGCTTGAATAAGGAATGCTTACTTCTCAAAAGGGGCTCGGTCGTTCCTTAGGCTAAAATGTGTTATTTACAATTCCTTATGCGTTATTTGTTATGTATCGTTTCTTATGCGTTATTCCTTGGGCTAAAAAAAAGGGCTTCGTTCCTTATTTATCGTTCCTTAGGTCAGGCCGATGACTGCACCCCCGCCGCCCATCGAGAGGCCCGAACCGCTGCTCGGCGAGGATCGGGCTCGGATGTCGCTGCCGCAGAGGGCGCTCCGTCGCTCTCTCACACGCGCGGGCCTCTGGCGTCGCGCGAAGATCGTGACGACCGCCTCCGGTCGACACGGGCTTCGGGGATGGACAGACCCCCCTTTAGTAAAACGTGGTTTAGTGAAAACGACCCGAGGCCCAAACCTGGCGGGCGCAAGCCTGGAAAATGACGGCCACGGCGCCCTCTCGAGAGCCGACAACGGACAATTCCCTAATCCACGTGTCACTGTTGGGGGTCCTGTCCACCCCCGCGGGCCCTTCTGGGAGACCCGGGGCCATACACTGAAAAACTACCCCGCGCGCGTGCCCAAGCCTCCGACGACCCGATGCCGTTCGAGCCGTGGGGCCCGAGGCTCTCGACGTCCTTCCTGGGACCAGCCTCTCGCCCTGGGGCCGCTGTCGAACGGCCCCTGGAAGCCGGAGGCGGCAGCAGACCTTTTCACTGCACCGACCTTGCAGACGTGCTGCAGCGGATTTCTGCGTGGATTTCAATGCAAAGCCCCGAAACGGGGGTGAAAAGCGAAGTGATTTTCACGTGGACTTGTCGTGGCCTTCACTCCTGGTCCGAACAAAAAAAAATCCGCGCAACATCCACTCCGACATCTGGAGCGACATTCTCCAGGACGATCCAGGCCCCCCATCCGATTGTTTTCCCAGCGAAATCCCCTCTGCGAGGTTGCCACCATGAACCTTTGGCGCTGCTGCCTGCTGCTAGGATCGCCGGAGGTTGGTGGCTGCGTGAACACTCGGGGGTGGACAGACCTCCCTTTAGTAAAACGTGGTTTAGTGAAAGCGACCCGAGGCCCAAACCTGGCGGGCGCAAGCCTGGACATAACGGCCGCGGCGCCCTCTCGAGAGCCGAAATCGGAGAATTCACTAATCGACGTGTCACTGCTGGGGGTCTCTGTCCGCCCCCGAAGCACGTCTTGGCACCCCGCGCTCCGAGCCCTCCGCGGGGGACCATCGGAGCAGGTGCGGCCGCAGGATCACGCCGGGCCCCACCTTTGCAGGGCGGGGGGGAGGGAGCGGGGCAGCACGCGTGCACACCGCGTCGCTGTGGACCGCGGCGCGCTGCAGTGTGGGGGGGGAGTGAGCGCGGTCGGGAAGGGCTCGAGGTGCGTACACCGCGTCGTCTGGTCGGTTCGGCCACGGAGTTCGGCGTGCAGATGCCCCTGCTTCCGACCGTACGGAGGACGTCCCGCGAAATCCGGAACGCGCTCGTCGGGGAGCGTCGGCAAACCCGAACTCTGGGGCGTACTCGAGTCTTACGCTTCCCCGCCCGTGGGCCACTGAGAGCTCCTCGCGCCCCCGACGGCGGCTCCTGGGCCACCCGGTAGTAATATACATTATAATCAGAAGGGTAGTCGTAGTTGTAGTACTCGCGATAGAAGTAGTAGTAGTAGTAGTAGTAGTAGTAGTAGTAGTAGTAGTAGTAGTAGTAGTAGTAGTAGTAGTAGTAGTAGTAGTAGTAGTAGTAGTAGTAGTAGTAGTAGTAAGTAGTAGTAGTAAGTAGTAGTAGTAGTAGTAGTAGTAGTAGTAGTAGTAGTAGTAGTAGTAGTAGTAGTAGTAGTAGTAGTAGTAGTAGTAGTAGTAGTAGTAGTAGTAGTAGTAGTAGTAGTAGTAATAGTAGTAGTAGTAGTAGTAGTAGTAGTAGTAGTAGTAGTAATAGTAGTAATAGTAGTTAGTAGTAGTAGTAGTAGTAGTAGTAGTAGTAGTAGTAGTAGTAGTAGTAGTAGTAGTAGTAGTAGTAATAGTCACCGCCGCCGTGAAAGTACTATCGTTAGTATCCTCGCGCACCGCGCCCCCCTTCGAGGCGCGCCCGGCTTCGCGCCCTCGCGACCGCCCCGTCCCGCTTCCCCCCCCCTGGGGGAAGGCCGCCGCTCTGGCCCTCGACTCCTCGACTCCCCCCTCGATCCTCGATTCCCCCCTCGATCCTCGACTCCCCCCTCGATCCTCGAGTCCCCTCCCTGGACCCCCTCGATGCCCCACCGATCCTCGATCCCGTCGCTCCTCGATCCCCCCATCGGTCCTCGACCCTCGATCCCCTCGATACTCGACCCCCCAAGACGGAGCCGAAGCGCCAAGGCTCCCACGAGCTGCTACCGAGTGGCCCTCCTTCGGCCCCGGTCGCAATCGTCGTCATCGTCGTCGTCGTCGTCGTTGTCGTCGTCGTCGTCGTCGTCGTCGTCGTCGTCGTCGTCGTCGGTCGTCGGTCGTCGGTCGTCGGTCGTCGTCCCGTCGTCGTCGGCCGTGGAACTTCTATACACAGGATTCCCTGGCCGACCCAGCGGCGTGGAGTATGCATTGGGGTCCTCCGAGCGGTGCGAGATGTAGGCGGACAAGGTAAAGGTGGAGACAGCGGGCCTGGACCCCTGGCGACTCGAGAGAGGCCGCGCAGGATTTGTTCGCCAAATCCGACGACCAGAAGCTGCTTCCATGCCCTGGGCCAGTCGAAGTGCAAGCTGGCCCTGGGGGGCTGGACTCGAACACATCGAAATCTTTGAGTCACAGGGTGCGCGGCACGGAGACGCGCAGTGCGCAATGAATGCATGCAGTCCGTGTCAGCTGGTGGCCACTGTGAGGCCTTATACGGAAACTTCTACAGCTACCTGCCGAGGCTGGGTTGGGTGGAGTGAAGTGAAGCCTGCTTCGGAATACATGTAACATGTGAAGAACACCACAGCGCCATGGGTCATTGCCTCGATCGCCTGGCATTTAACTCGGCTTGGCTTAGGACCTTGGGCTGCCTGCCAGCCGAGATCCGATCGAGTTACTCTCGACGGGCCTGCGTTGAATCTGGCTTCCCCTTGCATGGATCATCGAGGGAACGCAAGTGCTTTTCGGCGATAGTCCCGTCATGGCTACAAAACTTTGCCCCGAGGGAGGTGTGAAATTTGAACAGGTGAGTCTGATGAGCCCAACCTCCCATAACATGCACACGCGCACCCCTCAAGTGTGAAAATGATAATTCCATCTACGTTATAAGAGCCTGTTTTTCATTTTCCACAATAACCGGCCGTTGCCGGCCCCGCGACCCCACCCCCAGGTGACGCCTGTCACGTTCCGCGCCGGCGTCGTCCAAGAATTCCTAATCATGACCGAAGCCAAGTCGGAGCAGCATGTAAGCGGCGATCCGCGCAACAGCGCCTGTGTATACCACAGTGTTCGCGTGCACCACAACGCGCGTAACACAGCGCTGGGGTACACCATAATGTCTGCGTGAACAGGACAGCTAGAAGGAGCATGTAGATCAGGATCTGCTGCGGACAACTAAGCACCACCCAAAAGGAGTGCTGATAATAGCATGCGATTTTCTTCCCTCCTCCTCCTCCTCGTCCTCGTCCTCCTCCTCCTCCCTCACCCTTCCCCCTGTCGTGCTGGTCGGCGCTACAGCGCACGTGTGCATCTCAGTGCGGATCCCAGAAAATGGTAGACTGAATCAATACACTTGGTTCTCGGACGGCCAACTCTGCGGGAGCCTTCTGGATGTGGATCGGAGGAGTTAGGGTGATGCGGGAGGACTCGTCGATTCCAGAGGCCCTCTCTTTTCCATACAAGGGTTCCTTCTCAAATCCTGTGCCAAAGCAGTTGTTTTAGGTGGAATCTACAGGCGCTCCATTTTGTCATACGGATCCCTTGCCACTTTCTACATGCAACAGTGGTGTTCTGTTGCACACGGCTGCTGTGGTGCACACAGGCGCCGTCGTGTACACAGGCGCTGTGGTGCACGCAGGAACTGTGGTGTACACTGGTGCTGTGTTGCGCACGGCTGCTGTGGTGTACGCACGCGCTGTGGTGCACACAAGCGCTGTGGTGCATGCAGGCGTGGTGCTGCACACTGGCGCTGTGTTGCTCGCGGCTGCGGTGGTGTACATCGGCGCTGTGGTATACATAAGCGCTGAGGTGCACGCAGGCAGTGTGGCCCACACAGGCGCTGCGGTGCGGATTGCCGCCTTCTGCTTCTCCTACTTGGCCTCGGTCATCCCTGGGTATTCCCAGGCGCCGCTGGCGCGAGAGGTGACGTCGCCCGCCCCCTTCCCCCTCCCCCGGAGACGGCCGTTATCGCCCTGGAAATAAAAAAAACAGGCTCTAAAGCTGAAGGAGCTGAAAGCAAGGTGTGGCCCACCAATTTCGCAAATGAGGAAGGCGGGGACCCAGGAAGGCCCCAGCGTGTCCAACATCGAACTGGCTGCGACTCACGGGATGGAACGAGAAGGGATAAGATCGAGAAACAACAGCGTAGGAAGGAGAGAGGACACGGAAGGGCTGATGAAGCGCCGAGGGAGGAGGGGAAAGACGGAGAAAGGGGAGAGGAAGGAGAAGAGAGACCCTTGGGAAAGGATATGATATACGTGGGCGGGATGACGATGGCGGGGCGGGCGAGGGGAGGAGGGAGGACGCAGGGGAAAGGGAGGAAGGAAAGTATGAGGATCAGAAAACAGAGCGGGTGAGGGAGAGGGATTGAGGACAGGAGCTGGATGAGGAAGAGAAGAAAGAGCGAAAACAGCATCGCAGCCATGGGGGAAGAGGACCATGTGACCATTGAGCTCGGCGAGATGAACATCGGCGGGCGCCCGAGACTCACCAGACCAACCTGGCCCAGAACCCGAACTCGCCTCAGTAGCCGCCACTTCCAGGACATCAGCGGCGGCCTCCCTTCCTATACAGGGGGCCGCCTGAAGGGCCACATCGTATCTGATCTGCAGGGTGGGCTGGCACTGAGCGTAACTATTTCTTCGTGCCAGCCGGCAATGCATTGAAGCCGAAAGGGGTCCGAGCAACAACGAAACACTTCTTTTAAAGCCGTGGGCCTCACACAGCAACCAAGTTATGACAACTTGGGCCTCATGAAGCCGCCATAGACTTCCAGAGACCTCCATGAAGCCGTCCTGCGGAACGCGCTCTCTGGCTGGGATTCCGAGGCGACTCCTGCCGTGGCGACGAGGTCCCCGCCCCCCTCCTCCTCCTCCACCACCTCCCCCTCCACGTCCTCCTCCTCCGCCTCCTCCTCCTCCTCCTCCTCCTCCGCCTCCGCCTCCTCCTTCTCCTTCTCCTCCTTCTCCTGCTCCTCCTCCTCCTCCTCCTCCTCCTCCTCTCCATTTCCGCCTCCTCCTCCTCCTCCTCCTCCTCCTCCCTCCTCCCTCCTCCTCCCCCCCCCCTCCCACGAGCAGCAGCGCCGCCGCAGCCCGATCCCGCTGCCCCCCCTCTCCCTCTCCCGGCGGCCTTGGGCTCCCACTCGTCGTCCGTGTCCTCTCGGGCGCCGGCCCGGTCGGCCGGCCCAGGGCCGGAGTCCACGGCCATCGGCGCGGCGCCCTGCGCGCCGCCGGCGCGCGGCTCCACGCCCGCCCGCGGCTCCATGGGCCTTCGCAGTGCGGGTGCTGGGCGGCGGCCGCGCCCCTGGAGCCGAGAGCTCGCGCGAGGAGGGAGGGGCCGCGCTCATTCCGCGGGCGGGCTCGCGGGCCTGCCGGCGGCGAGGCTGACATGCTGTGGAGGCCCATGCCAAGGAGCACCCTGCTTGCCTCCGGGGTGCCCTGGGTTTCTTGGGTTTCGATGCTCTTGCCATGGGAAGCGTGTCGGTCCCACACCAAACATCCCTGGGCCTGCTGGGGTCTCAGAGTTGGGTCTCTTGTGGAAGGTTTTTCTTGTGGACGGGCCTCCACTGTAGTCCACGCCCCTGGTGCTGCCTGCAGCTCTGGGCGCCAAGGGTGTAGGGCATGGCGAAAGCCTGGCCTCCAGAGGCCAAGCTCCCTAAGCGATAGGTCGGGCATGTCCCCCTACAGGCGGATTTTGGATGACAAATAGAAGATACCCCAAAAAAGCTCAAACATATTTGACAAATCATGAACAAGAATCGTCCCCAGACTATGTTTTGACTATTTTTAAATCCTTTTCCTGTAGGGGGACAGGCACGACTTCACCTGAGCGGCGAATGCCGCAAGGGTTCTGTGATATTCTTTGAGAGAACACGCTCGGAGGCATCGGCACATTTGGTCGCCCGCGCCTATTGCGCAGCCTTGGGGATGTAGACAAGCTTGGGAAGCTGCGGAATGACAACCCGATGGGTGTCTGGCGCAACCTATGGCGAAACTTATGGCGTTACCCAATGGACTGTAGGCAGACTGGAGAAATCCCGATGTGGTAGACCGCGGGGGAGCTGGCGAAACCTATGGCGAAACCGATGGCGTCACTACTGAAATGTGGACAAACCCGGGGGATCGTGATTTGACTGCCTGCTGGATGCGTGGCGAAACCCATGGCGCAACCCATGGCGCACCCTCTGGGGCAACGGTGGACTTGGTAGCCTTAGGTCGGGCATGTCCTCCTACAGGCGGATTGTGGACGAAAAATGAAAAATCGTCCAAACATATTCAACAACTGTCAGAGAACAATCGAGAAATCGTCCCCAGCTTTTTTTGTTGTTGCTACATTTGAATATTCCTCCTGTAGAGGGACAGGCCCGACTTGATGGTAGCCCTCGGGGTGTCCAGCGCAAGCTTGGACACGACCGCCGGCGCCTTAGCGCGGCGGAGTAGCCGGCGGGCCGCGCCAGGCTAGGCGCACCCTGGAAGAGAAGGAAAAGCATCAGGTCGGGCATGTCCTCCTACAGGAGGATTTGCGAGGCGGGGACTTATCCATATCCACCGCCTGGGAACCGACGTCCTGGTGCCCCAGCGGGCGGTGGATATGGATATATTTCGGCCCCCGGGGGCCCGAATATGTCCATATCCACCGCACCCTCCCCGTCAGAAATCGTGGGGGGCAGGGGTAGGGTTCGCATGTGGCCCCCTAAGAGGGCGGACGCAGAGACTGAGGAACAGAAAAGGGAGGAGGCCTCGGAAGCAGAGCACCCACGCCACGAGGATCGCGCAGGCAGCCTCGGGCACCGGGAGCCCGGCGCACTCGCCTTGGGTCGGACATGTCCTCCTACAGGCGGATTTTGGACAAGAAAATCAAGAATGTCAAAAAATAGTCAAACAAGTCAAATATAGAATCTCAAGATAGTCAAAAGTCAACGAACAAATCTGGAACAAAATCAAGATAGTCCAGAATGAGCGGAAATCATACAAATAAGTAAAAGGTAGAAGATCGCTCCCATACTATTTTTGGATCTCCCGTAGCGGGACATGCCCGGCTTAACACTCGCAATCTGTGCGGGCCAGCGCACGTTGCCGAAGGGGGGGCGGCGCCGGGGGGGCAATCGAAGAGGACGGCCATCTCAGATGGGCGGCAGGCCAAATGCAGAGGAAGATGTCAAGACCTTCGAAGGTCGTCTCTGGGGAGAACTGGCGAACCAGGGGCGCCAGGATTTGTTGGCAGCCTCCTGCAGGCGGAGACCCGGAGCCAGGCCCCGCCGGAGAGCAGCCCAACGCAGGGCTGCGCGGCGACGAAGCCTGCGGTCCGCAAGCAGCGGCCATGGCGGCCGCAGGAGGGGGGGGGGAGACAAGAAGGGGGCGGAGGCAAGGGAGACGAGGAGAGGATGGAGGGCACACCCCCAGTGCGCAGCCTCGGCGGGGAGGGCGCCCGTGGCGACGAGGGGCTGCGGAAGTCAGGGTGGACCCCCGCAGCGGACCCGCGAGAGGGGCTCCACGGAGCACCCGACCGGCGCGGCAGCACGCGGAGGCAGGGAGGGGGGCGCGGGGAAGGCCAAGATGGGACCCCGCGACCAGCTCAGGCTGGTGGGGCGGGCAGCCGGAGCATCCGGGCAGCGCCCGAGCGGCGCAGAGACCGTCAAGAGAGACCAGAATGCAGCCAGGATATGCCGGACTCCAGGAGCACCTGCTCGGCGCGGCAACTGGGGAAGCAAGCGGTGCTGAAACACAGCACAGCACAGCTGAATGTCCAGAAAGGCTCCGGACGCCCCATACGGGGCCCTCAGGAGGCCTCCCGAGAGGCTCCAAGCGGCATCCAATGCGGCCTCGCGTCCACGACCCAGGCGCGGTGGCGGGTGGGAACGACGGCCACCAGATGTGGTGCCCAGGGCGGCAAAGATGGGTGCTTGTTTGCGCTCGTCGCCCGCCGCATGACAGGGGCCTCGTATAGGCATCGAGCTCGGCCGAAACCGCATGGAGGATAGGCTCCAACCGTCCACAGGATCGCCGCAGCTGCGTCTATGGACGATCGACCACTGTAGCGCAGAGCCTGCAGGAAGAATCTCATCGGTGCCCTGGCGCACATGCGTGCGCGATCCTTCCCTGGTCCTACCCCCACGGTGCAGGTGTTTTTGGGGCACGGTGTGGTGGCACAGGGGGGCTCCCGCGGATACTGGGTCTCTGCGGATCCTCCCGTGGGCTTCGGAGAGGGGCTCGTGATGGGCGAGACGTCAGACGGTCCAACAGATATTCTGTCTCAACACTCGCGGCGTGCCTAAACCGAGCACCAGGTTCATGCTTTCCACGGGTCGGCGAATGTGGCGCCAACCGGATGACTTTCTGCGCGTGCCACGCGCTCGTGGCGCAGAGGGGTGTGTGCCCGCGGGAGGTGTGGCGACATCCAGGGTTGTTGCCCCATGCCGTTCAGGGTTGGGTTGACATGTTTGTCTATGCCCCCAATCTGGACCCTCATGAGATTTGGGGCGTGAGCAGGGGGGAGAATTAACAACACGTCGATCGCCCGTGGCGAGCCGATTCTCCCGCTAGACGTGTGGATCCGCTCTCGACCATTTCTTTCTCCACGCGGCAGAGATGGGATCCGCATCGAGCTACTCTTCCCCGCCTCTCCTCTCCCCCATCTCCATCAAAGACCCAAACAGTCCAACCAACTCGACCCCCTGTCCTCCCCCCCTCTCGAAGCTGCTCAGCCATCTAGTCAGTCAGTCAGTCAGTCAGTCAGTCAGTCAGTCAGTCAGTCAGTCAGTCAGTCAGTCAGTCAGTCAGTCAGTCAGTCAGTCAGTCAGCGATTACGATCAACCCGTATAATAAGGACGCACGAGAAGGATGCAAGGGCCTTGGAAGGCCATGCGGACACTCTGCGAGCGGGGCTTGGCCAGCGAAAGTGGCCAAGGATAGGCTGACGGGGAAGGCTAAAGATTGGAAAATAGCTCAGCCTTACTATGCGGGTTGACTGTAGGCCAAGAGACCCGAAGCCTGAACGAAACAACGGGGAGGAGCACAGACGTGATCCCGAG
The DNA here is from genome assembly GCA_963575745.1 of Prorocentrum cordatum. Classification (NCBI taxonomy): domain Eukaryota; class Dinophyceae; order Prorocentrales; family Prorocentraceae; genus Prorocentrum; species Prorocentrum cordatum. The sequence continues at coordinate 95,300 of CAUYUJ010017916.1, forward strand.
AGGGTGCAGCGGTATGCACGCGCAGAGTCTGGAGAGGGGGAGGCTCGAGGGGGAGCGTTAGGGGGGACGCGTCGACGTGGAGTCGGCGACACATCTTCGATAGATCGGCGAGAGGCCCTCGATAGCGATTGCGCAGACTTCTGGGCGGGGTGGGCTGTGCTGTCGGGACCCTGTCGGCGATGAGTGGGTGACTCGGAGTCGATGCACCCCCCCTGAGCCCATCCCACCCCCTAACGTTGCCCCCCGCGCGGAGCGCGCCAGGGAGGAGGAGGAGGAGGCGGAGGAGGAGGCGGAGGAGGAGGAGGAGAGGAGGACAAAGAAAAGGAGGAGGAAGGAGGCGAAGGAGGGAGGAGGAGGAGGAGGCGGAGGAGGAGGGGAGGAGGAGGAGGAGGAGGCGAGGAGGAGGAGGAGGGAGGAGGAGGAGGAGGAGGAGGAGGAGGAGGGACGAGGAGGACGAGGAGGACGAGGAGGCGGAGGAGGAGGAGGACGAGGAGGACGAGGGTGAGTGACTCCCTGGGGCTCCTCGTCGTCCTCCCCCGCCGCGCCCTCGGCGCTGGCGGCCGCGCTGGCCTCCGGCGGCTCCTCGCCCAGCGGCTCGCCGCGGCGCCGCCGCAGGGAAGACTCGCGGGGGCGACGGCGCACGCACGCCGAAGGCCTCTCGGCGGCCAGTCGGCGGCCCCTCGGCGGCCCCTCGGCGGCCCTTCGGAGGCCCGTCGGAGGAGGCCCGTCGGAAGCCCGCCGCGCGCGCACGCCGGCGCGAGGCTCTCGCGGCCGCGGGCCGAGGAGAGTCGCCGTCGCCGTGGCCGCGGTCGTGGCCGTGGCCGTCGTCGGGGTGGTCGTGGCCGTGGCCGTTGCCGTGGCCGTAGCCGTGGCCGTCGTCGTGTTCGGGTCCGTGCTCGTGGCGACGCCGTGGTCGTGGTTGTGGTCTTGGTTGTCGCCGTGAGATGAGGAGGAAGAGGAGTCGGGGTAGGATGAGCGGGCGGGTGGAGGGAGGAGGAGGGAGGAGAAGGGAAAACCAGAGTAAACCCAAGATGCCGAAGTTATGCTGCAATACACACCCTCGTCCCAAACCCCATCCTCATAAGTCCGCACAGGCCTTCCTTTCAACTGCAAGAAATGCCTGTTGAAAAACCAACATCTATGGCTGCCACTCAGGCGGGAGCCTCGTTTTCAAAATTTAATGCCTTGTACTTCTGTTGGGGAATCCGCTGGCCACATTGGAGGCAAACGTGCTGCGAGGCGGAGGGTCCAGCTCCAACGGATTTCTTGTTCCCTGCAACAGATCCAATTCCCAACGTTATAATTCCCAACCGTCTTGTGGTGTTGGGTCCTCGTTTTGAAATAACGGTCCCCGCGTTCTCCTCCTCCTCCTCCTCCTTCTCCTCCTCCCCCTTCCCCCTCCTCCATCACCATCACCATCACCATCACCATCACCATCACCATCACCACCACCATCACCATCACCATCACCATCACCATCACCAGCATCAGCATCAGCATCATCATCATCATCATCATCATCATCATCATCATCATCATCATCATCATCATCAGCAGCAGCAGCATAATCATGATCATGATCATGATCATGATCATGATCAGCATCAGCATCAATATCATCATCATCATCCTCACCCGTTTCAGCACACCCCTCACACGTTTCGTGGCCCCATAAGAAGCCCCATCGAAGGTCCCAGTGCTACCGTCCGCATGCGTCCCGCACACCCAGTACAGTGCTTCGTGGCCCCGTAAGGAGCCCCACCGAAGGTCCCAGTGCTACCGTCCGCATGCGTCCCGCGCACCCAGTACAGCGCTTCGTGGCCCCATAGGGAGCCCCACCGAAAGTCTCAGTGCTACCGTCCGCATGCGTCCCGCACACCCAGTACAACGTTACGGGGCCCCATAGGGAGCCCCACCAAATGTCCCAGTGCTACCGCCCGCATGCGCCCCACACACCCAGTGCGGCGCTTCGTGGTCTCATAGGGAGCCCCACCGACGGCCCCAGTGCTACCGTCCGCATGCGTCCCGCACACCCAATACAGCGTTTCGTGGCCCCACAGGGAGCCCCACCGAACCCTCCAATGGGACCGCCCGCATGCGCCCCACACACCCAATTTAGCATTCTCACCAACCCAATACAGCGTTTCGTGGGACCGCCCAAATGCGTCCCATACACACAAAATTTGGCACGTTCACCCACC
>CAUYUJ010017916.1:102500-136087 GCA_963575745.1 Prorocentrum cordatum
AACCACCCAGTACAGCGCCTCGTGGCCCCATACGGAGCCCCCAGCGGGACCGCCCGCATGCGTCCCATACACCCATTTAAGGAATTACCACCCACCCAATACAGCGCTTCGTGGCCCCATGGGGAACTCCACCGACGGCCCCAGTGCTACCGCCCGCTTGCGTTCCCCCCCCCGCCCAGTGCAGCGCTTCGTGGCCCCACATCGAGCTTCACCGAAAACGATATTCACACTTGCGGCGCCCACAACTGCATATGGTGGGGTCCATCGCCAGGAAAATGCATGTTCTCGTTCCAGTGTTGCAACGACTGAACTCCTCGCGGGGACACCAAGCCGAAAACCACTGGGTCCCCCCCAGAATCGCGTAATCCGAAAGTGTGGTTAACCGTGGGAGTGTAACACGCAACGGCTTTGCGCCCCCGAAGCCACGTCGCACTCCCGAGGCCATAGCCCGAGATACATGACCTTGGCGACGTACCCAAACCCTGCGCAATGCCAGGCGCGAGTACCCTGCGACACGTAGTACAGAGGTGATGACGTGACACGGGCGCATATAATTCTGCGAGCGGCATTCGTGAGGCTCGCAGCCCTCCACGGATGGCGAGGTCTCGCTCAGATCTGCGAGGAGGAAGAGGAGGAGGTGGAGGAGGTGGAGGGGGGAGGGAGGGAGGGAGGAGGGAAGAACGAGGAGGGGAGCATTTCGCCACCAGACGAGGCCTTGCTTTCGGGGGCGTGCCGATTTCGAGTTTGTGCTAATTGGTCTTGATCAATACCGTTTCGTTCAAGACGTTCTCGGTTCCTTGCATGCTTCGTCCAGTCGATGCCTTTGAAGCGGCCTCCCTTGTCAAGGACGTCATTGGTGACAGCTCTTCAGGTCATCTTGCCCGTGCAGCACTTCCTGGTGCATGTCATGACTGGGGTTGAGGCAGACGTGCTGCTGTCTTTTGTCTGGTCGCAGGTGTTCAACCACCCCTCGGCGCTCAACCACCTTTGCTTCTTACCTGACGCGCTGTTTGATTTCCCGGGCCGCCGGCCGAGGCATACTCTGAGGATGATCGCCCATTTACTCCTCGCTGCGGGAACCAAGAATACCGCTTGCGCCTATATCTCAGCGAGCCCAAAGATGGGCTGCGCGCGTGTTGCGAACTCTGCCTCCTGGGAGGCCCCCCAAAGCTGGGTTGGCAGATAGCCTCTTGTGCACCTCCACCCAGCAATTCTGCAAAAGCCAGGTCCTAGCGAACTAGTCCATCAGTCGTCCAGCGAGCAGTTACTCGATGGTCAATGCGATGTTCAACAATGCCTCAATCTACCGCCTCCTGCTGTTCCAAGCTCTTCCTTCCCGTCCTGATCCTCTTCCTCATCCTCCTCCTCCTTCTCCTCGACCATCCTTCACCTCCTCCACCTCCTGATTGCCCCCCTCCTCTAACCCTTCCTCCTGGCCCTCACCTTCCCCCGTTGACGCCATGCTGTCCGCCGCTGCTGGTCACAACCCCGTCGAAGACCACCCCCAGCCGTGGCGACGGCACAGCGAGCGGAAGGAAACAACCTGGAGAGACGGAGCCGAGAACTAGCAGAAGAGCGCGGACAGACAGTACGGCGGGGAGCCGCCTGCGATCCATAAAAACAAAGAAACGAACCGAGGCATCGATCATCGACGAGGGTCGACGATCGAGGGTCGCAATGTGTGACGCTTTGGGCCCATCTCTGTTCGAGGCCTCCCTGGGCCTCCTGAGATCTCTTTTGGCCCCTGCAACTACCCACATAAACCGAAACATGTTAGCCATCGTAGACCCCCCAAACAGCAGGGTATTGCACCATCCATGTGTAATCGATGTGTTGCACGCTATGCGATGGTTTCTGCGTGTGGTGCAGTATGCGTTGCTAGCTACGTGGTGAAAGCTGCGCGGTGCAAGTTGTGTGACGCTCATGATTGGCAACGCCTGGGTGGTGCGAGCTGTGCGGTGCGAGCTGTGTGGTGGCAGCTGGCCGCTGCAAATGCTGTGACACGGCCTGCGTGGTACGCGCCACGCCGTGCGCACTGCGTGGTGCTGCCTCTGTGGTGCACGCTGTGTGGGTGCAAGCCCCGCGGGCGCTCGCGAGGCGCCCAGGGGCGGCGGCGGGCACCGGGAGAAGCCCTGGCAGACCCACACCGGGGAACGGGCCGCCCACGACCAGGGCCGCGCTGACGGCGTGCCTGGCCAACGGTGCGCTCGGGAAATCCTGCTTCTGTGACGCCGAGCCCACGCGAAACAGGATGCAGGACATCACGCCACACACCGCTGCCTGCATCTCGAACCCGCGGATGCATCGAGCGAACACGGCCCAGCGAGTGGTGGGAAAGCACGAGCCACGCGTTCCAGGAAGAGGAGGAGGAGGAGGAGGAGGAGGAGGAAGAGGAGGAGGAGGAGGAGGAGGAGGAAGAGGAGGAGGAGGAGGAGGAGGAGGAGGAGGAGGAGGGAGGAGGAGGAGGAGGAGGAGGAGGAGGAGGAGGAGGAGGAGGAGGGAGGAGGAGGAGGAGGAGGAGGAGCCCACAATTGGTTTTCCTACTTCGCCGGCAGCTGACACACCGCTTGGCGCGCCTATAATCGGCACGAGGCGCCCACCGGCGGGCGCCGGGCACCAAAAGCCCTGGCAGGCCCACCCAGCGCACAGAGGGCGCCCACGAGGCGCCCACGAGCTGCCACCCGCCGCGCACCAGGCGAAGCCTCGGCACGCGCATCCCATTGTGAAGGGGAACTCGGACACACAAATAAATACACACAAATAAACATATTCCCCATATTTTCCCATATTTATTGGATTTCTGTCTTCCCCCCCACTTCCCATATTTTCCCATATTTTCTGGGGAATCGACGATTAATTGTGTCTGTGTGCTTTTTCTCCTCCTGAGACTTGTCAACCCAAGTACAGTCGGGGCGTTGACCTAAGGAACCCCAAAAAATGAGGAGCGAGGCCCCTTGCTCCCATCAGTTAACCTTCGACTTCCCATCGAAGACATAAGGAAAATCTTTGCGGGCTACCATATTTCATCCCCACAAGTGGGTTGACGCGCCTGGAAAACCAGAGGCAAGCTGTGAGACACTTAAGGAACGCGGAGCCCCTCCCGAACCAAAAGGGTTCCTTCTTCAGGGCCCCGACCGTAGGAGCCCCCGAGTGCAAGCGCTGTTTGGGGAACGGCTCACGCCTCAAGTGTTGGAGGCCAGGGGCGCGAGGCCGAGGGAGGGCACTGCTCCACTTCGAGCAGGTCGGGCATGCTCTCCGAAAGGCAGATCTTGGAAGAACAGCTAACCATAGTCAAGACGTAGCCCAACATAGTCAAATAAGGGCACGGCGAATCGTCACCAGAGTATGTTTTGTATTCTGGAATGCTCCTCCTGTGGACGGACATGCCCGATTAAAGCTCAGTAGCGAATGCAGGGCGCTGGTATGACTCCACTCGACCCGCGCCTCGGCGGCGATGACAAGGGCGAGTACCCCAGGGGCGGGCATTACACATATTCGCCCAGGAGCCTCGTCGAAGACATAAGTCATTGGCGCCCCTGAATACATGTATTGCTCTCCCCTGGGCTATTCGCCCCATGTCGTCGCCTCTGAGCGCCCTCGGCGCGCAGCGGCGCCCACCGCGCGGAAGCCTTGCAGGGCGGAGGCCGAGGGGCGCAGTTAACAGAAGGGACCCCGAGCAGGGACTGCGGGCCTCTTCTGGTTGGCCCCGCTGGCGCCCAGGTGCCACTGGCGAGCGCCCGGAGACGAGCCCGGGGAAGGACCCCCGGAACCTAGAGCCCCCCGAAACCCGAGTGGCCCTGCGTTGGCCCCCCGAGGCAAAGCATCGTGTCGGGAGGAAGGGGTTGGGAGGGCGAAGGGCATGAGCAGCAGCACCCGGATGCAGTGAACGATCCCTTCGGCCGCCTACGGGTAAGGCTACCCTCACATCTCCGAGCCCCATCCTCCCAGCCCGAAAATTGCCTTCCCGACCCTCCCCGCGGCATGGGCAGAAGGGGCCCCCCCCCCCTGGCGGCGCCCGCGCGCCGACGCCAATGGCGACCGCAGCCACCCCCCGAACCGCGAGGTGGCGCGTGCGCCTCCGCTCGGCGGCCCGGCTCTACGCCCTTGCGCGCCCCGGCCTCCCGACGGACCGCCGGGGCGGGAGGTCAGGACCTGGGCTCTCCTGGGCGGGTGGCGGGTGCTGGCTGGCCCAAACAACCCTCTGGCCATCGCTCGGACGTCCATTCCCTGTGCTTTTTTTCGGTTTCGTGCGTGGCTTTTTCGCCAAATGATCCAGGATGCTCCTCGCTGGCCCTCGCCGAAGGAACAATGCACACGTCCGAACGATGCCAAGCCCTGGGGTGAAGCACGGGGCCCCAGAGTGGGCCTGTCGGGGCCCCCGCTGGCTCTCCAAAAGGAGCCCCCCAAGGGGCCTTCTTTCGGGGCCGTTTTTTTTTTTTTTTTTTTTTTTTTTGTTTCTCTCTCTCTCTCTCTCTCTCTCTCTCTCCCCCCCCCTTCAGTGGGTCGCCCGCCATTATGCCGCCCGCCCGCGACCTGGCCCCTCTCGGCCCCCCGTCGTTGCCCGGCACCTCCCGAGCCCGGCCGACCCAGCGCATGGTCCGCGCGGGGGCCCGAGGTGGCAGCCGCGCCCGCACGGGGGGCATGCGGCTCCCTGGGCGGGGGGGCTCTCGGAGGATACCCCGCCGCATCGCCGACGCATCGGCCCGACGTCGGGGTGGAGACGATGCTGGCGGCGCGCGTAAAGGGTGTGTGTGTGTGTGTGTGTGTGTGTGTGTGTGTGTGTGTGTGTGTGTGTGTGTGTGTGTGTGTGCGTGTGCGTGTGCGTGTGCGTGTGCGTGTGCGTGTGCGTGTGCGTGTGCGTGTGCGTGTGCGTGTGCGTGTGCGTGTGCGTGTGCGTGTGCGTGTGCGTGTGCGTGTGCGTGTGCGTGTGCGTGTGCGTGTGCGTGTGCGTGTGCGTGTGCGTGTGCGTGTGCGTGTGCGTGTGTGTGTGTGTGTGTGTGTGTGTCTGTGCGTGTGTGTGTGTGGGTGTGGGTGTGGGTGTGGGTGTGGGTGTGTATGTGTGTGTGTGTGTGTGGGGGGTGGGTGACAAACCTCCCTTTAGTAAGCCTCCCTTTAGTGAAAACGGCCTAGGACAGAAACCGACGGACCTGGACCCGCAAAAATGACGGCCGCAACGCCCTCTCGCGAACCGACAACGGCCAATTCACTAATCGACGTGTCAGGGTAGGAGGTCTATCAACCTCCGAGTGTGGGGGGGGGAGGCTTCTTGGAAGGAGGCTGCCTCTCAGATGGCGCCAGAGCCCTGCATCCACGGGCAGGGCCCGCGCAGGGGTGCTCCGAAGAGGAGCTCCCCCCCCCCTTTGCCCCCTCTGCTGACGAACAATCAACACGCACCCATGCCCATAAGGGGGGACGCAAAAAGCTGTGGGTGCGTGTTGTCGGATGGGGGTGCCCGCTCGAACAGGAGCCCCCCCCGAGGTCCGGCAACCCGCACCCATGCCCATAGACCAGCCACCTCCCTCCGACCCCCCAATGGGTACCCAGGCTTCCGACGTCATGATGTGTTTGTTCTTCATAGCGTCGACCCACAGACGTCTCGACCCATTCCCAGGGACGGGCTTCTCATCCTGAGTCGCTTCTGACGGCCCCGAGGCCCGGCAAGGGCGCCCCAAGAAGCCAAGAAACAGCGAACAAAGCTCCCGTCCTGATTCTTGCTTCGTTGCTCGATGGGGGTCTGGGGACGTGCGCGCGTCCGCTCCTTCGCCATCCGCGCGCGGCCGAGGCGGAGCTCGGGACCCCGCCACGCCGCCGACGCAGCGGCGGCGAGGCGAGGCCGCGGCCTCCTCCGCTCGTGGCCCCGACCCGGGCGGCCCGTCCCCCTTCTCCCTTCTCCTCCTTCTCCTCCTCCTCCTCCTCCTCCTCCTCCCTTCTCCTCCTTCTCCTCCCCCCCGCCCAGCGGGGCGAGGCCGGCCGCGGGGGGCCTGCTCCACAGGCATGCTCCCGACTTGTACGTAACGCCGCGTCTCTACGCTTAAGGTCGGGAATGCCCCCCTACAGGCGGGTCTTGGAAGAAATGCCAAACACAGTCCAGCAAACACTTCAGGATAATTTTGTTTCACCATCCTTGACTTTTCCTACGGTAGTGGGGCCTGCCCGACTTGACTCTACGACGCATCGGCTGCAATGCTGGCGCGGCGGTGAAGATGGCGTCTGTCGTGGCCGCTGCTCCAAAGTACTAGGCAACAGCAACTCAAAGCTCACGCGTCCTGAAACAATCAAATCAGGACGTGAGGCTCGTGTTTTTTGGGGCCGTTGGGGGCCCTCGCCGGGCCCCAGGACAGTAAAAACGACTCAAGATGAATAGCCAGTCCAGGGGAAGGGGTGTCCGGACTTCGGGGGACCGCGCATCCCAAAGCCCCTTCGTCGTGATTCTTACTTGCAGCGTCGACCCCCAGAGGTCTGGAGCCCTGCCCCGGGACCGGCTTGTCATCCCGAATCGTTTGCTTGACGCTCCCGAGGGCTGGGAAAGGCCCCCGGAGGCCGGAAACGATGCACATCTCCCCTCGTGTTTTTTTCAAAACGCGCGGGGGTCGGAGGAGGAGAATGAGGAGGAGGAGGAGGAGGAGGAGGAGGAGGAGGAGGAGGAGGAGGAGGAGGAGGAGGAGGAGGGAGGAGGAGGAGGAGGAGGAGGAGGGGAGGAGGCGGAGGAGGAGGAGGAGGAGGAGGGGAGGAGGCGGAGGAGGAGGAGGAGGAGGAGGAGGGGAGGAGGAGGAGGAGGAGGAGGAGGAGGAGGGGAGGGGAGGAGGAGAGTAGCAGGAGGAGGAGGAGGAGGAGGAGGAGGGAGGAGGGAGGAGGGAGGAGGAGGAGGAGGAGGAGGAGGAGGAGGAGGAGGAGGAGGAGGAGGGGGAGGAGGGAGGAGGAGGAGGAGGAGGAGGCGGAGGAGGAGGAGGAGGAGGAGGAGGAGGAGGAGGAGGAGGAGGAGGAGGAGGAGGAGGGGGAGGACGAGGAGAAACAAATCGACACATCGCCTTTCTGGGCCGCGCGCGCCTGCCACGGGGCCCCTCCCGGGCCTGAGGCGCCCTCGCTGGGCAGGGCATGGCCAGGGCCCGGGCCGCGCGGCGTGCCCAGGGCCCGCGCGGAGGAGGAGGAGGAGGGGGAGGAGGAGGCGGAGGAGGAGGAGGAGCAGGAGGAGGAGGAGGAGGAGAATGACTGGGAGGAGGACTGGGAGGAGGAATGGGAGGAGGAGGAGGAGGAGGAGGAGGAGGGGGGGAGGGGGAGGTGGAGGAGAAGGAGGAGGAGGAAGAGCATGAGGGATGAGGATGAGGATGAGGGATGACGGATGAGGATGTGGAGGAGGAGGAGAAGGAGGAGGAGCAGGAGGAGGAGGAGGATAATGAGGAGGAGAAGGACGAGGAGGATGGATGAGGATGCGGATGAAGAGGAAGAGGAGGAGGAGGAGGAGGAGGAGGAGGGAGGAGGGATGAAGGATGAGGATGAGGATGAGGGATGAGGCTGCGGAGGATGAGGATGCGGAGGACGAGAAGGATGGGGAGGAGGAGGAGGAGGAGGAGGGAGGAGGATAACGAGGAGGAGGAGAGTGAGGAGAAGGAAGAGCGGTGAGGAAGAGGAGGGATGTTGTTGATGATGATGATGCTGCTGCGGATGATGATGAGGAGGAGCAGGAAGACGAGGAGAAGAAGGAGGAGAAGGAGTGTTGATGATGATGAGGAAGAGAAAGGGAGGAGAAGGGATGAGGGGGTGGAGGAGGAGGGAGCAGGAGGAGGAGGAGAAGGAGGAGGAGGATGAGGAGGGGGAGGAGGGGGAGGAGAAGGGAGGAGGAGGATGAGGAGGAGGAGGAGCAGGAGGAGGGAGGAGGAGGAGGAGCAGGAGGAGGAGGATGAGGAGGGATTAGGATGAGGATGAGGAGGAAGAGGGGGAGGAGGAGGAAGAGGAGGAGGAGGGCTACTGATGATGATGAGGATGATGATGAGGAGGAGTATGAGGAGGAGGAAAGATGAGGATGAGGACGATGAGGAGGAAGAGGAGGAAGAGGAGGCTGTGTAAACGCATGAGTCATCAACGATGTTAGAGTAAACCCTCTCCCAAACTCCCCCTTGTTCCTCCAACAACTCATCTCCACTGAGGGAACTGCCACGTCGGAAGACAACCGTTGAATAGTTTGAAGCATGTCAAAGAATTGTTGTCGGGATTCCAACGCCACGGACCAACCTGACTGTTGCGTACTGACGAACCTGAATCGAGCCATAATGCCATTTTGGGACTTCAACACTGCGAATCAACGTAACTGTTGCGCCTGCGTAATCCTGAATTTTTCCCAAACGCCATGTCTGGTGTTCTGATCGTGGGGCTCCGCGAAACGCTAGCAAATTCTTAAAAAAAAAAAAAAAACGAATGCTCGCTGCGCTAAGGCGAGAACCACACTTTGACAACCACCCGCCCTCAATCCGTGCAGCTCTGGCAAGCTGTTAAAACGAATGAACGCTGCGCTAAGGCGAGAACCACATTTTGAAAACCAGTCGCCCTCCATCTGTGCATCTGTTGCCAATGTTCAAGCTTCAGGGTCACAAATGGTGAGGAAGTCTAACGCGCAACGCCCGGCCCGCCATAAAAAAGGGCCTCGGGGTGCGACACGCATGATATATATATATATATATATATATAGGGAAAAGGAATGGAGGAGGAGGAGGAGGAGGAAGAGGAGGAGGGGAAGCAGGAGGAGAAGGAGAAGGAGGAGGAGGAGGGCGGAGGATGAGGAGGGATGAGGATGAGGATGAGGATTGCGATGAGGATAATGATGAGGAGGAGGAGAAGGAGAAGGAGAAGGAGGGATGATGATGCTGATGATAATGATGATGAGTAATGATGATGATGCTGATGCTGCTGCTGATGATGATGATGAGGAGGACGAGGACGAATGAGGAGGAGGAGGACGAGGAGGGAGAGGAGGAGGAGGAGGAGGAGGAGGAGGAGGAGGAGCAGGAGGAGGAGACGACGTACTCGTGAAGGCCCGTCCGACCGCCAGCCTCGACCTAATACCAACGCATGAGCACCGGCAGAAGGAGAGTGGGCTCCTGCCGGGTGGCGTTTGGGTTCTTTCTCGGCCTCCCGAAGGGCAGCGAAACCTTAGCCACTTCCGCTACCAGCAGAGCCCACAAGATGGCGTTCGAATCGGACTATGTGTGAATAGGCGAAGGCACAGCGGGTAGGCTCCCCGCCGCGCCCTGAAATGTGATAAGAAGCAAAAGGGCGAGGTGGGCAGAGCAACACCGAAAGAAGTGTGGAGCGAGAGCAGGTCCTTTACCGCTTCATGGCCACCTTTGCCGCACCTCTGATTCCATATGCCCTCGCAAGGGACATCGGGGAACGTTGTGCGACGTCCTTGGCCTTATGGTACATATGGAAGGCCAGGACAACTGCTGGCAAGCACTCTTCACGCGTGAGTTCCGAACCCGCCCGCCCGTAGTCGCCCGCCCACCCTTGCCCCAACAACGTCAGAAGTGAGCCTGGAAAGTGACGGCGCCTCCGTGCATGGTGCATGGCGAGGTGATGGAAAAGGCGCGGGCAGCGGAGGTAGCGTGCAATCTTGCCGGGGGCGGTGCAGCCCCAAATCCAAGTGGTGGGGGGAGTGCCTACATGCAGGCGGCGCATGGTTGTCCACGCACCGCAGAAAGTCTTGAGAATGCTCCGTTGCCATGCTGGCTTCAAACGTGTCATTCAAGACGTACAAGTGTCCCCACCGCCCATCCATCGACCGCCCCCCTCCAGGAATCATGATTTGCCAAGCCTGACGTTTCCGCAGCGGGTGCGCGAAGGATTCTGGGAAGGCACTCGGGCGGAGCGCGCGAAAAAAACATGCGTTGAGGATGTGGCTCGCGGCCCTCTCGCAGCCTCTGAAGCACGTATGCGCGGCACGGAAAGCGTCGGGGCAGCCCTGCATGCTGGCGCGACGCGGCGGGGGCGTGCGCGCTCGCTCGAAAAAATGCGCAGTGGAGCGTGGTCTTTTCAAGCGTGCGCCCGAATATTTGCCGGCGCAAAAGCGAACAATGGTGGCATGACCCTGCGCGCGCTCTCTGAGGTCGTGCCAGGCAGGCTGCCAAACATGATTCACTGTCCAGAATGGTGCGCGCCAACTGTTTGTCCAGCCAAGTACAGAGACAGAAGAAGGAGCAACGGATCAGCGAGGCTGAGGCCGTTCGGCGGCACTCTGGCCAACTTACGCAATGCCTTGTGTCCCAGCTTCCAAATCTGGGCAAAGATGGGAAAGAGCTGAGCCGGGCGAGAGAGCAGTGGAAAAGGGCCCTGAAAGTACCCAGGTTCGCTAACGCACTGGGGGCGGCACCAGAGTGGGGGAGGGCGATAAGGCGGGCGCATCATGTGTCTGCAGCGGGGCCCCAGATGACGCTTAAAGGGGCAGCGGGCCCCATGTCAACCCCGATGTACGCGTGGCGCGGCCTGCAATCTCAAAATTGCAACACTGCGGGGTCCGCCGTCGCAGCTCCAAGCGGATCCCACCCTTGATTGCGTCCGCGCACTCGGCCCAACAGGGGGCCGGGACACATTTCGCCCTTAGGAGCTTGAGCAGAGCAAGACGTTCGACGTCTAGATAAACTCTGGGGACTCCCACGAGATCCCGAAGGCGAGGCATCGCCGTGCCAGCGTCGTCCGCACAGCCCCAAAGGGTGCCTTTGCGTTGCCTCGCCCGCGGCATCTGGGTGGCTGCGCGCAGGAGGCGGAAGACATGTCGGGTCCATGGCTAGAGCCCAAAGCGACCCTGAGAGAGGACATCCCTGTAGAACGCCCGGGCACAGATGGAACAGAAAAACGACTTGATTTTGGATCCGAGCTGGGGGCGCAAATCTACTCGGGATCTCATTGATGGCCCAGACTCGGGAAGGCTGTCTCCGCGTCGTCGGCGGGCGAACGCCGGGAGGTCCGAGTCCACCGCGGGATTGGCGCCGGCATAGCGGACCGCGGCGTGCAGGTGGATGATGTTCGACAGGAAGCTTCGCCCTGGGATGCAGCCCTATTGGGCTTCGCGTGCTAGTTTTTGAACGACCTTGCGGATCTGGAGGTTAGTGGCGCTGGCCATATTTTTGGGGTAAGTATGACGTAGGCTGAGGGGTCGCACCTTGCCGGGGTTCCGAATGCGTGCCCGGGCATCTTCTGTTTCCGCCCCTCCAGGGAGAAACGCGAATGGACCGTCGTAAAGATCCAGGGGGAACAGCATGACCAGCATATAGACGGCGCATAAGACGATGTAGAACCGTTAATTGTTCGGGGAGCGCTTTCCCTGCATCGTAGGTAAGTTGATCGGGTCCAGGGGCAGAACGTCTAGCATGTCTAAAGGCACTGTGGAGGTCAGCTTCAGAGGGTAGCCGAAGGGGAAGCGGGGCTTGCCAGGGGCAGCTTGATCTAGAAAGTCCTTCAGTGCCTGATCATATACAATCTTAGCTGCACAAACCAGGCTCCAGTGGGCATTGAGCGAAGAAGCTATGGCTCCAGGATCTCGGGCAACATCTGAGGTCTCGCGGAGGCCTTCGGGGCGGGTCCCCGCGAGCGCTAGACGGCGAGCTTTAGGGCCCCAAAGGTTGGAGCGACGCTTGTGCGTCCGAGCAGCGCGCCGCTCGTCCTCCGCTGCTGCCCGCTGCCCCCTGCGAGGCGATTTGGAATCCCTGCTCTCCGCTGCCCTGGCCCCCCGCTGGATGAACTCGCAAGTCAGGGTGTTCATGATGGTGGCGAAGCTGGTCCTATCCTGCAGCTGGAGCACCCCGTCCGAGATAATTAAGACGCGAACCCCGTCTCCACGGCGGCCTCAATTTCTCCGCCGCGAGGGCGTCGCTGCGCCAGACGCAGCGGGAGACGACGCGCAGCGCGATGATTCTGCCGCCTTTTGCACGTGCCTGGCGGGCAGCTATGATCATCGAATCCTTCGTGCGTCGCCATTGATGAACCGCTGGGAACGATCAAGCTGCGCAGCAGCCAGCAGCTGTTGAAGTATAACGGGACAGCGTGGGTCTCGAACGACCTGCTCGGGAATGCTCGAACCTTGGTCTTATCGTGCTCGGCCTGGAAGGTGGGCGGCGACGGGCGCGCGGTCGTCCGGCCTGGCGCCCGGGATGGCGGCGGCGCCACTGCCCGCCTCAACCGGCGCATCAATGTCCAGCAGGTAGTGGGCAAGGACACCAATAAAGACTCGATCTAGCGCGGCCGCCGTCGCAATATCCCTGCATTTATGCGCGGGGCAATCCGCGAATATCCCCGTGACAATGGTGAACATCTGCCCCCAGTAGCTTTGGAATGGTTGCCCGTGCGCAGCAGGAGCGGGATGGGCAACGACATTTTCCTCGACGGGGTCGACGTAGCCACGTGTAGGCCCAGCCTCGATGTCGAAGTCACCTACGGCAGCGCAGGCTCGTAGAGTGGGATTGTGCCTACTCCAGATCGCCAGTTCTCGCCATTGTGTTGGAAAATTTGCTTGACTGGTAGCTTCGATCTCGAACTCGTGAACGTTGAGAAATTGCATCGCGAAGCTATCCTCAGGATTGGAGATGGCGAGCAGGGGGGCTCGGCTGGGGCAAAGACTTGCATGCCGAAGTTGGACCAGTGGATTATCTTGCCCGCGGTTGTCCACGGGCGCAAGACATGATTGTTCTCCAGCCTTTTATGAGGGAGGATTGTAGAAGACCGTGCAAGGGCAAGGGCAAGCCGAAATAGCTGTCTGCAGTTGGACCCATGCACCGCGACACTCTTGCAGTATGATGGCAGCACCACGACGCATGGACATGGCCAAATTATTGAGCTCGGCATTATTGAGCTCGGCTTTCCTGAGAGACCTGCGAGCATTCCAACAAATCACACTTCTATTCCTACTCTTGCTTTCCATCGTCCATGGTGGCCATCGCGTAGATGCATCCACGCTTGCGAATGCCGGTCCAAAAGCAGCCACCAGTGGTGTTTTGTCAATGCTGAAGCACGCGGTGATCGGAAGACTCCAACGCAATGTGAAGGGTTCCTTAGCACCTCGGACCTCAATGGCCACAATGGGGATCGCATCGATGGTGATTCGGCCCTTCGACCTGTGTGTTCCGATGTCGTGGCAAAGGTGCGCTTCATGAGCGATGCGCTGCAGTCGTTTCGTTTGCAAGTTCCCACTTGTTTCGGACTCTTGCCGACAATGATGTGCATTAGAGTGTTGGTGCCAGCCGTGTCCACGGAGTGAAATGTTCTGAAGCCTGCTAATGTTCCGAAAGCACGGGGGAAAGCAATGGCGCGGGCTGGCCCAGCGGCTCCTCCCAGGTCTCGAAGATGAAAGCGTCGCTGTGGCACGTCACCACGAAGCTTAAGCTGATCAGCGGGCACGCCCGAAGCATTGATCAATTCTGCCAGCGCTGCTGTAACTGTCTGAAGGGGCAACGGCACGCGGGGCGCCGGTTGCAAGGGGCTCAAGCATGAATGTAGGACCTGGAGCTCTCTCCCATTCCGGCTACTTCTGGGTGTCGAAGGGGATGACTGACTCTGCCAATGACAGTGTTAGTTCCATGGCCTGCAACTGTTGGGGCGTGCGCTGTTGATCGGCTTCCACGCATTCAGCTCCGGATTGAAGGTCGTGGATGCTTTTGTCGTGCACCTCCAGGTGAACGGTAATTTTGCCTGCTGAACGAGAGAAACTCCTGCACCTGGACGTTGAAGACAGTCTGTTGTTTTTGGATGAGCTGGCCAGCTGTCGCAGAGAGCCGACCAGTCGAAGCCGCGATCCGTGACTTACACAGCGCCGCCAGCCTGTGTTCAAGCCCAGCAAGCAGGATGAGCAGGGGGTGACCACCTTCGCCAGCAGCAGGGACTTGCGATGCAGGTGAAATAACGAAAACGTCCAATTCTTGGAGCAAGCCAGCTTGAGCTCGCGGAGTAGGAAGAAAAATTGCGGCCAAGCAGCTGCTGCAGGTCCACCACTTGCACCAGCACGTCCAGCAGGACCAGGTGCGGTATGCGCTCAACCATGTGAATGCCATGGGTCATGTTGAGCGAGAGGGTCTAGCCGTGCTGAAGATGGTCCTGCTCGGCGTGGCGCAGCACGTTCGTCATGTTCTCTGTCATTACGCTGGTCCGGCTCTCGGTCTCGGTCTTCAGAGTGTCGACCTCGATCTTCGCGACGGTCTCTGTCACGCCTATAACGATGTCTGTCTCTGCGAGGGCGTCTCTGGGAACCACTGCGTTCGCCGTCACGGCGGCTCCGGGAATAACTAACATCTGATCGTCGTCTATCACGGGGAGGCGAATGACGTCTGCGAGTGCCACTGGAGGAATGCGATGCTCCGTGCGCTGGAAGCCATGGGAACTGCGTGAATGTGGGGCTGCGATGTTTGCTGCCAACGACGCGATTCTGCACCAGCGAGGCGTGCTTGTGGGGGACGATCTGCACGAACGTACACGAGAGGAACGAGCGATGAGGCGGTCTGCTGTCGAGCGATGATCAAGACTGTGCAGATATGGAGGCCAGCGACGCAGCGTGTCAGGAAGCTGGACTTCAAATATGTTGAGCCTGTGGCGGGACAGGACTTGGATATGGAAGAAAACTGGGCTGGATGGTTGACTGGGACCCTACCCCGCTGAGGCAATGAGATGGGCACCGTTTTGGCCTTGAGCCACAATGGCTACGGAAGGAGGAGAAGGCGGAGGAGGAGGAGGAGGAGGAGGAGGAGGAGGAGGGAGAAGGAGGAGGATGAGGACGAGAAGGAGGTGTAGGAGCAGGAGTAGGAATAGGAGTAGGAGCACGCAGGAGAAATGGAAGGAGGAGGAGGAGGAGGAAGAGGAGGAGGAGGAGGAGGAGGTGGAAGAGGATGAGGGGGGGGAGGGAGGAGTAGGAGCAGCAGTAGGGGTAGGAGAAGGAGGGGGAGAAGGAGGACGAGGAGGAGGAGAAGGAGAAGGAAGACGAGGAGGAGGAGGAGGAGGAGGAGGAGGAGGAGGAGGAGGAGGGGGGAGGAGGAGGAGGGGGAGCAGGAGAAGAAGGAGGAGGAGGAAGAGGAGGGGGCCCGCCCGGCTCCGCTCGTCGCCCCTACAGCCCGCGCCGCCACCGCCGCCACTCACGGGGCCAGCCGCTCCCGCAACTCCGCCGCCTCGGTGGGCCGCTGGGGCGAAAGGCTGGGCTGCCGGCGCCGAGAGCGCGGGTGCCCGACCGGAGGGCTCCACTCTGGAAGGGCGGAGGCGAGGGGGCGACGAAGAACGCGAGGACCGAGGACCCGAGAGCGAGAAAGCCGAGGACGCCGGCGACGGCGAGGAACGGCGAGGACGAGGAGGCGGAGGAGGAGGAGGAGGACCAACCCCTCTTGCGCAGCCCAGACCTGCGCTTCTGGCGCGAGCCTGTAACAGTACAGGCCAGCCACACGGCCAGCTTTCTCAAAAGGCCAGCCCATATGCACACTGCTTCGGACCGCCGAGCTAGAAGCAGAGGATGACACGATGGTGGTCTCTTGCCTTATCCAGGTTTGGGGTTACCCTACAAAACCTTGGGTCGCAGCCCCAGGATTGCCTTCTTTTCTCTGTGCACTTCACACGCTCTGCCTCACCTAGCTACTCTTGGAGGCGGTGTTTTACTGATTTGCGGAGGTGGAACCAGAGGAGGAACTCTCTACTGAGGTTCGGGGTTACCCTACAAAACCCTGTGTCGAAGACCAAATATTGCACGCCCTTTTCCCAGGTGTTCGGGGTAAACCTTTAAAAGCCCTCTTGCAGCGCACAGAGTTATAACAGCACAGCAGCATCCCTCTACTGCAAGACTCAATCAAGTCTATGCATTGCACTTGCAGCCTCGGACGCAGCCAGGCAGCAATACTCTGGCGACAGCCACTTTTTCAGTAAACATCGATGGCGGCACGCTCCCAGCCCCAGTGTACTAGCAGCTCCTCAGCTGTATTGCTCTGCACCTGATCTGCAATACACTTATTCTCCCTTTCCCGCGCGGCTCTTTGACACGATGATGGTATCTTACCATATGCAGGTTTGGGGTTACCCTACAAAACCCTGGGTAGCGGCCCCAGGATTGTTTTTTTATGTCATTGCACACTTCACGCTTCACCTCACCTAGCTACTCTTGGAGGCGGTGGTTTACTGATGTGGACGCGGGGGCTGCGGAGGAGGAGCTCTACTTAGGGTCGGGGTTAGCCTACAAAACCCTGGGTCGCAGCCGTATTGCAAGTTTATGTCCCCCCCAATCAGAGCTTGCCTTAGCTGCGTCGCCAATTTCGGCAGCCCGTCCAAATGCCCGGGTGCCCAGATGCCTGGGTGCCCGAGTGCCTGGGTGCCCCGGTGCCTGGGTGCCCATGCAGGTGCCCAGGTGCCCGGGTGCCCGGGTGCCCGGTAGCCCTATAGCCCTATAGCCCTATAGCCTTGGAGCCATGTAGCCCTAGAGTCCTATAGCACTATAGCCCTATAGCCCTAAAGCCCCATAGCCCTACAGCCCTATAGCCCTATAACCCTATAGCCTTATAGCCCTATAGCCCTATAGCCCTGCAGCCCAATAGCCCTATGGCCCTACAGCCTACCGACCATACAGCCCTATAGCCCTATAGCCCCTATAGCCCTATAGCCCTAAAGCCCCATAGCCTTATAGCCTATAGCTCTATAGCCCTATAGCCCTGTAGCCCT
Organism: Prorocentrum cordatum; assembly: GCA_963575745.1. Lineage (NCBI taxonomy): Eukaryota > Dinophyceae > Prorocentrales > Prorocentraceae > Prorocentrum > Prorocentrum cordatum. The sequence goes on from CAUYUJ010017916.1 coordinate 119,163, forward strand.
GTAGCCTGATAACCCTGTAACCCTATAGCCCTAAAGCCCTATAGCCAAATAACCCTGTGGCCCTGTAGCCCTATAGCATTGGAGCCCTCTCGCATTGGAGCTTGATAGCCCTGTAGCCCTCTAGCTCTATAACCCTGTAGCCCTGTAGCCCTATAGCCCTATAGCCGTATAGACATATAGCCCTATAGCCCTATAGCGCTATAGCCCTATAGCCCTATAGCTCCATACGCCTATAGCCCTATAGCCTTATAGCCGTATAGCCCTATAACCCTATAGCCCAATTGCCCTACAGCCCTGTAGCCCTATAGCTTTATACCATCTTACAGGTGTCTATAGTCATATAGCCCTATGGCCCTGTAGCTCTATACGCCAATAGCCCTATTGCCCTACAGACCTGTAGCCCTATGGTCCTATAGCCCTATAGCCCCATAACCCTGTCGCCATAAAAAACAACTATGATTGAATTTCTCCCTGGTACCATGTGTTTATAAAGAAGGTTACGGATACACCTTTGAAACCTTATTGCAGCCCGGAGATCGCACGCTCTTCTTTGAGGCTATGTGTAAACCTTTGAAGCCTTACTGCAGCACTCACCTTGCACACGTGGATCCCAACATGGGCTGATGCCTACGCTGTCTTTAGATGTGGCTGTGAAGAACACTGTCATTCTGGTTTACCTTTGCACTGTTCGCAGCGTGTACCTATTGGAACTTGGCATTCACTATGTTGCATGATCTACTTGTTTGGGTCTCCTGCAATAAGGTACAAACTGCGTTACCTGGCGGGCGCCTACTATTCTACCTATGTTTTTTCTCTATCTCTCTTTACCGCCTTAGCCGCGGTGACCGCCAGGTACCTTTGCGCCGAGTCATCTGCACTTCCAATTTTTGCAGCACTTCAAGAACGCAACACGCGTAAGCGTAAGGTCTGGCCCACTCAAACAAGGAGGAAGAGGAGGTGGATAAGGAGGAGGATGAGGACAGAGCCGAAGGCCTACATTACCGTTTGATATTCTGGCTACAGCCATGGCGTCGTGCATAAACTGTTTGCCCTACAAGCACTGTCCAGTACCACGCTACGCAGCACCGAAACCGCGTCAGCCTCCACGACAAGAACACACTCAACAGTGCCTGCCCCATGCCTGGCATGGGACCCGCAGGGCACACCTCAGGTAGGGACCCAAAGGGCACTCCTGCAGTTCAGCATGCATGCACTGTCCCGCACTGCGCTGCGCAGCAGGCACAAGAAATACCAACACTGCGACCGGCAGCTGCGGAAAGAACCGACGAGAAGCCCCATACCCGGTAGGCTGGCCCACACGGGCACACCTGGGGGGCGAGGCGGGGCCAAGGCCAACGGTAACATGTGACCAACACGTGGCCAAGATATTCTTAAACTAACAAGGTCCACTTACCATAGTGTGTTATTTTGTTCTTGCCAATCACAACTCGTCATGCTAGTTACCTCTTACCGATGAAGGGGACATGCGTTGCTTGATGTGGCATGCCATAATTACCTGACAGCGAAGACTGATAGGTTTCTAGTAGGGTCAAAAGAAAGAGCATCATGACGCCCCAAGGGGGTCTGGGCGCGATCCGGGGGAGGGTGCCGGGGACTTGGCCAACAATCACACACTTCGTGGTCTTCGAGTCCCCATAACTCCATTCCCGGGCCACATTTTGAATGCCCATAGCCAACTGTAGGCCACTTCGTGGTCTTCGAGTCCACAGAACTCCATTCCCGGGCTACATTTTGAATGCCCGGAGCCAACTGTAGGCCATTTCGTGCTCTTCGAGTTCCCAGAACTCCATTCCCGGGCCCCCATTTTGAATGCCCGGGGCCAACTGTAAGCCACTTCGTGGTCTTCGAGTTCCCAGAACTCCATTCCTGGGCATGATTTTGAATGCCCGGGGCCAACTGTCGGCCACTTCATGTTCTTCGAGTTCCCAGAACTCCATTCCCGGCCCCCCATTTTGAATGCTGAGGCAGGCTGATGCTGTGGCTGAGGCAGGCTGAGGCTGAGGCAAGCTGAGGCTGAGGCCGAGGCTGAAGGCAGACTGAGGCTGAGGCTGAAGCAGGCTGAGGCTGAGGCTGAGGCAGGCTGAGGCTGAGGCTGAGGCAGGCTGAGGCAGGCTGAGGCTGAGGCTGAGGCTGAGGCAGGCTCAGGCTGAGGCACGCTGAGGATGAGCCCGAGGCTGCAGGCAGACTGAGGCTGAGGCTGAAGCAGGCTGAGGCTGAGGCTGAGGCTGAGGCAGGCTGAGGCTGAGGCTGAGGCAGGCTGATGCTGAGGCAGACTGAGGCTGAGGCTGAGGCTGATGCAGGCTAAGGCTGAGGCAGGCTGAGGCTGAGGCAGATGCTGAAGGCAGACTGAGGCTGAGGCTGAAGCAGGCTGAGGCTGAGGCTGAGGCAGGCTGAGGCTGAGGCAGAGGCAGGCTGATGCTGAGGCAGGCTGAGGCTGAGGCTGAGGCTGATGCAGGCTGAAGCTGAGGCATCCTGAGGCTGAGGCCGAGGCTGAGGGCAAGCTGAGGCTGAGGCTGAAGCAGGCTGAGGCTGAGGCAGAGGCAGGCTGAGGCAGGCAGACTGAGGCTGAGGCTGAAGCAGGCTGAGGCTGAGGCTGAGGCTCATGCAGGCTGAGGCTGCGGCAGGCTGAGGCTGATGCCGAGGCTGAAGGCAGGCTCAGGCTGAGGCTGAAGCAGGCTGAGACTGAGGCTGAGGCAGGCTGAGGCTGAGGCTGAGGCAGGCTGAGGCTGAGGCAGGCTGAGGCTGAGGCAGGCTGAGGCTGAGGCTGAGGCTCATGCAGGCTGAGGCTGAGGCAGGCGGAGGCTGAGGCCGAGGCTGAAGGCAGACTGAGGCTGAGGATGAGGCTGAGGCCGAGGCTGAAGGCAGACTGATGTTGAGGCTGAAGCAGGCTGAGGCTGAGGCAGAGGCAGGCTGAGGCTGTGCCTGCGACTGCCGTTGCCACTGCGACTGCCATCGCGAATGCGACTACGACTGCGAGAACAGCAGAATTCTACAACAAGATTATCATCTGAATCGTAAGGTGAATGCTTCCAGATATGCTCCTACACATCGCTGTTAGGCTGCTTTGCCGGGATACTGGTTTTAGTCCACCACGGTGGCTTGCAGAGAAACCACGTTGTGCTACACCTGAGGCTTCACACACACGGGTCTCGCATACCTACTGATGTCACAACATAGGGGCAGCCATTCTGACACGCCTGAATCGAAACAACATTCGATATCAGCTAAGAATGACCCTACTTGGAAACACCCTGGATCTAGTGAGACCTACACACGGGCATGACATGTGCTTCGCGCGTTTTTCAATATATACAGCACCGCGGGCAATAGGTGAGACGGCACCGCACGATGCCCAAACACAGAGCCGAAGGCCCACATTGCCGTTGTATAATTTGGCTCCAACCATGGCTTCGTGCATCAGCTGTCTGCCCCAAGATCGCTGTCCAGCACCGCGCTGCGCAGCGCCAGACCCACGTCAGCCTCCAAGACAAGAGCACACTCTACAATGCCTGCCCCATACCTGGCATTGGAACCGCAAGGCGTACTCAAGTAGGGGCACGAAGGGCACTTGGAAGGCATGCTTATGCCTGTCCCATACCTGGAATGGGAGCCGCAAGGCATATCTCAGGTAGGGGCCACAAAACCTACCAGACATAGATCACTGTTTCCCTTGCGTTGATTGGTCCAGCAGGAACCGCAGCGGCCAGGCTCAAAGCAGCTATATTTACAATGTTTGCGGCTCGCATCGCCTTACATATTCGCGCCATGCTCCCACAACAGGCGTCCGACATACCATCTGCAGACGACGCGTTTGCTGTGCATGTTGACCAGTGGGCAAATGCCACGCGCTTTGTCTTCCTACCATCCCTCTCCGTTCACATGACGTACTCGGAGAAGTCCGATGGCCAGCGTGCCATGAGCGGAAGCTACTCATGAAACAGCAATGCGGACAATCCACATAACAACACGGAGACGACGACAACGACGAATTACCACCACAACTCACGACACGACGCAAACAGCACCAACAGGAGTTGCCACGCACGGCCACTCCCACGCAATGCGACCCAGCGCCAGCACAGATACCATTCGCACAAGTACAACCCAACAAACAAGACGACACGCACGACGCAAGGATCGACAAGCACTACGTCTACATCTCGCTACATTTGGGATGCAAAGCCGAGTAGGCCGACGACATCCACGCGACCAAGTTGGGACAACTGCCGCGCTGCCACGTTGAGGTGCTCCTGCTCGGGCAAGCGCTGGCGCGTGGTGATTTTGGCGCCAGTCGGGCTTGTCTCGTTGCGCAGAGAGTGTGTGAGCATGCCAGCCGCGGCCGGCCCCGCTTTGGAGTTAGGAAGCTCTTGTCGCAACGTGGCCATCAAGCTTAGAGAATAAATAAAACATACCAAAACCAAGAAAATCGAACGCCACTCCAATTATAAAGAATCTCATTTTTCCTGGGTTGCTCTACCTCGGGCGAACAGTTGCGACGGAAACCATCGAAACCGAAAAACAGCACAAACAGCACAGAAATGCAAGACATCGACGGCGTCACAGCCACGAGCCCCAGCGAAGGACACAGACGAGAGCAGGCAGACAGACAGAGGACAGAGATACAGAGAGACAAAGAGAGACAGAGAGAGAGAGAGAAAGAAAGATAGAGAGAGAGAGAGAGAGAGAGAGAGAGAAAGAGAAAGAGAGAGAGAGAGAGAGAGAGTTGGGGGGGAGAGGGGAGAGGGGCAGGAACAAGGAAAAACGACACAACCAACGCCAGGGCACCATGGCAACATGAGATGTTTTAGATATCTCCGATCTCCGAGCTCCGATCTCCAGCACGGAGCTCGGAGCTCGGAGCTCGGAGCTCGGAGAGGCATCGGCTGAAAACTGAAGGTGGCCCGGTGGCCCCCTGGTGCCCTGGCGGCGGTAGCGGCGCCTCTCCTCCCTCCGAAAGAGGAGAGGAGAGAGGAGAGAGCGTCTGCAGGCCCTGGGCCCTGTCGGCTCCGGGCGCACCGGAGCACTGGACGCCTCGGCGCCGAGGCGACAGCGCGAGAGGCGAGCGACGGGCGCCGAGCGCCCTCCTTCTTCCTCATCCTCCTTCCTCATTCCTCATCCCTCTTTCTTTTTTCCTCCTCCCATTCTCCCACCGCCCACCACCCATCACCCACCCTTCCTTTTCCTTATCTTCTTTCTCCCACCTCCCACCTCCCACTCCTTCTCCCCCCTCCTTCCTCCTTCCCTCCCTCCCCCACCCCATCTCTCCTATCTCCCATCTCCCATCTCTCATCTTCCATCCCCCATCCTCATCTACACCTCTGCCACGCATCCACATTCCACATTCCACATTCCCTGTCCCCTATACGGCTGGGGCGTTCGTTAAGGAATGTGCCCAGGAGGCTTTAGACCCCAGGGGGGGCCCTATCTGACGAGGGCGGCGATGCGCGATGCTATCTATGGCCAATGCACGATTGGAGTTCCACCGTCCACCGTTCCACTGTTCCACTGACTTCCAGACCGTGGGTTCCTTATCCAATGGTTCCTTATCCAATGCCCTCACCGTGCCCCTATCTCAAGATTGTTTCCTGTCTCCTCGCCTCGCCCCTCGACCTCGCCGGCGCCCTCATCTCTCATCTCCTTCCGCCTCCCACCGAGCCTCGCCGACTCCATCTCCTTCTCCCTCGTCGCTCCTCCTCCTCCTCCTCCTCCTCCTCCTCCTCCTCCTCCTACTCCTCGTCCTCCTCCTCCTCCTCCTTCCCCTCCTCCTCCTCCTCCTCCTCCTCCTCCTCCTTCTCTTCCTACTCCTCCTCCTTCTCCCTCCTGTTCCTCCTCCTCCTCCTTCTCCTCCGTCCCTCCTCCTCCTCCTCCTCCGTCCCTCCTCCGCCTCCTCCTCCTCCTCCTCCTCTTCCTACTCTCCTCCTCTCGGGGGGAACGAAAGGGGGGGGTAGCAAAGGGCGGGGTAGTGAAACAGCTTACGTAGCTGATTTGCCCAGCGCCCCCCGGCGCCAGGAGGCGCCCACGCATCGAGGAATGGGCCCAGCGGCGGGGCCGAAACCAGCTGCATGTAGCAGATTTCTTATACCACCCTTTCCCAATCCCCCCATTTCGTTCGGCCCGATCCTCCTCCCCCTCTTCCCCGGGCGGCCCCGGCGCTCGCGGCGCTCGCGGGCCGCTGGCCGCTCACGGCCGCGCGGCCGCCGGGCGCTTCAGCGCCGGCGCCGGCGCCGGCGGCGCTGACGGGCGCTTCCGCGCCGACGAGGCCCGGGGCGCCGCCTGCGGGGGGGAGAGAGAAGGCAGGAGGCAGGAGGGAAATGGCAGGAGGCAGGAGGAGGACAGATGAGGTGGACGAGGAGGAAGACGGGACAGGGGCAAGGAGAAAGGAGGGAGAAGGCAAGAGGCAGGAGGAGAGAGAGGGCCTGCGGGGGAGCTGGAGGGATAAGGAAGGATGAGGGAGGAGGAGAGGAGAGAGGAGGAGGAAGAGGAGGAGGAGATGGAGAAGGAGGAGGAGGGTGGGGAGTATGGGGGGGGAGGAGGATGGGGAGGAGGACGATGGGGAGGAGGAGGAGGATACGGGAGGAGGAGGAGGAGTAGAGCAAAGTAAAGTAGATCAGTAAAAAGTCACAGGAGAGCAGAGAGCAGAGGGGAGCTGGAGGTTGGAGCAGAGGCAGACTGAGTTAAGAGGGCGAGTGGCAGAGGACAGAGTACAGAGGCCAGAGGGGACGAAAGGCAGAAGGAGGGCCAGGAGCCGGGATGATGACCAGGCAGGACGAGGAGACGACGATCCAGGAGGAAGGAGGCGAAGGAAAATGAGCCGGATAGGCGCAGGCAAAGGACCAGGAGAGAGAGGAAGGGGATGGAGGAAAAGGGTGGGTGAGGGGCCTTCGCCCTGGCGACCTTGGTCGCCGCCCTGCCGCGCGCCCGCCGCTGCGCCGCCTCCTCCTCCTCCTCCTCCTCGGTGACGGAGTGGCCGTCCGCGCGCCCAGCCTCGGCGGCCTCGACAGCACACAGGGGGAGGAGGGAGGGGCCCATCAGCAGGAGAAGGAGAAAACGAGAGAGGAGGAAGAGGAGGAGGGCAGGGGGGGAAGGGGGTGGAGGAGAAGGAGGGGGAGGAAGAGGAGGAGGAGGAGGAGGAGGAGGAGAAAGGCCCCGGGACTGCTCCAAGAGGGCCCCACTTCAGTTGCTGTAGGGCGGTGGAAATGCGGGCGTAGGATGTAGGATCGAGTTGGACCGTTGGATCCTACACTGTGCCATTGGCGGTGGAAGCATGGCCGTTCTCAAAGGCGGAAGGGTGCAGGATCGAGTTTGATCCTACATCCTACATCATACATCCTACACTGGGCCGGCGGCAGCGCTGGGGTGGCCGTTTTTCGCAGGGCGGGGTTGGGGCGATGTAGGATCGAGATGGATTTTACTTTGGGCTGGCGGCGGTGGCGGGGCGGTCGTTGTTGTAGGCCTGGGGGGTGGGGCGTAGGATCGAGTTTGATTCTACACTGACCCATTGGCGGGGCCTCTCTGGGGCTCTCTCGGCGGAAGGGGCCCAAGAGGGCCCGGAGACGGCTCTGAGAGGGCCATGAGAGGGCCCGAAGAGAAGCCCAATGCGGCTCGATGAGGGCCTCAAGACTCAAGACGGCCCCAAACGGACCTCAGTCCTAAGTCGGCTCTAGGACATTAGGAGGAAGGCACCGCTGGGGGGCCCGAACGATTCACCCACGCCGCGACCCGCGCGGAACCCGCCCGCGACCCGCCCGCTACCCATTGGCGCCGAAAGCCATCCGTGACCGAGGAGGAGTTGTAGGAGTAGGAGGAGGAGGAGGAGGATGAGGAGTAGGAGTAGGAGGAGGAGGAGGAGGAGGAGGAGGAGGAGGAGGAGGAGGATCTTTTTCCATCCATCGACCTTGGGGAAAACAAAACCACGCAGTGCTGTCTGGAACGTGACAGCCACAGGAAAAAGGATGTCACGGAGTCTGCGCTGGAACCCTGTTCTTGAGCCCTCTTGAGCCACCCGAGCCTGTCGACGACTACGCCGCCGACGAAGACGCCGCTAGAGAGTTAGGCAGCTTTAGCTAAAAAGCGGTTGCCCTGATCAGGATGCTAGAGTGCACGCAGGTTTGCCGCTCGTTGAGCCCCCTGCACGGCGCGCCCAGCCTGGGCGAGCATAGGGCCACGCGCCCTGCGACGGGAGGAGGAGGAGGACGAGAGGACGAGGAGAAGGAAGGAGGAGGAGGAGGAGGAGGAGGAGGACGAGGAGAAGGAGGAGGAGGAGGAGGAGGAGGAGGAGGGGAGGAGGAGGAGGAGGAGGAGGAGGAGGAGGAGGGGGAGGAGGAGAAGGAGGAGGAGGGGGAGGAGGAGAGGAGGCAAGGCAAGGCAAGGCAGCTCCTGGAAGTCTACTCCATAACACCAGCCGTGCTACTAGAAGACTTCTGAGCGTCGTCTTCGCGACAATCAGTCTCGATATGGAACCGCTCCTGAGCCCGAGTGGCCCCTCGAGCGGGCGCTCGCGCTGCCCCTCAAGGGCGATCCGCCGTTTAGGCGCGCAGCCCTGGCGGGTACCCTCTGGGGACCAGCGCTCACGATGCAGCCTCCGATCCTCAGCATTGGTTGCGGCTGGGCCGGTAGAGGTGATGGCACATAAAAGCTACTAGAACCAGGATGGTTTGAGCGAGCGCCTGGCGGGATATTTTGGCCAAGCTGCCCCTCAAGGGCCGCTCACGATGCAGCCTCCGATCCTCAGCAGTGGTTGCGGCTGAGCCGGTGGAGGTGATGGCACATAAAAGCTACCAGAACCAGGAGCGAGCGCCTGGCGGGATATTTTGGCCAAGCCTCCGCTCGGACATTTGGGGCAAGCGTTTACTATCCACCACCCGAAGCCTCCCCACCTTTTGTCAGCCGTGCTACTAGAAGACTTCTGAGCGTCGTCTTCGCGACAATCAGTCTCGATATGGAACCGCTCCTGAGCCCGAGTGGCCCCTCGAGCGGGCGCTCGCGCTGCCCCTCAAGGGCGATCCGCCGTTTAGGCGCGCAGCCCTGGCGGGTACCCTCTGGGGGCCAGCGCTCACGATGCAGCCTCCGATCCTCAGCATTGGTTGCGGCTGGGCCGGTAGAGGTGATGGCACATAAAAGCTACTAGAACCAGGATGGTTTGAGCGAGCGCCTGGCGGGATATTTTGGCCAAGCTGCCCCTCAAGGGCCGCTGGAGGAGAGGAGGAGGAGGAGGAGTAGGAGGAGGCGGAGGAGGAGGAGGAGGAGGGGAGGGAAAGGGAGAAGGAGGAGGAGGGCAGGTCGAGGAGCGCAGCCTCGGCCGCCGTCACCGCCGCAGCCCCGGCCGCCGCCGCTGGCTTGCCGCGGACCTGGGGAGGCAGAGGAGGAGGGGGGGAGACAGAGGCGGGGGGCCAGGGACAGGGGACAGGGTCGGACGGAAGGCCGAGGAAGACGAGGTAGAGGGTAGAGGAGCGGAGGAGGAAGGAGGAGGAGGAGGAGGAAGAGGAGAAAGTGGATGGTGGAGGCGCCGGGCGCAGGGTAGACTAGGACGAGGAGGAGGAATGAGGAGGAGCAGGAGAAGGAGCAGGAGGAGGAGGAAGAAGAAGAAGAGGGAAGAGGCGAAGAGGAGGAGGAGGAGGAGGAGGAGGAGGAGGAGAAGGAGGAGGAGGAGGAAGGAGCACGATGAGGACGAGCACGCTGAGCAATGAGGGACGAGGAGGAAGATGACAAGGATGCGAATATTAAAGATGAGGCCACGAAGATGACGAATATGAAAGATGAGGATGGCGAGGCGGACAGGCGTTTGATGAGGATGGGGAAGAGGAAGGGGTGGAAGAGGAGGGGGGGGAGGAGGAGGAGGAGGAGGAGAGGAGGAAAGCGAGTAGGCATACTGAGGAGGAAGACAAGAAGAGGGAGGAGGGATGGGGGGGAAAGGAAGACGGGGCGACGGGGCGACGGGCGACGGAGGGGGGGGGGAGAGAGGAGCAGGAGAGCAGGGAAGGGGCACTATAATTCAGTAATCCGCGCCACCTTCCGGGCAGCCCTGGCAGGGCTGGCGAGCCCGTGGGCCCCGGCGGGCCCCGGCGCAGCAGATGCGCCCAACTCGATCAACTTCTTCAGGCAATCGCACGCCGTGGAAGCGCCGGGCAACACAGCGTTGCGCTCGTGGACCCAGGCCGGGTCAGAAGGCTTCCGATCGAGACCGACCGCCGCGTCGAAGCCCTCGGCGATCAGCTCCGCCGCCGTGCGGTACGCATCGGCGATCTTGAGGCCCCGGGCGGGGATCTCCTTGTCCCGCCGACGCGCGTTCCCCCAGACCGTCAGCAACAGCGCCGACACAGCTGGAACAGTGATCGTATCTCCGCTGAACCGCCTCAAGTCCTGATCCGTGAGCCCCGCGACATCGAACTTCGGAAAGCCTTGCATCAAGCACTGCTCCGCCCCTATCACGGGCCAGGACACGCGGAAGCGGCCGCGCATTCCGCATTTCACCTTCCCCACCCTCCACCCTCCATTCCAGAGGGCCAAGGACCGTGCAAAACAAAACAGCAACTTGACACTCGACCCTCCTTTCCAAAGGACCAAGGACCAACGAGGACCAACAAGGACCAAGGCCCCCCTTCAAAAACACGTGCGCACCGCGTTTCCTTAAGCCGAATAACCTGTGATGACTCGAGCCCGTTGAGTGTGGTAGAACTTATGGGTGCACGTCAAGCACCCCGCAAACCCAGCGCGCTCCGGGTGCTTTGGCAGCGTGCCGAAGCCGAGGCCAGTGCTGAGGTCCCAGATGAAAGGGTGCTCCTCCACGTCGACGCTCTCGATGTTCTTGGCGATCCACTTGTTGAGGTAGAGCTTGTCAAGCTCCCGCTCGCTCAGCGTGCCCTCGTCATTGCTGCCGCTGCCGTATGGGCAAGACGCCTTGGCCTTTGCCACATCCTGGAACTGCTCGATGGACGGCGGCTCCAAATGGTGCATCTTCCTGATGCCTTCGCGGCAATCGGCATGGATCTGCTTGTTTTTCGCCCAGTCCGCAGCAGCTGTGCTGGAACCCTTCGAGGTGCGGGACTTGAGGTCAGCCAACCCCTCGACCACCCTGCTATCCGTGTCCGGGAGAAGATAAGACGCGATATCCAGAGGCGGCGTCTCTCTGATGAGCTGCTCCAAGCTCGCCTCCCAATTGCCCATGCACACGGGCTCCAACTGGAGCGCGGGGAATGGGAGGGGGTCGGAGGGCGGGTGAGAAATTAGAGCAGGAATGGCAGGAGGAGGAGGGGGAGGAGGAGGAGGGAGGAGGGAGGAGTGAGGAGGGGCAGGGGGGCCAGGAGGAGGAGGAGGAGGAGGGAGAGGGGAAGGAGAAGAAGAAGGATAGGGCATGGAGACGGGGGATTGAGGGATGAGGAAGGATGAGGGATGAGTGACGAGGGTGAGGTTTGAGGATGGACAGGAGACAGGAGGAGCAGGAGGGAGCAGGGCGGACGGAGGGGGGAGGAGAAGAAGTAAACGGTCCACGAGGAGGAGGACGCAGAGCAAGATGAAGGATGAAGGAAAAGAGAGGAGGCTAGGAAGTGACGGGGGCCCAGGGCCCAGTGTCCAGGATCCAGGAGGAGTCCAGGAGGAGTGGCACGAGATGGGGAGACGGGGAGACGCCTCCCCTGAACTCTTGTGTTTGGCTTTGGTATTTGGTAGCTGCTACTCCTGATCACCTTCAGCCAGTTGACGCACACGTAGAACACTCTCTGCCTAGAGTGCGGAACGCCGAAGTGAGCGCAATTCATCAGGAAAGAGCGAATCGCGTAGCCGCGAGGAGTCAGGTGCTCCGTCAATATCTCGAGCGTGCGAACTATCGCCGCCATGTTCACGATGTTCTCCAAGAGTACGATCTCCGGGGCATACTTCTTGATGTAGTCGAGCGATGCGAACAACGTCCTGAGGTCTGGGAGGCCGGGCCGCGCCAACGTGCGCAGCTGCGACCCGACGAGGTCGAGCGGGTCGGGGCGAAACGCCCCGACCCGAGCAACCCCCGACACATTGCGCACCCCGCCGTGGCCCGGACCCAAGCCCAGCCAAGATTGTCACACACGCTCACACGTTGCACGTTGCATTGCTCCATGCTTCACCCTAACATCTAACATGCCAATCCTCGTGGTCGGGCCGCTGTCGCCATCAACCGCGCCACCGATCTCCCTCGGGCGCAAGGTGTTGCAGATCGCGACGTCCTTGCAGACAAAGCCCGCAGTGTACTGGTCAACAGCGGGCACCTCCACCACTCGCCCGCTGAAGCAGTCGGCGGCGAAGACGACGGAGCTGTCGGGGTCAAGGTCCAGCCTCTGGGTCATGTCCTCGAAGAGGAACTTCGGGGGCGAATTCTGCTTGATGATCCTCTTGGGAGCGTCCCCCAAGGCCCCCTTCGCCTCGGATGCGAATGCCCTCACCGGGCGCGGGATGCCGCCGACGCCTTCCTTCGCGCAGCGAGCGTTGATGGCCCCGACGAGCTGGCGACACGCCCAGTAGGGCCCATCCATGCCCGAGCAGTCGGATCCGTAAACCAATGCCTTAGATTGCCATAGGCGACGGGCGCGACTGAACTCCGCCGCCGAGAGAGACTTGACCTGCGCGGAGACGTTCTGCATCACCTGGACAGCTTGCAACGGGTCCTGCCGGATATATTTGGCGCGGGAATAGAGGAGGGAACCCAGGAGGAAGGGAGAGAGAGTCAGCGGAGGGAAGAGTGAGGGAGAGGGAGGAGGAAGGAGGAAGGGCGAAGAGGATAAGAGGAAAGAGGAAAGAGGATGATTAAGAGGAGGAGCAGGAAAGCAAGACGGCAAGAAACAAGACGAGGAACGAGGAGCGAGTAGGACGAACGAAAAACGATGGACGCACACAACCGAGGATAACGGATAACGGATACCGGTAAGGAGTAAGGAGTAAGGGGTAAGGAGGGAAGGTGGAAGGGGGCCAAGGGGCCGGGGCCAAGGGGCCGCATGGCCTCCCGCCCCTCGCCTCCCGCCACTTCTCCTTGCAGTCGCAACCGTCATGAGTTTCCGTCCTCCCTTCTTCCTCCTTCCTCCTTCCTCCTCCTCCGCCTCCTTCCTCCTCCTCATCCCTCCTGCCTCCTTCCTCATTGCTTTCCCTGCTCCCCATCATCATTGTCTCTGTTGGATAGACTTCGGGCTTCGGGCCTGAAGTTAGCAGGGCGTCTCAGGTCTCAGGGAACATGTGTTTTTGTTATGGTCTCTATTGATTGTTAGATTGATTTTTTCTCTTAGGTTCCCTAGGGCCATTTTTCCTATTCCGCCTCACCTCTCCTTCTCCTCTTCCTCCTCCTCCTCCTTCCTCCTTCTCCCCCATCCCCCCTTCCTCGTCCGACCCCGACGCGTCCTCATCTTCCAGCCGGTCGCATCCCTCCCACTGCCGCCGTCCTGCGGCTCGATGGCGGCCGCCGTAGCGAGGTCCAGCGGGTCCTGGACGGCGTCCGCGACGCCTGCGTCGAGGCGGGCGCCGCCCCGGCTGGCCCTGCCGCGGCCGGGCATGCCGCCCCTGCCGCGACCGGGCATGCGCCCTCTGCGCGACCGTCTGGACATGGGACCTGGGGTTCGGGCAGGTGGCTTCGGGCCCGGTTGGGGCTTCGGTGGGACTTGGATCAGGGGGAGGAAGGAGGGGGCCAGGGTGGGAGGATGAGGAGGAGAGGAGGCGGAGCGGAGGAGGAGGAGGGGAGGAGGAGGAGGAGGCGGAGGTAGGAGGAGGAGGGGAGGAGAGGAAGGAGGAGGAGAGGAGGAGGAGGAAAGGAGGATGAGGAGGAGGAGGAGGAGGAGGAGGAGAGGAGGAGGAGGAGGGAGGACGGAGGAGGGAGGAGGAGGGAGGAAGAGGAGGAGGAGGAAGGAGGAGGAGGAAGGAGGAGGAGGAGGAGCAGGAGGAGGAGAGGAGGAGGGGAGGAGGAGGAGGAGGAGGCAGAAGGAGGAGAAGGAGGAGGAGGAGGAAGGAGGAGTAGGAGGAGGAGGGGGAGGAAGAAGAAGGGCGGAGCAGGCGCGATGGAGGAGGGGGACCCCGATCTGGGCTTCATGCTCCAGGAGACCCCCACCCACCACCCCCCCCCCACACCTTTAACCGTCCCCATTTTCCCCCCCCCCCAGGAGGGGGGAAGGAGGGGGTCAAGGCCTCAAGGCAACGCTTGATGATGCCCCTTGGGCAGCTCCTGAGCCCCCGAACTGCGCGGCACGCTCTCTGGGTGGAGGAGGAGGAGGAGGAGGCTAGAAGGCCTTCGAGCTAGGAGCTAGGAGTTCGGATTTTAGGAGGAGGAGAAGTGGGAGAGGAGGAGGAGGAGGAGGAGGAGGAGGAGCAGGAGGAGGAGGAGGAGGAGGAGGAGGAGAGGCGGAGGAGGAGGAAGGAGGAGGAGAGGAGGAGGAGGAGGAGGAGGAGCAGGAGGAGGAGGAGGAGGAGGAGGAGGAGGGGGGGATAAGGAGGGGGATGAGGATCTATGATCTACGAGCTATCGCATCATATCTCATATCTTTTACATCCCTGCCAGAGCTAGATATCATCAACACCGTTAGCGCACAGGCCCCAGCGGTCGGCGAGCCAGTCCTTTCGAACAGAAAGTAGCCCGCCACCCCCTCGCGCTGAGACCGGAGACTGCGGCGCCGCGGCCACGCGGATCACGGGCTACAGATGGCCAAGAAAAAATGCGGCGCACATCTGACATCGTGCCATCGTGCATCGCGCACACCCCGGGACCTAGAACAAACGAGCAGCTTCGAAAGCCTCGGAGTCTACAACCCCTCCCTCGACCCTCCACCCTCCACCGCCCACCCATTGCCCACGAACCCGCAGGCCTCTCGTCTTTCAGTGCCGTTCAAAAAAACATTGCCCTGGGACATGGGACGCGTCGCTGGGCCCGAATCCGGTGGTTTAGGCTCGGGCTTGTCGAGCAACTTCTGGGATTCATCGACTTCCTGACCCCCCGGCGCCGATGTAAATTTCTGAGGCCGCCGCGCCCCTTGGTGAACCGCTCCCAAAGCCCAAACTGCAGCGGGTCAGGAGCCCTCCAGTTCGAGCCTCGATCCGGCGTCCAACGGACCGTCCAGCGTCCAGCAGCTCTGCATTTCTATGCCCCCCAGATGGGGTCGGAATAGATGGGGTCGGAGGATCGCGCAGCATCACCGATGCATCGCCGATGCGGCTCGATGCGGAGACCGATCTTCTCCACGCTGGCGTCGCCGATGCATCGCCGACGTCGCCGATGCATCGCCGGTGCATTACCGATGCGTCGCCGATGCGTCGCCGATATATCGCCGATGTATCGGCGATGCGGCGCGATCCTCCGACCCCATCTACTCCGACCCCATCTAGGAGGCCTCTAGCATTGGCCCCTGGATCACTGGATGTCCACTCCCAGGGCAGTTAACTTAGATTGGTTGCGAGCGCAACGGGCGGCCCGACTATCTGAAGAGAAAGGGGGAGTGTCGAGACTCGAGACGGGAGAGGTTACCCACCGGCAGCACGGCAGTGTTAGAGTTCCGTGAACCACCACGCAAACTCAAGGTCGGCGCGGCTGCCAGCCACTGTAGGGCGCAAGCAGCTTTGACCTTCGAACTCCAGACTCCAGACTGGCCGCTGCGGCCGATTGAGATCGACTGCCAGGGGCCAAGACGCCAAGACGCGAACTGGACAACTGGACTACCTCTGACAAGCCAGAAGCAGCAACCGCGGGGGCCCCAGAGCGCTGCGGGCTGCGGTTCAAAATCAAATTCGAGATCCTCTCCCTCGTCTCCTTGCCTCCCCATCCCTCATCCCACATCCCCCATGTAGAGTCCTCCTGGATGGGCTCCGAGTAGATGGGGTCTTAGGATCTCGCCGCATCGCCGATGCATCGGAGATGCATGGCCGCTGCATCGGCGATGCATCGGCCATGCACTGGCGACGTCGGCGATGCATCGGCGACGTCGGCGCCGAGAAAGATGGGCCCCACATCGCGCCGCATCGCCGATGCATCGGCGATGCGGCGCGATCCTCCGAGCCCATCTACTCCGACCCCACCTAGGCGGCCTAGACCATGATATCCAACCCACCCACCACCCTGCCCTTTAGTTGGCCCTGGGCCCTGGGCTCCTGGTCGCACTCAGGCAGGAGCCGCAGGAGCCGCAACGGGCCCACCGCCCTCGGCCCCGGCTGCCGGAGTCCCAGGCTCGCTGGCCAGCAGCAAGCCGAGGCCCTCCTGCAAGTGGAACGGGAGGTCATTGAACTTCTGGCCGAACTCACTGAGTTTCACCGTCTTCCACTCCAGCACCCGGTCCTTGCTCGCGTTCTTGTCCAGCAAGAGAAGCCCGCTGATCGTGCACATGACTGCGAGGCAAGCCGCGCAGTACTTCTCCGCCTCCTCCTTCAAGTCTGCGGGGAAGTTCTTGGCAGCGACAGCGGAACCGGTCGCCGATCTGAGCTGGTGGTAGACAGGAGGCAATTGGCTGCTCAGCTCGGCCTTGTGGAAGATGTCCCGCAACTCGTCCGTGGTCATCTTGTTGAAGCACTGGTCGTCTGCTGCCTCGGCTGGAAGAACCGCCTTGACCGCCTCGAGCGCCGCCTTCACAGGCTTCTCCAAGTGCAACCTCTTGATTTCACTGACCTTGTCGGTAACCCTTTCGTAGGTGCACTGCCACATCTTCGCGGTCGCGTGCACGCGCGACACGTCCTACTGGCAGGCCAAACAAGCACAAAACAAAAGAGGGGGTAGGAGGAAGGTGGAAGGAGGAGGAGTGGGAGGAGGAGGAGGAGGAGGAGGACGAGGAGGAGGAGGAGGAGGAGGAGGAGGAGGAGGAAGCGAGGAGGAAGGAGGAGGAGGCGGAGGGTGGAGGAGCCACGGGCCCCGGCGCAGCCCCCAAACCCCAGACTCTCGCACTCTTGCACCCCAGAAAAAACATCAGGCGTCAAACGTC